>VWZF01005202.1:368017-423371 GCA_013396755.1 Sclerurus mexicanus
TTTTTTTAATGATACACAGTATCTTTCTGTTTTCCTTTGCCTCTGCTTTAGTGCCACAGTCCCCTGCAGTATTTTGTTTCAGGTATAGTTTCTGGTGATGTGATTATTCTGTATGTTCTGCAAGTGCTTTCTTTGCCTTGAGGTTTTTTCCGCTTTTCACTGCCTCCTGATTGCTCCAGGGCACAACTGCTCTATGCTGCATGACCTAGGAAAGCATCCTCCTCTGGTGGCAGTGGTCATCTCATAATGTATGGCTATATTTGGACCCAGGAAAGCTCCAATTTCCTTACCAGAACATTGCTTTTCTGATCATATGGTCTGAGCACAACTTACAGAGACATTTCTTTTTTTGCCCAGAGGTGCTTTCCTAGTCTAATAATAATAAATTTAGTTATTTATCACAGTTTTGGTAAACAAGACCTGGTCCTTCCTTCCAGCTGATGGTATTTTATCACTATTTTGGTGAGAGGAAGCTCTAGCCCCAATGGAGGAAGATTGTGCTATGACAGAGATGCAAGACGGAGAGCCAGGACCTGTTGCTGTGGGACTTATGCTACTCCATATTCCTATGCCTTGCATTTTTCTCATAATGTGTCTTCTGTGTTTGAGCACATCTTCTCCCCCAGAAGCATCCCACAGAACACCCTATGCAACTCTATGTTTTTTCCATGAGGTATTTACTTCACTCGATTTACTCGATTTACTTCACTCACAGGGCCAGTAGGTCCCGTTTTTAGGAAAAAAATACTGGTTCAGGATCCTTCACAGTCACACGTACAGGTACTACAGACAGGTACTACATTTGCTGTGAGGTTCTTACAACTTGTCTCAGTTGTTCAGCTGGTCACAGAGTGCAGTGCGGAATGATAACACACGGGCCCTGCCATCTGTGGCCCGAGCTCCCCACGTTTCCCAGCCATCTCACATCCTGCCATCCCAGCTGAGCTCAGCGCTCCCACACGCGCCGCGCAGGGAAAGCGCTTCAGTTCCCTGGGGAGAAGTCCGGACACTCCTGCGAGGTCTGAGCGGCTCCCAGAGGCGGGATGAACTCTGCAGAAGCAGCAAACGCGAAGCAGCCCTTCCTGGAGCCTATTTTCTTCCCCTGTGACCAGTAAACACGTCTGACAAAACGCCGGGCCGGGGGACACTCAGTATCTGGCGCTGCCCTTGCAGCTCCAGCCCAGCCCTCGGAGCCCGGGGCCATGGGGGAAGCCCCAGCTCGGCTGGAAGGGGAGGGAGCGGCACTCCCGGAGGCGGCGGCAGGCCGGGCCCCGTGCTGCGGGGGTGTCGGCGGCACCGCTCCCGCCCGGCCCCTCTCCATCCCCTCTCCATCCNCCGGGCACGGTCCCCGCGGCGGCCCCGGCGCGGGAACACTTGCTTTCCGCACGGCCAGAAATGCCGGGGAATGACCTGTGCCCGTTCCAGCGGGCTGGAGAGGCGCAGGCAGCCCTGCGGCTACGAGCGAAGTGCCAAGGCGGCGCTCGGGGCCGTCGGCGCCCGGCCGAGCCCCGCTCCGCAGGACAGCGCCGCGCTCCGCCACCGCGCGTTTGCAAACATCTCGCCGGCGCTGAGCGCCGTTTCTTCCAGCTTGAAAAGAAGTTTGTTTGTTGGTTTGTTTAGGGGTTTGTTGGGGTTTTGGTTTTGTTTCTTTCCCTCCTTCACGCCACTGTTCATCAGTGGACAGGTATGAAGGCTGATCTACGTGGCTGCCAAAATACACGCCCATTTATCTTACAGGTTTTAAACGTCTTGCTTCTTTCTGTTTTCAGCTTCCCTACCAGCAATTTTTACCTGTGATAAGGTATAAAAGGAAAGAAAAAGACACAATGAAGAAGCACAGTTTAGCTATCACAGTGCTGCCTGCATTAGAAATGTAGAAATAAGATAAGCACCTACCTGACTCCTACAAGGGGATGCAATTAATTTGACTGGACAGCCTCATAATATCACAGCTGAGGCAAGAGTGCGGTTCAAAGGCAGTAAAAGGATTAAAGCTCCAACCCAGTTAGCATTTAAGCTTCTTGAACATGGCTCCTCTATGACGTGATTCTGCTCTGAAAATGGGATAACACGTGCTAACTGTGTCTCGGTGCTTTCTGCATCGTGTTTCTGTTCAGTTTAGGTGTAGAAGATGTTGCCACTGCATTACAATCTTGCAAAGCCAACTGAGATTTTCTCTTCAAGTAACAGAATAATCATTTAAGTACAGTGCACTGAAACTGATTAAAAATCTAACTTCTACACACAACACAATACCTACAAGTCTTCAGTAAAATTACTCAAAAAAGAGTATGACTCCCCATAATCCAGATGAAACATGCTACATATTTAAATTAATTTAGACCACATAGCTTAACAAATGACAGCAACAAACAAATTGGCCTGAGCACAAAATAGCGCAGGTGAGCAAACAAGCTTCTCTATTCAGATCATCTAATACTTTGGCCCTGACTCCTGGCTGCATGCTGCAGGGGGTCTCTCTGTATCATGCTCATGGATACATGAAATTAGGAACTCAGTGTAAAGATCTATAAAAGTTTCAATGTATTCTAGAGACCTGAAGAAGGAATGCTTTTACTCTAGAGGGAAATAAAAAAAGCTAATTGCTCTAAAATATCGAGGGACAATGACCTGAATTATATTTATTCATTTTTATACAAACAGTTGTTCATCTAGCACAGATACATAAGGCGTGATTGAACTACCTTTGTCCCCTATGTCTAGTTGCTCTGTATTGAAGAAGGTCTGTAGACTAGGACTATGATAAGCCAGGAAAAGATGCTGTTAGACACACTGTTAATGACAGAAGGTGAGAGGAGTGATGACAATAAAATAAAAAAAACCCAAACCAATGA
Source organism: Sclerurus mexicanus (assembly GCA_013396755.1). Lineage (NCBI taxonomy): Eukaryota > Metazoa > Chordata > Aves > Passeriformes > Furnariidae > Sclerurus > Sclerurus mexicanus. The sequence goes on from VWZF01005202.1 coordinate 370,873, forward strand.
CAAAGGAGCAAGGTGAAGTCAAGTGAAGACATAAGCTTCACCTTAATGTAGCAGGCCAAGGGAAGCATATGTTCAAAGGGGTGTTGTAACCAGGGGCACAGGGAAGGATGGTGATCATCAGGAAAGAGGAGTGTCTTCAAGACACTGTATCCTGAGATACATTTTAAGGATTTTGTTTTCTATGGAATCTCCATAATTTCATCCAGCAGCAAAATAATGGTTCTAACCTATAAAGGACTTTACTATTGATGCAGTTTTATTTTTTTCTTCTGAAGGAAGAAACTGGCTGGAGCTAGGAAGAACTGGGAAGTATGTTAGAGTAGACAAGGCTCAGTGTAATGAAAAATAATGTCTGGAGTAGGGTCTGAAGCTTTGCTATTCATACTTCCTACTAGACTATCTTGCTACTTTCTATAATGACTATTTATTTTATTTTTTTTTAAGTATAGAAATAAAAATGGCCAGAATTGTGTTTCTGTATTTGCTTACAAAAAAGGCATATCTTTTCCCACAGACTCTGCCCTTAAAATCTTGAGTGGAGTGAATCTACTGGAAAACTCCCAGCCATACAGTGCAACCAGATGAAGCTGCTGTTTGACGCATGCAGCCATTGTTTGAGTTTATTTGAGCCATTACAGTCTTTTTACCCTTCCATCCAGACAGCACGTGGTAGCACCTGGTTTGCTATATTGTATGAACTGAAAGGAATTCACATACACTATCAATTGTCATGAGTTGATTTTCATAAAAGTCCATTTAAAAGGTACTTATTTTCTAAGATGGTGGGTGTTCCTAGTTCAGAAGCAGCTGCCCAGAGCTCCCTCCTGCTCTGGGAGCCCCACAGTGAGACGGGAGCAGGGGAAGGTTGGCCCAAATTGTCCTTGGTGGGGGCCACCAGAAGTATCCTGGCAGCAGCCACATGGGCTCCACAAACAGCAAGTTTTATGGTCTTCATGGTAGGGAGTCCTGTAAGCATTACCCTTCACAGTATTCAGCAGAAGGTGTCCTTTTAGCTCTCCCTTTTTGCATATATTTCTGTATATACTTTTACCCAGTAGAGTCTTAATTTTTATATCTGTCTTTTTTTGTTGTTGTTGATACTATTAAATTTTGGAAAATCTGTTAGAAATTTACTTATTTTTTAAAAAATACTATCTTTCTAAGTTTAAGTTTTTCTGAGTGTTTTATCAGGCATCTTAGATGACTGCCTATACTTTGGGGTAGATTTCCATCTTTCTCATCCATCTGTCAAGTTGAAAATAATATGAATTAAACATTCAGTTTGTTCTTTAAGTTGTAGATTTCCAAGGATTGAATCTTATTTCAGCAGATAAATGCAGCTGCTGCCTTGCCAATTTGTGACATGATTTCATTCTGGATATCCCCACTGCCTTGCATATTACTGCCAAGGTATTGAGACTGACTCATCTCTTGTATTCCTTTGCATTATAAAGTAATGCTTGAATTTTAAGTTTCTTGTTGAAACTATTATTTGAATACTATTTTTGTTAACCCTGTGTTGACTACTATGCTCAATAGTCTTTCAGCTTACCTTTTTGGATGGTTTTACATGTCTGAATGGACACTGAGAACCTAAGTCAAAAAAAATTTCAGCGTATTGCTGTTGAGCCATTTAATGTCTAATAGTCTGGCTGCCTCAACATTCTGATAGTGGATCAGTAGCAACCTCAAAACATTTAATACTTTACACTTATTTTTTGTTGATGTACGTTCATATTAAAAACTTTGGCTTCTCTTTGTCCAATACAACCTTGTTCAGTGTTAATCATCGAGAATATTTTATCGTATTTCATTTGTGCTTTATCTGTGCATGCTGCACCTGGATATAAAGCTGTGTTGATATTAATTACTTTCCTTAATATAATACATTATATCAAGACACAACAAAATAAATCAGGACAGAGACTGTCAAATGCTTCTGCAAAATGTGTGAGGTTTGTATCAGTATTTTTTTCCTATTCAGTCTTCCTCTGATGATTGTTTTTAGACTATGCTGATACACACTCTGAGAAGTTAGAGTAACAACACATTAGTAGAAAAAATTATTCATGACAGAAACTGAACAAGAGTAAATGCTCTCTGTACTTTAGCAAAAAGACAAAAAAAGCGCCAAAGTTTATATGGAGAAAGAAGCATTCTAGCTTGCTAGGTCATGCACTGACCAGTCACTGTTGTGGGACCACAGCATTTGCTGGAGCTAGGGGTAAACTAGTTATGTCTAAACCAGCAGTGATTCTCTGAGGCAAATACCTAGTAAAGTTCATCTGCATGAAAGTTTCTGCCATCAGCTTTGCCTCAGCTAGCTCACCATATGAAAAGATTTATCCCCCAAGAAATAAAGGAACAGACAAATTTTGTGCAGATTACTTAATGGACTCTTCTGCCATTGTTACTCAAAGAATATAGGCTTAAGAATTGAAAAAAATTGAGAAAGAGGCAAGCCCTGAATTGTGTAGTGGTTCTCATCCAGTGATGGAAACGTGGGCTGCCTTCACAGCTGCTGTCCTCACACAGCTCTGCCTTGGTCATCCCTTTTCTTTCCAGCCCAATAATTCTCCCTCTCACCTTTCTAGTTAACTCCTTCTCTTCACTTGATCATAGAGGAAATATTCCAGAAGTGGTATTAAGACAATAACTAAGCCCCTAAGTGATTTGTTTTTTGCACCTAGAGGAAAACATGGCTGTTCATGTGTCAAAGTATGGATTTCAGACAGTAAAGAAATGTGAGTTTGTGATATTTCTAGTAGGAACATATAAAGCAATTTCATTACTTCTTTCTGATCCAAAGTGCACTGAAAATTTCCATTGCTATTGCTCTGCTAGGGGGCCTCATTGGTTTAAAATCAATATTAAACATGCGGTTGAAATGGCAACTTTATTCAAGATTTCTTCTGTATTAATATGATGTCATACATGTTCTGAGTGCACGTATGGCAGACATCCACATAACATCTCCTGTTAAGCAACATTTATATACATGTATTTCTTATAAATCCCTGCAGGAACAGTAAGGGCAAAAGCCTTTCAGCACAAACTAATTCTAAGCTCCACATTTTTACTAATGGGTAAGGAGTCTACTTCCTTTAAGAGAAGGCATCATTTGCTCATTCACACTGGGACCTGATAGGGAACAAAATTCTCTGCAATACAGAGACAGGTAAAGCAGAGCCACTCCTTGTGTTTGGTTCTATTTTCTGCCATGTTAAATGATCCATGTAATGAGTAAAGAATTGTTTAGATTGAGTGGTACACAAGCATATTGGGTCAATGATTACTCAGCTGCTAGCTGGAGTCTGAACTGGCGATGGTCAAAGTTGGTGCTGTCATTTCACAACTTTTTTAAACCAATGCAGCTACAGAAATGCTTCCTAGAACAGATAGATTTCTTTGCTACATTATAATTCACACCAAGACCTTAAAGATGCAGAGAGGCCCAATGTGGTTTTTTAAGAGCCCAAATGCCTCTTGGGTTGGCCAATGGGAGCACTAATGGGGAATATAAGATCCTTACAGTAGTACTTCAAGATTATTTAAAAAAAAAACAACAAAACAACAATCAACTATTGAGGCTTCTCAAGATGCAATTTTGATCAACCTAGTTTTACATGACTATATTTTTTTGTCCTGCTTCTCCTACTTACTGCACTGATTTGCTGTGAGCCTTTAAATTACCTTGCAAATTCCACAGATTAAGAGCTACAAGTGGGTGTGCAACACACCTAGCCCAGAAGAGATACACCTAGAACTGGAAAATGGTATTTTTACAGAGTGAGAAAAAAAATATATATATTAAAAAAAAAGTGAGAAATGTGACTACTCAAAGCTTTCAATCTATGATAGAGAATGGATGGCTATCCTGACTTTTGATTGAAGTCATAGTCCAGCAGCCCCTGTGTTTTGAAAGATGGGTTTTAAACAGACATCAGGGTGACACTTTTCTTATTGAATGGGAATGTGATCTCATTAGGGAGGACACCAGCGTGGTCTCAGTGTGCAAGAGAGTATCAGGAGAAGAAAATGCTTTGCTATACCACACCATGTCTTCTGGTTCAGGTCACGTCTTACAGTGTCATTTTTTGAGAAATCTTACCCTTTTTTGTTACTATTTTTATAGGCTACATGGACAATTTATAAATGTTTCCATGGCAATCATCAATGGCTTCTCTTGGATGAAGATAGATTTTAGCATTCATAGACAAAGACTCCATTTTTCCTTTCTGGTTATAAAGTATTTTTAAGGCTAACCAAGGAGCATCATGTAGGAGTGTGCTCTATTACAGTAATAATACCACTGTGAGGATATTTAGGGAGGTCCAAGTTAAAAGGAGTCTATTAATATCTTAAACATCCATGTTAAAAACACATTCGGATGAGATCAGAGTGTATGCAAGTCATTGGATTTTCTTCTAGAGAGAGGGAAATGTCTTATGTTCTTTCCTCGACTGAAGCTGCAACCACAAGTCAAGGAAGGCCTCCCGTGCCCTTGTAGAGGACCCAGTTCTCATTGTACCTTGATGCCTGCAGGGACCAAATGAAATCTATTACAAGGTAACCAAATAAGGGGGGGAAACCACATCAACAAATCATGCTAGGGTCAGGGACATTGTGAAAATATAAATTTAATTGGGTCAGTTGTTTCAGAAAAAACACAAACTGTTCATATTCTTGGATAGGAGGGCTGATACTGATCTGACAAGAAAAATTAGCACCTCATGGGTAGTATCTTCTTGTCTGGGCCAAGATCAGTGCTTTACTGGGAAAGAGGTCTGGGATGAGGAAAAAACCCATCTCAGCCCTCCAAAATAGGGTTAAATTTTGAAGCTTCAAAGAGGATTAACAATGTGAACCTTGCTACAGTTATGGATGGATTCAACTAGTTTAAGAATCAGTTATTTCATTTCAGACAGGCAACATGCAGTGAGACACTGCACGAGTATACTTAGTTCTCAGTCTCTAAGTGCTTTTGAACAGTCCACAGGATATGTCTTGGAAATGAGAACTGCAGAAACAAACAAACAAAGGAAAAGCATGTAAAGTTACTAAACAAGTGTCAGGCAGAAAAAGCCTGTTCATTCCTCTTCCACAGGGAAGTCACTTGATAAGAGCAACCCTTTGTGAGGAGGAGAAAAGGAGGAACTGCTGAAACTCACTACAAAGTGCAATTCTGACTGCCTAATCTATGGCTATGCCTCCATTAGTATTTTTGCTTGTGAGCAACTGAAAGAAGAGGCGCAAATAATGGGAAAGGGGAGTAAGAGGAGAACAGGCATAATAAACCATCCCAAACTCACAATTTTAACTGACATGTCAATCATATCCATAAATTATTTGATTATTGGTGTCTAAAAGTACAAGATTAGTTTTTCTCCTTGCCTTTCTAACCATCTTATTAACTTAGCTTTTTTTTTTAATCATTTCTTATAAATAAGAGATAACTTTTTGCAACTACCATATATTATAAATAGTCCTCTTTGAGCATCCAGCCAATATTCAGCATATAATAAGAAGGGAAACATAAATTATTTCTGGACTCATGGTATGACATGTTTTCCAGAGCTACTGCATTTTTCACGATTCAGCAGGCTCTGCAAACATTCAGGAGAGTTGTTTTGTCTCCTGCGTCATGGGCGTGTTACACCTTTATGTACAATCAGGGCATGCTGGTTCTGTAGGCACCGGTGTTCACTGCTTGGGGAAGCTGAAGCACAGCAGTATAAGGTATCTTACAAGCAGCTACGTGGTAGAGACTGGTGTTTTTGAGAACAATAATTTTTTTTATTCCTGAAGGTAACTCAAATGCAGATGAACCACACCACGCTTTTTAAAAATCTCTTTTTTTTTTCTCTCTGTGATAGAATGACTTTTTATTAAGGTTGCAAAACTCGTGAAACCACTTCTCATAGGAATTGCTGCAGTGCATAGACTGCTGTGTAATTATAAGCACCCACCTGAAGCCTTGCAACAAAAAACTGAAGAGTCTTAGATTTGGTCACACAGACTGGCTTCTCAGACCAGTTTGTTTCCTTGCTCAAAGCTGAGCTTTAGAACTAAGCCTTTGTATACATGTGTATATATTTATATTACTTTAAAAAAATCACATTAAACTCCCTAAAGTAAACTAAATATATATGTATATATATATATATGTATGTGTATCTTTGTGTTTTTCATAAAAAGCAAATATGTTTCACCTTCTTCCCAAAGCAGTTTACACAGTTTACAGGTGGACCTCTGTATTGAGAGGGAGTTAATGTTTTAACCTAGAAATAGAAATGAATGGATGTTGCAGGAAATTTACTGCAGAGCAGAGTATTAGTCCTCTACCAGCGTGTTAAAATAAAACTGTGCATCTATTGTCCAGCATCCTCCCATTGTGTACTGGAAAGTTTCCCTTGAAAGCTAGATCTTCAAACCTGCATCACTGCTAAATAGGAGGTCCCTGTGGTTCTTTTCAGGTGGCATCAAATGGCATCAAAGTCAAGGGCAGTGACATGAGACTGAGTGCCAAGGGACTTAGATAATATTCATAGGACTGCCACCACCTTCCTCTGTGTTCTTATACAGGCTTTTAATTCCTTCTGTTTCTTGTTTTCCCTGAGAAAGAAAGTGAAACCATTTAAAAGCAACCAAAAAAAGCCAGTAAGTATACCAACTTAATAAATTTAGGTGCGATTTCAGTCTGGTTCTAAAATCTAATGTGCACATAAATCAGTGAATTTAAAGAGCAAATGAATGCACTGCATTATCTACACAGCAAAGGCTGAAGAAACAATTTGAATTTTCCAAAGTTCAGACCTACTCATAGCACAACATGGGGGTGAGGAGCTGAGATAAAGTTGGTACTTTGCTACACAATAATCAAACAAAGCCTTGTAAACACTTTAAAACAGAATGCACATAAATAGTCATAGAACATCTGAACAGTGTGGAAACAAAAGAAATTATGTCATAATTTCAACACATCATTTTCAAATTAGATCTGCATGACATGCTGCTGTGGTTTTTTCACAGTAATAAACAAAGGTTAACACTGACAGCAGATGCTTTTCCTCTGTACTCAAACTATTGCTGCATTTCCAACTGATTGAGAGTATTACTGCAAATACTGCTATAGAAAAAAGACAAAAAGACCCAAAGTATAGTATTATTTCTATGCTACGCCATTCTGATGGCAGCTTTTTTAGCTGTGACCAAGGATACAAACTATTCAATAGTTTCCACCATTCAATTCCTTAAACTGAATTTTATTCTAAATAAATAATTCCTCAGTGTCTTCTCATGTTTTCTTCTCAAGTGTGGGCTAAACAGAGGCATAGTGAAAAAAATAGCTACCACATTGAATGCAACAGGCTTGAATTTCACCCAAGTGATCTTAACCCAAGCGTGCATCTCTTTGCAAAAGCACTGCTGAAACTCCAGTTCCTTCACTTACTATTACAAGCAGAAATGTAGATAGCGGGTTAAATTTCAATCCCACTGAAGTTAGCAGCAAGCCTCCTGCTAGCTTCGCTTACATGTACAAAGCACAAACATATGGCTGAATTAGGAACAAAGGAAAATAAAGAGGAACAGAGAAAACGTCACTGACTAAAAGCAGGGTGGGTGGGCAGTACCCAACCTTGTCCATACAGGTTTCCACTGTAATTTTCTGAGGGACTGGAAGAGCTATTCCTTCTTCCACCAAGGTTTTTAGGTGGTTTTTCTTTTAGGTTTGTACCTAAAAGAGCCAGTAATTACTAGCTACCAATGTGTCAAGAGAGTAAGGAGATCAACAGCTGAAGAATACTCAGGCATGTACTGAAGTCTGTGGGAGACCATGAGAAGGTGAGGTGAAGAAAAACAAGGCAGTTCTTGCCTGGAATGAGACAAACTCAAAAGGACAAAGCTCAGCTGGTTTCCATGTTGTATTTGCTGCTGCAGCAACTGCATTATCCATAAATTTGTCTGTATCTTTGACAGTTATGAGAGGAGCAGGTTCTTCTTCTGCAGGCTTGTAAGACACACAACTATGCTGAAAGAAGCCCAGTTAGAGAAATGGAGGGATAGTTTTTAATATTGCTATTTTCAGACTATATATAAGCTAGGGCTTCTGGGGAGTCTTATTTTAAACAAATGGTAGATTGCTTCTTTCTCTTGCATGCATAGAGCTGTGTCATGAAGGAAAAATAAACACATGGTTGAGAGATTTCTTGAACTCCTGTACGATGGTTAATTTTTCAACAGTTCTTTTAATGGCTTCAAGGGCATAATACAGAGGAATCCACCAAGAGTCAACTCTCACTGTCAGTTCTTCATCACACTGTTGAAGAAAATCCAATCTGTCTTCCAGTGTTTTAATTTTAGCTGTGTTATTTCTCCAGATCTCTCTGGTCAGCTTTTGAATGAATTGCAAATTTTTAATCTGGTTTTTGAAGCAGTCTACAAAAGCATGGCTTTTTAAAATGTTTGCATAACTCTCCATCTGACTAACCTGCTAAATTCCTTGTCCCAACAGACATACAGAAATGACCCAATTTTAGCGGTGTGCTGACTGTATACTTAAGGACTGCATAAGTTTGCCTGACAAGCCACAAACAATCCATGAACTGCCTCTTGATAACCCTTGGGGCTTTTTTATTGTGCTGGAATGAAGCCTTTTTTTTTTTTTTTCTCCTAGAGCAATGGAAAGAAAAAAATGTAATTGAAATAGATTGGAAGGCTTGATGTCTTAGGATTTAAAATCCAAAACCAACTCAGTTACATGTGGCGAATCATTTTTGGTTTATGATGGGCTATGGAAGACAATAAAGCTCTCAAACTGTTCCCCGTGGCCAGCTATTCATATCCCAGACCCGCCAGTGTATTTGAATTACTAGCATGCTTTTTGGCAATCAGGGAAGAAAGACTGCTGGCTGAATGGTTGCCAGGATGGATGTATAGTGTGGGCCAGTTCTCCAGAAGTGTGATCCAGCCTTGCTGAGTGGACCAGACAATCAGCAGAGCAATTTGAGGAGCAACAAGGGAGTCAGGGGGAGACTGACTGTGCCTTATGAAGAGCTTCACGTTGCTTTCAGATGCAGGGCAGCTTTCCATAGGGTCCTGCAGAAGTTTGGCCATTATTGCTGCAGCTTTGGTCCATGCGTGTTCATGTTGATTTGTTTGCCTGGAGGATTGGGGATTTATTTTTGACTCCCGTTAGCTCTGCATAAACCAGATGAAGCGAAATGGTTTCTGTTATTTCTCTTGTAATATGTCAGAATCCATTGTGTGTGTGCAAAGCTACTGAAGACTGATTGCCAAGTGTTTCTGGTGGCAGAATTGGCCTGCTCATTGCAAACACTGGAAAAACAAGCGAAGGAATCCAAAAATGACATTCTAAGCAAGTTGATAGAGCCAAATATTGGCAAGTTAATACGTTAGGACTGAGAAGGGAGATAGCCTTCCTTTCCACTTTTAAATTTGATATGTTTTGTCTGGAACAAATGAGAACAATATAAAGATATAACTTGGTTGTATCATTTTGCTAGCATCATTTTTTGGAAAATAGATTTGAAATTTAAGGTGCTATGTAGTGTCTGAGACATGTTTCATCTGAAGCACCAGGAGCTTGTTAGTTCACCATGGGGTTGCTTCACCACAAACAAAAGCTGAGGAATACAAAGTCTTATTGGTCTGCTTACCTTTTGAAGCTTTATTTATTAATCTCATTATGCAGACTTGTGAGAACATGGTGGGAGAAGATTTAGATGGGAAAAAGAAGCTTTTATCTGTGTAGTAAATACAAATAAAGAGATAACATTAAGCCTCTCAGTGTGTCCTTCTGAGCAGGAGGGACACTGCACGACCCCTCACTAACAGAGCAGGCTATGATTGTTCTTGTGAATAGAAGCTTTGTATCCAAAGAAAAACTGACTTTAAAAGCAACTAGTCAGAACCTAACAAATTATTTTAGTAAACTGTTTTGTCCTTTGCATTCTGAGGGAAATGCATCCACAGTGACCCGTTTTCATAAAGCTGTTCCTCAACTGGAAAAAAAAAAAAAAAAAAGGTGTAAATTTCAAATGTTGTGGTTTGATCATCTTCCCTGCTAGAGTACTCTTCTGGACACTCGATCCTTCAGTCTGCCAGCGGTTCAGTGAGCTGGACAAACTACTGAACAATGATCCAAAGGAGAAATTTAACTGAGTTAAATAAAGACAGTGACTGAGAAGTTCTGGCAATAATTTATCTGGCAAGAATGAATTAATGGAAATACAAACTACATCAGCAAGGTCTCCTGACACTATTTTCCAATAAGAAGATACCAGAATTATATCAGATGGAAGACAAACAAAATGTAAATTAAAACTTCAGAACTTTAAACTTCTTTGAAACTAGTATTTCCTACACAGATTAGATCTCTTGGGTTTAATGAATTAAACAGTGAAGAAGGAATGTCATTCTCTTTAATGGATTTTAAAACATAACAGATGCAGAAACAGACCATATAAGGGTAGTTAGTACAATAGGGAGCATCAGAGAACATTTTGTAGCAGAAAAAAATTTACTAGTCAGAGTCAAGCTCAAAAAAACACCAAAACCAAAACCATAAAATCCAAGTCACTTTCTGTTCTACAATGGAATTACAATTAAAGATATAAAATGCCATAACATGTTGCACATCCTTCTTCAAAGCTGTTGTGTGTGCAATACTGGGCATCTAGAAAAAAATATTTTAGTTGCCTGTTAAATGCGTTAGGGGGGCTTTTTATTGTTTGGGGGGCTTTTTATTGTTTTACTCTTTCTTTTGTAGGGGATTGTAAGGTTTCTTTCTTTTGCTTTAAAAGCTTTGGAAAGTTTGGGGTTAGATTAGGACTTTTTCGATGGCCATACCTGCACTGATTCCAGCAGTGGGTGGCAAAAGCTAAGTGCATTCCTCACCCAGCTCTGCAGTTCAGCTTGTCACCCATGGGATGCTTGTAGCCAGGACTACTAATTCTGTTCCTATTTGTAGTAGACAACATAGGGAAGAGATAAAAGATTCCCTCGTAGCTTGATGTCATCACCTCAGTAGCTTAACTGACATGGTGCCATTGCATCAAGATTGTGGGTAGTAGTTACATGCTTACTCTTGCCACACAGATCTGTCTGATCTATAAAGAGAGACATACAGCTTCCAGCAGGGACATGCATAACAGCATTGGCTCCAGAGAGATATGTCTAAAACAAGAGACCAGTTCAGTTTAGCAAAAGTAGCAGATTATGGATTTTTGTCCCTTCCCTCAATAATCTAGGGCAGGTTTGGCCAGCCTATTCTGTATGGCATATACAGTAAGAAATTACAGCTCTCACATGCTTAAATTACAATGTGGCTGTTGAATTAGACACCAGGTACTATCAAAGGGCTGAACATTTCCAGTACTCCCCAATCATTTGCAGGAGAAGGCTTCAAAATTACATTAGAGTCAGACTGTGTTTCTCTTTTCCATCTGAAGCTTTGCTGTACAAGGGAGTTTTGCAATGTGCTTTATCTCCCAAAAAGTATTAAAAATTGGATTTGCCTCTGTTTTCTCAGAACTAGTACAAAATTTGCAAATTAAGAGAAAACCAATGGTAATTGCTGACAATTCTTTTAATTTGGTTGCATTGTTTGTATTTGCTCAGCCATATATTTATTTATGTTTCACACATCAGAGCAGATAAAAAGAAAACCCATGAATGAAGTCAACAATCAAAGGAACTGCAGGAAAATATTTCAATGCCAGCTTTTTTCCTTTATGAATTTTGCAAAATGGATATGTCCTAAGCTTAATTGTATCAAGTGCTTTAAAATTGTTTTTTACATTTTTTTATTCTTCGTGCTTCTGAAGCAAGAAATCTTTGTGACACTCTGCAGTGAGTCTGGACTTAAGGACACAAAGAATGACTTGGAAATCATCCAAAACAGGACCTCCTACAAGAGATGGATCATTATTAATTATAAATTGTGTTTGTCATATAATGGCTTAGCACAGGCTATGATTGTTACTATCTGTATCATGCTACATTTGTGTTATTCCTACATTTTATATACAGGACAGGTTGCAGGAATCATGTGCTCAAATTCATTAAACAGCAAACTCCTATTCTGCTGTGTTATTTTTCTGCATTTACAGCTATGTATGTTTAAATTTTCACAACATCTGATTCCCGAGAAGCATGATTCATTTGACAGGTTTAATAACCAAGAAGTGTAAGATTTCACCAGACATTGTAATTTTGTTTGTGGGACTTGGCAGGGAACCTTCAGGCACTGTATTTTGAATGTATCAGTTATTCCACTTTAATGTTTAAGTCCTAATATGACAGAGGAGAATTAAAAAGGTAAAAGTGCAGATCAAGGCACTGACCAAGGAAGACCATGGTGGATTTGTGAGGGGGATTATAGCCTTCTTTGTACTGTCCCACACAAAAATCCATCTTGAATTTTTTACAGGGGGACCAGCCTTCACGGCTTCCCAACCTGCAGGATTGCAGCCAGCTTTAACCAACTTCTCACAGGCAGCAGCTTGAGCCTCTTCATACCCATCCTACTGCCCTAAGGGATAACCCCTGGGCATGAGGGTATTCACAGGAGGAGCTGAGGAATAGCATTTACTGTTTTTCCTTAATAGAAAAGCAAAATATGTCAGGGCTTTGTTAGATTTGGTTTTTTTCCCCCTCCTGTATTAAAAAAAGCCAGTAGGTCTTACACTGACACCCCTACTCATGGGCACTTTGCCTAACTAAAGTTTAAATATTGGCAAATACTTTGGTCTTACAGAAGGGCAGCAAAACACATACTTTGCTAGGGAAAAAAAAGTAAACCAAACTTTTCTCAGTATCATGATGAGCTCATTTCTGTCCAAGGGGAATTAAAAGTTATTCTGATGATTTAAACAGAAGCAGGATCAGGTTCTTTTTATCAGGGACTGATTCACAGCCTGGGAAAAAATAACTAGAGAATCCTATGAATATTTTAAAATTTCTGGTGATCTATGGACCTATGCATAACATGAGATGCCTCAGTGTAGAAGGAACCACATTACCTAAATTAAAAATAGATGGATCATTTATAAATGCAAAAGTAAATATAAGGCAATCAAATTATTACATAAGAAAAACCTGCAAGGAATACTTGAGAACCAAGGAGCATATTTCAAACAACTTGACTTGGCAGCAGAATGAGAATTAGAAGAAAGGTGGAAAAGGAGAGAGATGCATTTCTCACACAGCACTGTGCCTGAACCCCAGAATTCAGGTTCTCCAGTCACCCAGAGTAGAGGTGGGACTCAGGACCACAGCAGCACTTTTCCAGGTGGTCAACCTCCATTCTGTTTCCACAAAAGCCTGGACACTGAGGCCAGGGACCACATGGCTGCATATCAACAATTTCTCTGAAAACTGGTCATGGGTTCATCTACTCAGCCCCAGGAGACTGAAAGCTTTCAACCAGTATGGACACAAAGAGAAGATCCTAAAATTCTTTTTGATTCCCTGACATCTGCAAATTGTCCTCCATGGATGCCAATGACTGATCCAGCTCCCCACACAATGAAAAAAGAAAAATTACACTAGCAAAACAGACAAGTTCAGACTTGATGTCCAAGTTTGTACTCAGCTGCATGAGCTTGATGATCTTAAGGGTCTTTTTCAGCCAAAATGATTCTAAGTCATTTCCCCAATAACATAGTCTTAGATTGCTTTATAAAAACCAGCATCGGCATGAAGTTTGTGAAATTTGATTTCAAATGTTCCCATGGAGGCAAGCACAAAGTTTCTGAGCTGAACTCATGAAAATTACCAGTTTGATTTGGAGATTTTAAATACACAAACATATTTATTAATAGATGTTTCAATCACATTGATAGTAACCTATTATTTCAGTATTTACAAACTCTTCTTGCAAAGCTGAGTAATATGATATTCAAAATACTTAATACATAAGTAGTCAAGGAGGTTACTGTTTTTATTTAATTACAGGTAATATCCAGTCCCCATTGGAGCTGATAGAAATTACTCCATAGAACTATCTTAAAAGATGTCTTCAACAGCATGTGCATTAAACAACATGTTTAATGCTAAGGATGAACAGTAACTGCTGAGAAGTTTTGAGAGCTGGCAGTGATTCAGTGCTCCACAAAGTCTTGTCTCATGCTCAGCAAGGAAAAAAGTTACCCTCTGGGTTACTTCTTCACATGTCATGTAGTGGAAGAAACTGCCATTTCTGAGTCTGCTTCCAACTCCTTCCAGCATAACTCTCTTTCAATCATATGAAACAACATAAATGATCCCATGAAACAGAACTTCTTTTTATACTAGCTGTCCAAAGCATTCACTGCAACCAACTAAAATGATGAGATTAAGAATTTTAATGAGAAAATTTGAGAAAATACTAAATTAGGTAAAATGGTATGTGGAGGTTTAGGATTTTAAAACTGTTTTACTTCCCCTTGTTGCTGTGTACAAGGGAATAGAAGCTGGACTTTATACTGAGACAGTGAAACTGAGACTGTGAAGGTGCTATCAAACGCTGAGAGCAGAAAGCTGAAAATCAGAAGAAAATGGTAAAAGGTAGAATGGTAAAATGGTAAAAGGTAGAAAATATTAGAACTATGACAGATAAATATTATCTCTGACAGACAACAATTTTCAGACATGGCCATTGATTTCATAGGTCTCCATGCAGCTAACAAAATAATCACTGGTTGGTTGTGAAATTTTTGATCAGAACTAATTCTTGGGTGAGGTCTGAAAGTCCATATAATCATAAATTTTATGGAAGAAAAGTTTACATAAACACAGGAAAGGTATGTGAAATCTGTTTTATATTTAGAGGAAGAGAAAATAATAATAAGTTATATGTTGTTTTGTCAGGTGATATTTGTTTATATATCTATTGTTTGGTTTAGTCTTTTTGTAGTTGGTGCAGTTAAAAAAGCTCTAGAAAAGGTAATTTTTAAAAAAAAATTAAACATTTTACGTAATTTAAAAGAAATAGTTATTAATAACTACTGTTGTAATTCATATTATATAAACAATCATTTAATAATATAATAATGTTTTATAAAAATAATATATAAATAGTTCTGCCATTTACAGCAAATGAAATTCACAATGCTATGAGGATCAGCAAGGAGCCAGTCTTAGAGACTATGGACTCAGCAAGAGAGCAGATAAATCAAATCAAATAGCACTGCCAAACTTGTACGTGACATTGAAATGAGCCTGGATACCCTTCAGGTCTTAAATCTATTTTTGTGTTTGCAGAAGCATCTTGATATTAGAACACTTCCAATAAATCTCTCTCAATGTCAACCCGTTAATATTGCTAAACAATAATAAACCTTATGTCAATCCATAAAATGCTACAGACGCCTCATAATTTTTTCCACTTTGACTTTTCCCCAAGTGCTGATAAAAACATCTATCACACAGGCAGTAAATCCTGGATCCCTGGTAACAAAGTTTCAGACAAACGTTTGTGAGGGAAAACACTTTGGTAGTCTAATGCTCTCTGGATCTAGTGACATATTCAATTCACTTTCTAGATACGACTTCAAATTAGACATAACAACCGAATCTATTATCTGTTTAGTCTCTGAAATGTATTGACCATTATTACAGTCGAGTTTGCCTAAGTTAGGAGTGAAGTACTTCATCATGAAGTCCTGCTGGAGTTTCAGAACAGTACTGGCACAGCTTAGAAAAATTTACTGTAATGATCCTTGAAAAACAGCCCATTTTCTTGCAGTTTAATTCTAGTCCATGTGCTTGTGGCACGAATGGGGAATCTGGGCTCCTACTAGCAGTGTTGCAAAACTAAAGAAGAGCTCAGACTTCAGAGATGCCTTGGTCAGTTATGCATATGGTCACCTACAAAAGCAAATGGGAACGAGGCAAGGTCCGTCCTTTTTCCCCACAAATTCATCAATTCATGGAAAAAATAATCTTTTTTTTTTCAGATAAAAATATTTCAAAAGAACTAATTTCATAAGCAGTACTTTGATTTTAGCTGTCCCTGTAGTAGCCTTGGACACAGACACATCAGATACAGTCCAGGATAATGCAGAGCTAGTCAGCAGAGGCTAATTCACGTGGCAGTGGTTCTCACTGTGTGACACTAGACCCTTGGCACTGGACCCTGCCTGCCTTGTTGTCACCCTCCACACAGCCAGTTCTCACCATATCCTGACATCAGCAGCCTTCTCTATGTCTCTGTTTGCTCCTCAGCTGGCAGGCAAAAATACTTTGTTGGGCAGCTACATGAAACATATAAGGAGAGGAAAGCCAGCCATGGCAGGAGAAAATTGAGATGGCCCACTGCATGGGACAGACCACACACCAGCTGCACAAGGACATAGAAAGAATGGAGGGAAGGGAAGGGAAGGGAAGGGAAGGGAAGGGAAGGGAAGGGAAGGGAAGGGAAGGGAAGGGAAGGGAAGGGAAGGGAAGGGAAGGGAAGGGAAGGGAAGGGAAGGGAAGGGAAGGGAAGGGAAGGGAAGGGAAGGGAAGGGAAGGGAAGGGAAGGGAAGGGAAGGGAAGGGAAGGGAAGGGAAGGGAAGGGAAGGGAAGGGAAGGGAAGGGAAGGGAAGGGAAGGGAAGGGAAGGGAAGGGAAGGGAAGGGAAGGGAAGGGAAGGGAAGGGAAGGGAAGGGAAGGGAAGGGAAGGGAAGGGAAGGGGCAAAACAGTTCATCAAACACTACCAGAAGATGAGTGTAGATGAATGGATATAGAAAAAGAGCAGCTTCTTCTTAACCAATTAGGGCAATTAGCATGAGCTGCAACATATTGCCCGAAAATTGATACTGAAAAATCCAGAGGAAAAAGAACAGAGTCCTGTGCACATCAGAACTTCCATGTGTGCTTTCACTGTTGGCAAGTAGATAAGGTCTGCAATGGCTTTAAAAGTGCATAGTTTCAACGGGTGTTTGGGAGTACTTTGTATGTTGCTATGTAAATACGTGAGAAAGAATGAAGGATAATAAAATGACATGCAAAGTTGTTAACATAATCAAAATCTTGTAATTACATAAAAGCAACAGGAAATAAACCGCAACATTGCAAATTATCATTTCTTTCCCCTGATGGTGACAGTACATTTCCTCAAGGTCGTCTTTCTGTATGGTGCAAGGGTATGAGCGTGGCAGACCTGCCTTATTTCCTTTTGCTTGAGTGCTGAGTGATATATTTTGTAGGCGCTATCCAGAAGTGTGTCCACTGAGGCAGCAATTCCCATCCGTGTCCCAGATCTCTCAGTTCCAGTTAGCATTTCAGCATTTCCTCTTTCCACTCTTCTCTTCCATCCCAGAGCTTTGGTAGGAAATGTCTTACAGATCTCTACTACCAGCTGATGAATCAGTGCCAGGTGGACTAGCCACAAACCTCCTGGCAGGAAGAGAAGGTGTTCCTTTCTGGGTTTTACTCAGCTGCAGATTCCTTGTTAAGAAGGAGACTGAAATGCAACAGGCTTCTCATACTCCCCCTGTGTTAGAAGGAAGAGTAAAGTCAGTCTAGCTGATTGGAAACCTAGGTGCAGGTAAGCCCAGAGATATTTTTTTCTTGCCTATCCAGACTCACCAGGAGGTAGGCTCTGTGTTACAGAGCTGATCTCTGAAGTTTCATATCCTTGGCATATTAGATATTTTTAAGGGCCTTCTTTTTCTTGAGATTCCCACCGGCACCTGTACACGTAGTCTGAGAGGCTCTTCAGGGGCAGACCTTGGTCCCCTGTGTGCTTGTGGCATTATCAAATGTCAAAGAAATACCACAACCATGCAGCAGCCAAAGCAATAGTGCCCAAACTTGGGCTCCACCCACACTGTAGAGTTTACATTAGCATCCAAGTAAAAAAGAAGAAAATAACTTCCTCTTTAGGGAGTTCATGACTTGCTAACTCATGCATAAGTAATTATAAAGACATGCTTTATTCAGATTCATGAGAAGAAATGAAATACAAGTCTTAACATAAGCCAAACATACAAGTTCCTGCCTATGTATAGATAATGAATAAAAATGTAGTTAGCTTTACTCAGTTCCTTTTCAGCTGACTCTTAGAGAGACCCTAAGAGGTTTTCTATACACTAAATCAGATTTTTCCTAAACATGAATACAGGACTGAATTATCTAGTCCAGTTCTGTTATCACAGCCAACTACATTTTGCATGGCAAATCGATCTTCATTGTTCAAAATAATTTGAAGTTTTTGGTCTTTTTCCTTTCGGAGGAAACAAAAATTAAAAAAAAAAACATATGATAGCAAAGTTTTAATGTCCCTGCATCAGCAAAGTTCTACTTTTGTGTCTGTGTGGGTGTGGGCTTGTTGCCACAATATCTGATTGCTCTGGAATACTGTGGGTTAGATACAAGTGTTCAGAGAAAATATGAGAAAAAAACATATGCGCTCATTAGTGAAAAAGATCATCATGACAGATTGCTCTCCATATGTGGAATTTCTGTACGGTAACCTTGCTATTTACATGACACATGAAAAATGTATCATTTTCTAATGAAAAACTTCACTTTATATAATATCTTGATAATCATAAGACATGAAAATGTGATTTCATTTGTATCTATTTCATTAGAAATGGCCTGCCATAAATTTAATGTGTTATAATTGTTGCTTTAACATTAATGTATTTATTGATATAATTGCAAAACATGGAATTGCAATACTAGTTGAAATCAACTGAAATTAAACAGGCCTATATAATGAGCCTATAATTGATGCCATGAAGCTCAGATAATTCTCCATATTTGAGAAGTTTACCTCCAGCAGTTTTCTAATCTACTGTATGTGAGAAAAGGGAAGTATTTATTAGTCAAAGAAGTAAATTAAATCTTGCAATGCAAATGCCAGAATTTACTTATACTTAATTAAACTTTACTGAATAATTTTAATTAAATTAATCATTTGCAAAATATTAGCAATATTGAAATATTAGTCAAATAATTCCATCCGTTTTCTTCCTTGACATTGGAATGTTTTTAGAAGTTAAATATTTATGAAGAAAAGTGTCATTAGGAGAATAAAATAATAAGCTAGAATAGAAAAGTATGCCATCCAGTAAGCAGATTACTCTTTATCTCCACATTTGTTTTTTTTTAGTTTTGTTTAAGTACTCAGTTGTCCTGAAAAAAAATGTTAAATGGAAATCTCTTAAAATAGGCATTTTCTTAAATTCTCAAAATAGAATCATATTCCCGTAATCTTTCCTTAGGCAGAACCTTAATCAACTTGAACACAATCTGTTCCAAAACCCATGTAACCGGTGGAAACATTTCCACTTACTTCAGTGAATTTAGGAAAATGGAATATCACAAATATCTGGCTGCTACTTCATGTTTTCAGAGAGTAAGTACATGACATTTTTGTAACTATGTCTGAACTATTTTAAACTCCAGCACTGACTATTGCACATGATATTCAGAGAGCTAAGCTTTCTCTTTTGAAGGAAGCAGAGATAGACTTAAAAATCAAGATTTTTTTTTTTTCCAGATACTTTTGGATTAAAAAAGGAGAAGTGAAGTTTTAATGCTTTGTGGAATTGCCGTGTAGAACTGCTTATCTTATGGTAGTTATTTTTCTTCATGGTGATTGAAATGTACTGTAGGGACACAGAGAAATACATCTGTTTCCACATTGAAACTGGCAGTGATTAATTATTCAGCATTTTGGGGAAAAACATAGAATATAGTGGGCATATTACAGTATTTTCCCATATTGATGAAGTCAGAAATGTAACTGGCCAGTAACAAATAACTAACTAATAATAAATAACAATAACTAATCAATATATTTTATTATCAATTGAAGTGTTTTAAGGACTAAATATAGCTTTCTCTAAATGGTCAGCAGTTTTGTGAAATTTGCACCTTCTTAATTTTCTTTCCTTTGTATTTATTGTAACCCAGACAAATATATAAAAAAGCAATGCACCAAAAGGTGTTTTCATGTAACTTTCATTAAGGTTCTCAGATAAACACCTGAAGAATATCAAGGATAATTTTGCCACATTACTTCACCTAACACATCCAATACAGGATTTTTTTGTTTTCTGGACAAATGTGTATATCTGCTGCAATGAATCATTTTCTGATATTAGAGAATAAGATTTTATGGTGCCATTAATTATGTACTTCAGCTGGAGGCACTTTTGCATGAGTTGTAGTGCGATCTCTGACAACATGGAGAAACTCCATTAATCACACACAGGTATTATTTGTAAGGAACCTGCTAGCAATTCCAAATTTTATACGTAACACTCCAAAAGGACCTGACGTACTTTTACATTTGGCCTCTTTTTTTTTTTTTTAAATTAAAACTCCCTGACAATAGCAGGAGTTCATTGCATGAAAAAAAAAAAAAAGCCAAAGAAACTGTCTCTTTGGGAGTGACTAAATCCCATTCATCACTATTCTATCAACATACCTTAACTGGTATTTACTGATTTAGAAACAGAGCTGCTTCGTGATAAAAACCTCTTTGTTGAGTGCAGTGATGCCAACAACTGTAGCAGCAGGAAGCAAAAGTGATATCATAGTTCACTTGCAGAATACCTCATCAAATCTTGTGAATTTGATGAGTTTGGTCTTGGTTTTTTTTAATTTTATTTCTGAGCTGTTAGTACTTTAAGGCTATGAAGACCCCCATGCTCAGATATCTGATTCTGCCAGGGAGCAGCCTGGCACAGGTTGACCTTGAGAAACTTTTTCTATCTTACCATTTGCTAACAACAAATTACCAACTAAAGGAATTCAAAAGGCTTTTTGATCTTATTAGTTATGAAATAATATTTAAGTTCTTTTTGCAGCCTCACAACAGTTTTTTTGGATTTTATTTGAATACGGACTGATCCCACATTGATTTCTCTGATGGAGAAATAAACAAGTTAGGATGTCAGATGGAATTTCATCTGTGTTGATTCAAGAACTGCATTTTTCCTAAGATGGCAACATGGAAACCCTATTCAGAAAAACTTTTTGGCACAAAAATCAGAGCAAACCATTAAAAAAAAATAAATCCAAACCCCAAACAACAGAAATAAAATAACTCTTGCATATTAATTCTTTTCCATTAAAAAAAAAAAAAGACAAAGAGTTAAGCATCAGAGAGTCTATGAAGCCAGACTTTCTACTTCTGCTACTGTTTGAAGGAGGAAACGGGTGCTTGGATGAGAGGTGACCCAAAGAGTGGTTCTGCCTGGAGGGGTCACCATTACTAATCACTGTGACTCCTACTGCTCCACAACACGGGCAGCTGTGTGGTATTAACCTGGGCAAGCAGGCAGGCAGGAAGGGTAGGAGTATTTCACACAAGCTGGCTGCTTTTGCATGGCTTTTATCTTGTCCATGATCAGCTCTTAAGTGCCTGATATGTATGTGTGGTTTCTTAAACATCCTATTTTGTAGCTGGTACAAATTCAGTCTTAGTAATGTTTTGTTTGGCTCTGATTCTCTTTGAACAAAGCCTTTCGGCAACCCCTCCAAGCAGTTGCTGTGCTCTAAGGCCTTCTGCTAACAGAGTCAGAATTCCAGACAAAGTCCTTTTATTTAATTATTGAAAAATAATTATGAAAAGCTGGTAACTGACAAAGTTGGATATAGGCTGGCTTGAAATAAAAACATGAGTCGATGTGTCTGATGACATTCAACAGTTAAATTTTTACTGATAATTGAATTCCTTGAGTAATTCCAATGCTATAAAATACAAGGATTCTCTCTGTCATCTCTTTTACTTCGTACCACTGAAGCTGAGAGAAAAAATTCTGACCTTACTTGGCTCTACATGTTACAATGAACACCCATGCAATATTTAGAGTTTCTCACATATTTCTGGGCATTTGAATAATCCAGGGCTCAAAGCTTCTATTCTGACTCTGAGCTATTGTTTTGTTCTATTCAGTCCAGATCCCTAAGATTGCTTGGACTTTCTGAAGGAAATCATTATTTTAAGGAAGTTTGTTTTTCACTAACAAAAGTGCATATTAATCTGAACAAATGTACATATTGATGAATATGTGTCAGCACATAACAGAAAGTACAGTGGGTGTCACTCAGTGATAAGACTCAGTATAGGCAATATTTCTCACACAGACTCCTAGACAAAGGAAAGAGTCTGTGCAACAATGTCAAGCTTATATGAACTACAAGAAATACATGGGTTTAGATTTGTATTAAGAACAATCACAGCAATCAATTTTAAAAACTACAAGGTATGCATTACAAAAAGCAAGATATTGGCATATAAGCATTAGATATGTCCCTTGAATTCTAAGAAGCTCTTTTTCTGGGGAATGGTGTCTTGCAGCTTGTACAGTTACCACAGTCATTTTTTTAGTTTTGCTCGGAGAGTCTCAGCAGACTACCATCAGGGAAGAAATAAAATTGACTTTTCCTCATGTTGGTCTTTTTTTTCTTTTTTCATGAAAAGGGGACCTTTCAGACGTTAACCAGATTTGTCAAAATTCAATGGAATTATTTTTGGAAAACCAGCAGGATTTTTTTTATTGCTTTCAGACAAGGGACAAACAAGAAATTGTATTTTCTTATTAATATCAACTACTCTGTATATTTGTAACAACAAAGCCTTTATATTCTTTCAAAAACCTGAGACAATGAACAAAACCTATGCATTGACAGCAGCCAATCATATCAACTGCCATCAATTACACTTATGATTGAATTAATATACCATCTTAATGTGACTATTATGGAGAAGCACAAGTTATTCCTTCAGACTAGATTGAAACAAATTTTCACTATTGGCTTGAAAAATTCCCCCCATATCCCTCTCCCTAATTTTTGAATTTTTGGCTGCTTTGTTTTATTGAAGTAATAGGGCTAGTATTTGAGGGTAAAAGTAATAGCTGTCTGCCTGGAAAAATTCAAACAAGGACCAGATCTTCATCTGGTGTTAATGAATCTAGAGGTTTCAGTTTCGTAGGAAAAAAAAGTTATATTAACCAGATGAGGATTTGGCTCATGGAATTTTGTACATTAACTTGTCATCCATTTTCTTAAACTTTCCCAAAGTTCCTGTCAATGCATGAGATCTCCATAATGGCTTCTTCTAGCCTATTCAAATTTACTCCTTTGGCTCTACGTAAGAGAAGGATCAGTGATAAGTTAGGGACTTTACTCCTAGATCTAATAATGTCATAAACTTAAGAATTGTGAAAAGCATCATCAGACAACTTTGTGAGAATACACTCCACCCTTACCAACCTGCACTTAATGCTCATGCAGAAAGGAAATGAGAAAATAGATGTGCAGCTCCTTTGTTCCTCCTTTTTTCCCCCCTGACTCTGCTGAAGGCTCTTTCACCAAAGCCAGAGCTGTTACAGACTTGCAGTGTGTTTTGACTGCAGCGATTCCCAGCAGATCACTCTGGCAGCCAAAGCATAAGTAGAGCACAGTAATGCTCCAACCTGATCTGTTGGGCCTATGTTCCTAAGCAAGGAGGTAGAAGAGGTGCTGCAAACCCTCTGTTTCTCTATGGATCTCTCTGAAATCAAGCAAAGTCCCCATTACCTTTGCATTGCAAGCTTTATGCTTCTGAAGTAACATAAAGACTATGTATGTATCTCAGAAGATCCAGTTTGCAAAGGCTACAGCGATGACAAATGGTAAATGTCAGCAAAGAATCAGGACTGACCATCAATTCACTAGATAGTTATGAAACAATTTCTCAATGACTTTATCTTTGACTTACAAGCTCAATATCAAAGTTTTCAAGCTCTTGGCACAGACTGGGTGACAGTGATGAATATAAGAAATTTATCACCATGAGATTATGTGCAGGTTAGCACAATGTTTATTCAGATAGTTTAAAAAATAGATGGCACTTTAAAATAATTGTGGAAATCAAAAACAATAAGTGTGTAATTTTCCTACTGTAAGATTCTAAAAAGCAGATGCACTCAGAGTTTGCAAGGTCCTTATTGATTTTTTTGTATTATATATTCTTGATATCTTTATTAAATGCCTTTAGAACCATATTTTATATGTTCCTGGAGGAATATGCTGTGTCTGCATAGTTTCTATGCAAAACACATGATTGGGTAAACTTTTAAAGTACTGACATTAATAATGCTGTAAACAATTTGCAACCCATGCCAAAGCATAGCATCACTTCAGGGAAGGTGGAGAAAAGTCTAGATTTCTACATGTCAAGATACAGATAATTAATTTTAATCTGTCACAAACAGTGATCACAGGAAAATGTATGCCAGCAGTTACTCTTTGGCAGGGAAGTACTGAAGAATTAAGAGAAAGAAAGCAAAATGCAAATGTCTGGAGACTGAGGGGGGAAGAAAAGCCTTCTGTCTTCCTACTGAAAAATGGAATAGCCACAGACAGAAACCGTCTGAGAGGAAGTAGGCATTTTCCTCTAAATGGCAAAAGAAAACAAGCTTGTTGAATAAAACAAACTGGCAAGAAGTTGTGTTCAAGCCTTCCACTGGAGGCTTGTGTCAAACACAACAAAGCCCTTTTCCAGGGACCATTTGTGTGAGTAAAAACAGATTTCCACAGCATACATTGAAAAATCTGGTGATCTATTGCTTTGTAACATTGATGATAGCAGCAGAGTTGGCCCAGGAGCTCCTACATGAGGGTGGTGATTTGGACCACAGCCAGCTCCTTGGGGGTTCTTCTGCCATCCATGAGTGAGGACACAGCTCTGCATTCCTTCCCATCCCCACTGGGCATGCGGCCTCACAGGCATCACTTCCCAGCTCATGGTGCTGCTGAACTCATAACACATACCTCAGATACCTATATGTCATGATTGCCCACATACCCACCCATGGCCTTAGTGGCGTAATGAAATAAACAACTAATGTAACAAACACAAATGCCTTTCTGTTATACTCAACATTATTTTAACCATGGTTTTTTGGTATCTCTCACCTACAGTTCTTGTGAGTGTCCTGTGTATACAAGTCAGAGGCACAGATTTCATGGCAATATCAGATGCTCTCCACCTACCCTGTCCTTTGACTTACTTCCCTTTTCATTGCCTTCCATTCTGTTGGACACTGTCTTTGAGATACCAATGCAGATTGTTCTCTCTGGACAGCATCTTGACCACATTAGTGTTATTACTCTTTTCTGCACCAAAACCACCAGTGGCTGTGTGAACCATCTATGTGGTTCCCTAATTACTATTGCCTGGTTTTCCTGGGACTCAGTCCTTGCACTGCATGAAAGCTACTCCCTCTCTTCCTCTTTGACCAACTAACTGCTGGGTGGCTCTCCCCTCATTTTTTTAGCACTGAGGATCAGTCAGGGCTGCCAGTACACTGAAAAGATTGCATACAGCAACTGTTACATACATATTTTGAGGGGGAATGCTTTCTTGTGTCCCAGTGGAAAACATGGCACTAAGACAAATGACAGACTTGGTCAGAAGGGCCAGTTCAAGCCCAAAGACTCCAGTAGGTCTCCAGTTGCTGCTTATCCTGAGACCAAAGGCGGCTGCAGCCTCAACACACCCATGGTAGCTAAGCACTTGAAGTTAGATAGGATAACTTCAGGCCTTGTTGCTCAGCCTGCGTGTCTACAACAGCAGCTTCTTCCTCTCCACTTTTTAGCAGTGTTTCTGTTGGACCATAGAGATCTCAAAACATGTTACAAGATGTTTTATGGGAGGAATACTATTTTAGAGAGAAATCTGAAGCAAAAGGTGGACTATGAAAACGTGCAAAGGGTCTCTTTCCCAGTCCTATGTCCTCAACGAAGGTCCAGCCCTCTTTGCTTCACTCAACAAGCACGTGGAGCCCTAAAGGAGGTGACCATCCCCTCTCCTACAGGAGCTATCCAGAGAGGGGAACATGCACATTACAGTCCATGTGGGGCTTTCCTCCTCCCATCGAGGGAAATGTACCTTGTCTTTAACCTTTACTTTGTCTTGTGCACAATGTCACACAAATGGCATCCCAGCCTATCTGCCCAAAAATGCTACATCATCCGGGAGGACACTTGTGCTGAGGGATAGGGGAGACCCAAGGCATTTTAGGTCTGTTAGGTGAAGGGCTGGCTTAGTTCTGGCAACAGCAAAGATTACAGTCTGTGTCTTATTCTGACCACCAAACATCGTTGCTTTTGGCCAAGTGCTTAAAGCAGTCAGAATCTTTAACCAAATCTCCTATTTCTTCCCAAAGTTTCCATCAAGGGGGGTTACGTGTTTTTTGCTCCTTTTAAAGGCTGGGGTAAATTCCTCACTACAGTCAGTGATCTTGGTGCCATTTGCATGCTGTATTGCCAAGAGCAAGCCCTGAGAGTGATGAATATGAGCCCAAACATCACAAGACTGCCTAAAAAAAAATTAAAATAACAATAAAATTTAAAACAACATTTTAAAATAACAAAGGGAGGCTCTTTTCATTACAGTTTGGATGATGGAAATTTAGGTACCCTTTTTTTCCACTCCTTTTGCACTGTCTTGCAGACTGGAAATATTGTGTAGACATGAAAGCTGAGATTTACACTCTTCTGAGTGCCAACACATTGCAGTTTCTACCAAATTTCATAAGGCTCTGGAAGCCAGTAATATCATGCAAATTTGACTCAAATAATTACTTTGAATTGGCAAATAAAGTTAAGAAAATGAACTCAACAGAGCATTTCTTATTATTTTAAAATAATTTAAATATTTGAATTAAATAATAGGCCATGCTTTAAGTGATGCAAGGCTTAACATGATTGTTACAGCATCTGAAAGTGAAAACATGGTTGATTTCATCCTGAATCTCTTGCCATGTATGTGCTTACAAGTGACTAATAGATATGAAAACCTGGTTTTCATGTGAAAATAAATTGTATGCCCATAAAAATGCAATAGCAAAGCTGTTTTAGAAAAGGAGATTGTTTTCCCTGATGTTGTAAAGGCAGCAACCAGACCCTTTTCACTTCCTAACCCATGTATTCACATTTGTGAACAGTTTTGCATACAGCAAAGTTTTCTTTTTCTATATAATTCCAGAACTGAAAAGTGCTGTTCATATTAGCAACAGTGCTTTAATGCCTAAATTTGATTATGTGTTTTTCTCTTCTTTTTATTCACACCTTCCACAAACACAGATTTCCCACCACTACTTCAAATTCCCTTTGTTTTGGACCATTCCATTGGACTGGAAAGAAAAAAAAACAAACATTTTTTTCAACTGTTCTGGAAAAGTCCCAGAAAATCTTGTTGACACCTTCTTAATTTTGAACAATCTGGTTCAGGGTTGGTCCAAATCAAACAAGATTTCCTTACATGGCACCAGCAGCCCCTATTCAAATGCCATTAGCAGCGTTGAATCTTCATGCCTGTCAGTTTTAAAAAATTCCTGTGAATTTCTTGTTTCCTGTTCCAAATGCCGTTCTCATTTGAATCTTTGTCACCCTCTAGTGTCATGACAATGGAAGCCATGAGCGAAAAAGGCGAGTTACAGTGTATAGGGAGCATCTGAAAGCTATCCACACAGACCGAGGATTACAGATACAGACAATAGATGTAGTGAGTGCAGTCATGCTATTGCACGATACGTAACAAAGAATCTAGAGTCAGCTGTTGGTGAGGATTAGTAGGCGATAGTCATCTGTCCCCACCAAGGCCACAGGGACCTAGCTGCAAGCTTTGTGCAGCTGTGTCACAACACGGGTGTGCTGTTGCCAAGCGCGAGCGGCCGTGACACTTTGCAAAGTGCCTGTCAAATCTCTTTGCCAGGGCTTATCAGTGGCTCATAAAGACAATTTTGAAAAGCAAATGTTTTTGTGTTTCAAAGGCAATGGCATCATATCCAGCAGACTCCTGTGATGGTGTCCAGCACCAGATCTGCTGGATGCCACAGACGGCAACTTTTGTCCATGGCCAAACACATTCCCCTTTTCCAGCACAGGATAATGCTGTTCAGTCTATTTTAGTCAAAAGCAAATAAAACTTGGATTTTCCTTCCCTCACAGTTTTTCCATAATTACAAGAACGAAATGACTTTCCTGATGTGCATCAGCAAATTTGTTTTCTTCTCTCTATTTCTTACCTTTGTTTCTGCCCTCATCAATATCACCTGAGCTCTTAGTCTTTGATATCAACACTATCTTTATCTCAGGTGCTGAAATTCCATCTCTCCCTTCCCCATGCCCACTAGGTACACGTTCTTTGTGTTTTGTGGTTTTTTTCCCCATGCCGCTCTTTTTCCTCCTGCTGTTTTTAAGTTGCAGTGGGATTACTTATATGTTTTGAGGTTTTTTTCCCCCAAATACATCTTCTAATTCTGTTCTCAGAGAGGACTCCCAGGAAGCACATCTGGAACTGCACTTGTGAAATGCTATCAGAAGAAGAGCTAAGCCTTGCTTGGTGGGCAAGAAGGAGGTGATAGGTGGGCACGGCATAGGTAGATACCACACATAGATGGCCATGGCAGGGCAAGGCAATGGAATACATAAGGGACTAGCAGGGCTAAATGGACAGAGCAGGCAGAGCAGCAGGCTAGGGTGGGAGTTCTGGCAGAGGAGTTAGAAAAGGACATGTTAAAGGCTCTACAGAACAGAAGGTTCTTCACCTGGGGCCCTGTGACTGTTGCAGGGCTGCAGGATGAGAGCTGGGAAGCAAGAACGAATGGGAGACTTTACAGTGGAAAAGAGACTGGGAGGGAAAATATCCGGACAGAAGGAGCAGAGGGTTTTGTAGTACTTACAGGCTTTGGCAAGGGGATCCAGAGGAATGGAAAGCTCAGGAGGCATGGTCAGGAAGCAAAGAGGCTGGCATCAGCATTGTCCCCTGGGAGCTCACCTTCCCAGGCTCTTCCTTCAGAAACAGAGACACGCACAAGGTTGTCCTCAGCAAAACTTCCAGGTGCCACCAGAAATGTGATAGACTTGCTGTACGGTTGTGTTAGGAGCCATTCCAGTGTCTTGTCCACACCACCACTCTCTCCTCCCTGAAAACCTTTTTCAAAGCAGATGACAAATGCATGATAGCCCCAGAAAGGGACAGACTGTTTTCATCACAGTAAGATCCATTTGATTTTGAGAGCCTACGTGGTAATGAACGTATTTCAATTTGTATTTTGCAAAGCTCCATTAAACCAAGAATAATTATTCATTAGAGAGAATAATAACGCTGTTTTCTGGAGGCTGATTGTGCACACTTCAAAAGTACCAAGAACTGAGCTTGCCTAGCAGCATCTGCCATAAATAAAGTCAGGACAGAGGGACACAAGCAGAGCTTGTAAGGAACCTGAATACCCTAGTGCTACCCTGTTCTTTTTGTAATCAAACTTGATTCTTCAGTTAAAGTAATAGAATGGTACAAGGTGAGTCAAAGGTTCAGATCGAGGGAGTTTCCTAACAGTTTCAACCTGATCCTGGGTTGGAGTGTTAGGGTTTTTTGTTGTGGTTTTTTAAATTTGTCTTTAAATGGCACACAGATTTCCTGTTTGTCACTGTTTGCCAAATTTCATTGTAGAAATGTTCTACTGCTCAATGCTATAGTTTATCTAGCACTTTGTGATCTTGCAGATGAAAGAAAAAATTGAAAAGGCTTATGCCATTTAAAATAAGACCCTTGTGAAGTATGAAAAATATAGATTATCTCATACAGATTAATTTACCGTATAAAAACTATGTTTCCCTGATCGGGAAAATGATTGATTAAATAGATCCAATGGTTAAATGGTTTAACGGTTGATTAAAGATGTATTTCATGATTATACACAAGTACATTTTTGGAACTTGATTTCTACGGACACAAGCACCATTTAGTTAATCCACATCTGGTATGTAGTGCATAATTCTGCATGTTTTATTCAGAGTCATGCCAAAGTTTTAAGAGACCAACAGAAATTGTCTGTGAACTGAATATACAAGGACATAAATTAAAATGACAAAACACTGGATTTTTAAGAGATCAAACACAACATCCAGATAAAATTTATGTATTGAAGCTCAGTGCTCCAGAGGTTGAGTACCTGATTCACAAGGTTTTGACAGATTTGGGGGCTGCTTCACAGAAGGTAATTAATTGATACTTTGCAGACTCAGACTCACAGAGAAAGAAGTGTCAATGATTTAAAAGATGCAGCTGAAGCTCCTGTATTTAGCAATTTGAGGAAACCTTGGCACATGAACGGATTAGGATTTCCCAGAGCATATTAATTTCTCTGTTGTTTACACAGCACTAATTTTAAAACAGTAAACTGATATGCAAAACACAAGGATCAACAGCAAGAGTTTTTTGGCCATAAGCATTCTAGAA
Source organism: Sclerurus mexicanus (assembly GCA_013396755.1). NCBI lineage: Eukaryota > Metazoa > Chordata > Aves > Passeriformes > Furnariidae > Sclerurus > Sclerurus mexicanus. Next base: position 401,117 of record VWZF01005202.1, read on the forward strand.
AAATACCACCCTACAATGTGTTTCAGAAACATAAAATCTAACTATGACAGAAAAAGTATGAGCGTACTATGTGTGACTTGCAGTAAGAGGTGGTGCTGATAGCATCACCTATGAGTAAGTTTGCCTGACACTTTCAGTGATAATACCGTATATTGTCTTGCTATAACTTAGCAGTGCTGTTACAGTTTGCTGTTTTACCGTTACCGCAGGTTTGTGTCTGTTCACAACCTTTCTTCTGAAGAGCTGCAGTACTTTCACACCTTGCAAAAGTGATCTGAAATTTGTGAGGGGACAATTTCTGTGCAAGGAATATGACTGCTCTCATGTTCAGTGAAAAGCCTACCAAGCTTGACCAGGATCCAAGCCTTTGAAAAATCTCATCGTCAGTGCTCAGGAGGGACTTGTACTTTGCACCAAAGGGTGCAACAATACTCCCAGCTTTTCCTAACTACAGTTGCAGCTTTGGGATTTTACTGATCAGGACCAAGAGTCTGTTTTTCCTGTGCTTTTATCCTCCCCTTTTTCCCCCCTTTTTATTACAGGTAGAAGACAAAGCTACATGATAGAAATGTTGGGTACAAATGGATGTGAAGCCAATGCATAAGGAAACTGCTGAGAAAATCTGGTAGAAAAAGGAACTGCAAACTTGTGGAAAGTGAAAATACTGGGTAAAGAATTTATAACGGGGAGACAGGAGAGATGGAAGAAGACTAAACAAAGGATTTAATGGGGATATCAATATTGGAGCCAGAGATCATGATGGGATGTGCCATGAAAATCACTGAACAAATAATAAATCTCTGGAAAACAATTATTTCCAAGTGCATAGCAGTACTTGTTAGTCACTTCCTAACTTTTCAGAATGTGTCAGTGCTCATCACATTCTCCCCAAATCCTCTGCATCTCTGCAGTCACATATATGCTAGGTTATGTCTTCAACTCTGAAATTCAACTAACCATGGACATGTTTAAACTTTTTATTTCTATATCCCTCGAATGTACCCTTTGGCCAAAGGAAAAGTACACTGGGTCAGGGTCCAGGAACTCCTACCTTCTTATGTGTCTAATACATGACTTTTTACACTTCACTGTCTTTGTTAATGTGTCTTTTCCTCAGCAACTCAACCACGGTAAAGTTAATATTGTTTTATATATTTATCTTGTGCAAATACACCCTGCAGAGATGTGTCATGGGATTTATATTTCTGCAGCATATATTACCACTCAAAAAAGGCAATATGACAATGTATCTTATTGGAACCAGCTTCTCAAATAATTACTTTTACAACCTTTTGTCTGCATGCATAATGCTTTTAACCTAGAAACAATGACACAGCAAACTTTTTGGCTTGCAAGACAAGGGCATTTTGAACTGTATTTGTAGTCCAAGTGTTCGGCTAAAGCAGGTGAATATGGAAAGACTACACAGCAATATGCTAATTAGACAACATCCTAAGTGAGAAGACATTTAGTACCTGGCAAGACTATGTTTCCAGTGTATAAGTTGGACAACACTGGGTTCCCATCCCTCTGCTTTAACAGTTTTAACAATTACATCACACCGCCCTCTCCAATTTTTTATGATGCATCCCCTTAAGAGTGTTGGTTAAACTAATTTCTGGTTTGTGCAAGCAGAGTTGCCAGCTTCACTTGGCTTTCTACCACCTCTGCACCACAGCCAAGTATTTCTCCCCACCACCAAGCATCACAGTATTGCATGAGGCAGACATGGCTGTGCTGCTTGGTCTTCCAACTTTCTCCCCACTAGGCAGGAAATTAATGTGTTTAAAATCTAACCCATTTAAAATCCCACTAGCATTGCCTGAATCCTTTTTTTTTTTTTTTTTCCAGTAGCGGACTAGGTCTAGCACAAGATAAGTAAATTAATTTTTACTGGTTAAATTAAAAATAATGGCTATGCTGTGACAATAGCAGCAGGGGAAATCCCAGTTGGTCTTTTGGAACATTTCAGGCTTCCTTCTTCACTGCTGTGTTGCACTATCCCCCCCTTATATAACCCAGCAAGCAGCACTGACACACTCATCTGAGCAGGCACATTGCCAGAAATATTTGGTCTATTGAATACTTGTGGAGCAGAGACAGAAGACTTTTGTGACTCTCCTCCACATGAACTTCAGCTTTAAGTGGCAAAAAGTGTTTGCACTCTTCTTGCTGGAGACACCCAGATTTACTTTTATGAGGCCATCAACATTAATGTTCATGCAGCATTCCAAAAAGCTATTTTTCCCTTCCTCTTACATTGCCAAACATGAACAATGAAGCAACATTGTAATCAATGTCATATTTAAACTATTTATTGTTTCTTCCTCCTCCTCCCCTCTTCTCTTTTCCTATTTCTTTGAAGGGTCTACTTTTTTTTTTGGCTGCTGAACCCTATCTTTACTTTTCTTTCTAATGTTTCCCTTGTTCTTATGGCCTTCTTTGCTCTGCGCTTGGATCAAGTTCCTCTGTAGCACATAATCCCATAGTTATACAATGTCCCCATAATGCTGAAATTGTCACATTCATGTCAGATGTCAAATTCAAAATGCTTTGGGTTTTGAGAAGAAAGACAGGGGAGGAGCAGAACAGACTGAAGCACCTGAAGGGGGTTTGGGAAGGTGCACATTCCATGTGATGCCTTCCAGAACCACAGTACTTACTGAGTGCAAGACAGCCACTCACCAGAGCAGAGTTCCTGCTAGATGGTTCTTCTCTTTTGAACTATAGGTGCTCTTCAGAAAAAGACGTATTTTTCAGAGAAGAGTTTCTAAATTTTATCCAAGCACAATTTGTGTTGCAATGGAGATTGATCAATCCGTAGGGCTAACGACAGGAACTTCTACCCTTTTTCTGTCGTAATTTTTAACTGCAATCCTTATTTTAAGGCAGTAAGCAAGCATAGAAACCTGTTTATTTCCACACAACACTTTTTAAGGAACATACAAAAGTCAGAAATGACACTGTGTGTTCTTGAGTGCTTATCTAATGCCCATCCAATGACTTTCATGTAAATATAGATACTGAACTCATTGCAACTGCTTCACATCAGTTTGGAAGTAAGAGTAGTTGACAGCCAACTTGCGTCAGCAACTGGGGAAGGGCCTTGGTCCAAGTTACACTATGAAGGCATGTCTATGTAGTCAGGTGGAGACAGCTGTGGAACAGCTTAGCTCATTTTCTAAGGTGCAAAATGGAAGATACATTCTATCAAAAAGCTGCTTGGACACGCTAATGTGGAACTGCGCCCAAGCTAATAAGTTCTGCTCAGAAGCAGGTTATTCTTTTAAATAAGTTGGCTGGTTCCTTATTTGGTGAGATATTTATGCTAAGGCTTGAAATAACACAGTCCAGGCTTTACTATGAATGTTGGTTGCTTGGAAAAGACTGCTCAGACTTTCTTTTTCATTTTAATCCTTCTGAAGATCCCAGTAAACTAGTATGGGATATATTATCCTTGCATGGTAGAAGTAAAGCAAAAGTTAAGAGGCTAAATCTCTTAATGGCTGGTTTCTTTTTCATATGCTCAATATCTTTCACTCTGTAGGAACAAGTGAAAAGACACCAAACTACTGCCATTCCACTTGTGAAAAAATGCCCTTTTTCTCTCGTAACTATCTAATGTATACATTAATTTTAATTTACAGTGGTAATATATGCTAGAATACATTTGGGGGTTATCATTTTTAAGTTAAATATTGTAGCTAAATATTTTTTCCATTGAAAGTCTCATTATAGTTATCAAATGTATTATTATAAGACCTTAGCCTTATAATAAAATGCTTGGTGTCAGCCTATCATGACCTTACAAATGTCTTTTCAGAGTATTTGATGATATTTCACTTCTATTTCCCATTCTACACAGACTACAATTTAACAGATTCACATGTAATAAGGTTTATTGCTTTACTATGTCATTAAGAAGGTGACCTCTCTTTGTCAGAGGTAAGCCATTTTGTATACCATCCTACTCTTACTTCAGCTATAATAGCTAAGTAGTTAATTAGCTAGGAGTCTCAGCAATTACTTACTAATCCTTTACCTGAAATTGTTAAAAAAATCTGTAAAAATATAAGTAACCCCCAGGATTTACCTTGGGCATAATCCTGAATTACTGTATCAAAAATGTTTTCTGGACTGCACAGAACTTCACAATCTCCTGCATTGATTGTGCACACATTTATCTTACTAAGTCATTCAGGCTGTATCTCACAGTGCCTAGCACTTTGTTTTCCACAGCATATGTTTACCCTGATTAAGAGGAAATGCTATGTAGAGATACGCATTGGGGAAAGAGTTAAATTGTAATCTGCATTTCATTAACTGCTCTCATGCTGTCTTGAACAAAAATGCCTGCATAAAAAGTGCATAGAGATAGCACTCTAACTCAAGTTAAAACTGTAGCAAAGACAAAGTACCATTGAAAGTTGTTAAGTCACACACCTGGCTTGTACTTCAGGGTGAGAGCAACCCTGTGGCAGGACTTAATTCTGCCTGTTGTGTGTAGAAGGAGTGTTGTTCTGTTTGTTGGGTATTGAAGCTAGATCTATCTACTTAAAAATCACAAATCTTAGCTGGGATGCATCCCATCCAGTAGTAATAGTTAACATTTTGGTGAATAAATTCTCCATGTCTTCTTAGGATACTGGCAACTCTTGACTGAGATTTGACTATTGTAAAAGAGAAAGGTAAAACTGAACAGAGCAACCTATAGACTCCTTTCTTAGATGTACACAACACACCATTTCCTCAGGCCTTTGGATTTCAGTCCCCTCTCACAACAGAGCTCCCTGAGCTAGTGTCTATCTTTCATAAACAGTTGAAAACACATTTGTTTGTACTTGACTGAGGTAGAGTTTAGCTGTTTATCTAATGTCCTTTTGTCTCTGTGGGCTTTTTCAAATTCTGTGGAGCAGGAGCTGCTGCTGAGACAGCAGCTATTGTTCCATGGCAACTAAAAGTAAAAAAACTACTCCCTTCTTTTGATTTCAAATCTACTATCCACAAATGGCATTTCAGGCAGCCCAGTTCTTATGCTGTGAGAGAAAGAGAAGAGTCCCTCCCTGTTAGTTTGTTCCATGCTGCTAATGATTTTTTAACTTTTGTTATTTTATATCCCAGTTAGATGTTTCTCATCAAGTTAAACCATGCCTTATCTATTAAGTTTCATTTTTTGTGGTTGCCATACCTTATGTCTGGTCATACTTATTGCCATCACTACTACCTTTCCTAGTTCTGCAATATTGTTTTAATAAGCACAACGAGAACAGTGTGCAATTTTCAAAATGGGAGTCGAATTTATAACTCTGAATCTGTAAATTGTATCAAGCTTATAATTGCATGCTAGTTTCTGTTTTAGTTACTGTTTCCTTGTTCAAATACTTTGGGGTTTTGCTTATTTGCAATTGCTGAATATTAATCTGACATTTGCATACAGTATCTCCTGAAGAACTCACACTTCCTTCTGTAGCTGTTATAACTTATTTAAAGCTGCACCTGTATAATTATGACAAGACTTCTTTGTCCCCGTGAGTATTATTACTCTGTATTTAACATTTAATTTCATCCACCATTTATTGCCAAGTAGTCTGTCTTGAGAAAATATTCTACATCCCATCACAAGTGGATCTTGGTTTGCATCATCTGCTGATCTTATGACCTCACCATTTACTTCTTTTGCAAAACTTTGAAAATATAAAGTAGCACAGGAGTGAACATCAAACCTGGAAGAACACCTATGAGTAAACTCCTGCCACTGTGAAAATGGAATGCTACCCTTTCATTCCCTGTCCTGATTTCTAAAGTTTTTCTTTCAATTGCATATGAACACCTGAGAAAATATGTTTTATCTTATGCTTGCCTTCTTCAGCATGTTTTGGTGAAGCATCTTTTCTGAATGCTTTAGAAAATCCATCTATAATGTATTGTCCAAATAAGTCTCATTCACTTGCAAGCTAAATTTTTCAATGATCTAATAATTTCAGCCTTATACCCTTCATTTGAAAAAGCTTTATCAACTTCCCCTTTTCATGCAATGGTTAGCTGTAAGTCTGTCTATATTTCACCACAGTTGGTATCAACTTGCTTGATGCAGGAGGGCAGGCATGTTGGTCTGTAATTCCTGAGGTCCTCCTTAATTTAAAAACAAAAGAAACATCACATTTGGCACATTCCATTCCTTCGAAACAGAGACCAATCTACATGTTGAGTTACATCACAGTTAATAATTTGTCACATATATCAGACTTCCTTTAGAAGTGTTTTAAAAAACCTGATCTAATCTAGTTGATTTGTTACCATTTGTTAACCATTTGTTACCATTTTGTTACCATCTAATCTGAAATTTCTTCTCTGACACTCCAATTTGAGATAATTTCTATGACTTGGACCCATAAAAAAGGTTCTACTGTGGAAACCTGCCTAAGCTTGTCCATGGAAAACATTAATGTGAAAAATTCATTTAGCATTTCTGCTCTGGGCTTATCTTGTTTAAATACTCCTTTTTATGGCCCAAACATTATAGAACACCTATAAACCATCTGGAGCAATTCATGCTTCTGATGCGTTTAGAGCAAGTTTTATTATTCATTCTTATGCTTATCACAAGTTATTCCTCAAAATATTTTTAGCCCACTTTATAAAGGGTTTATATTAAACGTGTAAGAGTTTCTGTCCTTTTCTGTTTTCCTCATTTCAACTTTCCTAATTTCCACTTTTTGAAGACTGACTATTATTCCTAACACTTTCACATTTCTGTTTAGTCATGCCAGATTTCTGTGTGCGTGTGGTCCTTTTAAAGTCTTTTTTGATAAGCAGTAAATGTTTGCTGTTAGTCTCTGCTATAGCATCTTTAAACAATCAGCATGCCACCTGCAAACTTTTTACTCTTTTGGCTGGTCCTTTGAATTTCTCCTTAATAACCATGATTTACATATTTCAATAATATAGATTAGCCTAATAATATACAGCAGAGACATACAGTTTGATACTGCCTTTTGGTTCCTAGCAAATCCTCATAACACAGGAATTTCTTTTTCATTACAATTTCTAATAACATATGTGCATTGTTAGTTGCCGCGTGCTGGAGGGAAGAAAGGACACTGTCCCAGCCGATGTGGGGTGAAGGCTGGAACTCTCTTTATTCAGGGAGCATGGGACGGGTATAGGTTTCAGGGAGAAGCTTGGAAAGTGGGAGGAATTAGGGGAGGATCGCGGCAAGTAGGGGAAGGGCTATGAGGGAAGGAGGGGAATACAGATGGGGCGTGGCGAGCTTCACATGGTGACGCTGGGTTTGGCACCACGAGCCAGTCAGGAAAAGAATAGGGAATACACAAACTGGTTAACTGGGTAGCCACCACCAAATCCATACAGATACAGGGGAATAACTATCTATCTAATACAATAAATCACTATCTATGCTACAAAATATCTTTTAAAACAGGAGCTTCTGAGTTTTGAGATAGTTGTCAGTTTCTGGTGTTGTTCACTTGTTTGTCAGCTCCATCCACTCCAGGGAATGGTCACCTTGGCTATTTTTACAGTCTCTCAGGCAGTGTTCTCCCACAGTTAGTTTCCCCCAGAATCCTGCTTTGTTTCTGAGGGAATTTGACCAACCTGTCCATGAAATGAGAATTAATCAGATGTCAGAAAAGACAGCACAGAGTGAATCGCTGGATGGTACTGAGTCAATCAGCAGTTCTATGACTGATGGCTTCCCTCTCCTGGTCTGGGATTGGTTTCAGGATTTGCACACTTAACTGCAAATGACTTTGGGAATATGTGGGAAAATGTAAAAACATTAGGGGAATAAGTAATGCAGGCTGGTGCAATTTAGAGAAGTTTATTTTGAAAAAAAACAAATTGAAAGGATGTAAGATCAGAACTGAGAACAGAGAGTTAACTATCACAGAATTGCAGAGTGAAGTATCGTAGATTTTCTAAGCAAAACAAAATAATTTCAGTCCATCAGCTCTTGCATTGCCCTTCTGCTGAATGTGAGTCACACAGATTTTAAGACACTACTTTCTCTCCATAGCAACTTTCAGAAGCAGTAAAATGAACAACTCAGGACACAGAAGTTTAACACAAGAAAGCTGCCTATACACTAAAAGAAGGAAAACACTATTTCAGCAAGGCACAAGTGCCCGAATAGTGAAAATCATTGCCTCTCGTACTTGCCAAGGGCCTGGGAAAACATTTTCTTTCTCTCTCCTGCAGCACCACCAGGTGGTACCATTTAGAAAGAGCCGAGGCTGGCAAAGCCAATTCCAGCACCTCTCACGCCATGAATTCTAACTCAATTCTGTCTCTCATAAGCTTTCTGTGGCTACGTTTCCTGAGTAATTTGGTTGCTGTTGCTAAAGACATAGATGTTTTTTCATTTTAGTGCACAGTTCGTCTTACCTATGTTTATTTTCAAGAACTTTGAGTCATGTGGCTAAGTCTTTAGACACACACAATTACAGAATTAAATAATTGAGTTATTTTAGGGCAATATATGAAATTCTTTTCTCCCCTAGTAGTAACTAAAAAAATTTTTTTCATTAAAAAAAGGTTTAATATTTTAATCTATAGGAGAAAACCCTGGTTGTGTTTGAAATTTTGGGAAAAATAATTTGGCTTTTGGAGGCAAGAGCATGGCTCAAAAGTTTTTTTTAATCATTCCGGCGGAAACAGGAAAGGAAGTGTTTGTTTTGAATGCTGTGGAGGAAAGTGTATTACATCTCCAAGAGCAACTTACACCTGCCATCTCGTCTCTGGCCGACTCTCACTCCAGGTGTACAGAAGCAATCAAAAAGAGAGCTTGGAGAAGTCTCAGGAGACCTATAAAGTCAACAAAATGGCTTATGACCTCTTTTTTGTTCAATATTTCATGACGTGTAAAAAAACCCAAAGTGCTGAGGTTTTCCATTTGATTTTCCATTTAAAAGACAGATCTTGTAAAAGTGTAAGCTTTATCACATCAGGGGAATGGGAAAAATGTAATTCAGTTGAGATGTTTTTTCAGCTCAGGCTGTTTTCAGCTCTTTAGTTTGTTACTTTATTTTTTAACCACTAATTCCCATACCTGGACAGGAAAGTTTGATATCCCCATCTCTTTTGAACAACAGAGTAGTGAATACTCTCACCTCAGATTTCTGAGTAATCCAGATGTGAAAATAAAGCAAAACAAACCTTGAAATTTCTGGTGTTCAATGTAAATAATTAGGTAGGTGAGAGCATACAAATAAAATTATACTGTTAAAATCAAAGCTTTTGTTGTTTTGGTGTAAATCTGAGTGATCAGACTAATCACATGTCATGTCTTACCATTCTCACCTTTAGGGTCCCTGTTTTATTACCAGTCAAAGTGCTGCAGGGAAATAAGGGGTTTGTATAGCCTCAGCCTAAACCAACTTGTCTTTCAAATAAAGAATTACCCAGGAGGTGAGCTGCTTCATCCTCTCTTTAGTTTAATTCCTTTCATTTCCACTCCATTCAACATATGCTCTGAACAGAATGTTCTTCTTCTGCCTCTTGTATTTGTAATGCTTTTGTATTCCTAATTCTTTTGTGGGAACTGTTCTCTGTGTCTCTTCTGCCTAATTTAATCACAGTTTATATAGCTATAAGATAAAGATATTTTATACCTCACTGGTCAAGTGTAAACTATTACAGTAAATCGTGTTATTTTCACAAGTTTGGTAACAAGTGCTAGCTGGCATTATAAGTGTGGAAGTAACACTTTTATTTCCACATTCCTGCTTTCATCATTCACATTTATTTCCTCAGGGGAAGAACGATACTTGATGTCACACTGAGAAGTGTCCATCTCTACTGTATTTAATTCCTGGGCTGGGAAAAAATATTGCCTAAATACAAAAGGTCACAATTAAATTCTGCAATATAAATGTAGCGCTCCCAATTTCTCTGTTTTCTGAAACCTTAACAGCATCTGACCATAACAGAACAGTGTCCTGAGGCCACAGGGAACATGTTCTCAAGTGCTGATTTACTCTTGTTTTTCATTGTTTTTTCTTGGTTGTTTCCTGAGCTGCTCCAGCAACCAGGAGAGGGACTGTTTCGCCTGTACTTAGCTCTCACTTGCACTGAGGCTATGTTCTAGTTCTGCAATGATTTAGGTGGAAGTTGTGTAATTGCCACCCACAGAGCTGTGCTTCCAGGCCAGAGAGGCATCTTTAAGTACACAAAAATCAAACTGCAGTTTTTAATAAGGAAGAGAAACAGAAAAGACTCCATGCAAGGAAAAGAAATGCTTTTCTATCAGTTTTCTTCCACATCCATGATATAATTTCTACAGCAAAGATCTGTGAAACAGTGTAACACAAAAGGCATAAATCATATTTGTCACCTAAAACCTGCTTTGCCCAACATCAATGAGCTTTTTCATATCTATGTCCTAGGCTCCCTTTATTTTCCTACCAAAAAGCAAGAGCTGATCACTCTTCACGTGGAATATTCCCACCCTTTTGGGATGTTTCAGTATTGCTCAGCACAAAAGTTCTGCATATATTTACAGGAATACCTGAAAATTAATAAACAGTGGAATATGGAGTATATGGGCTGTAGTCAGTGGAGGATAAATAGAACACAGACTGTTGTCTCACAACAGGGTTTTCGTTCTTGAAATACTCTTTTAAGATTCAGACTTTGCTGTATAAATATAATTATGAAAAATATCTTCTTAAATACATTTTAGGAAAACCATTCATTAGATTAATATCCTTCTATTAGTAAATTTCAAACAATATGCTCCATCTTTTCAACGGCTCCGTAGCTCTGTTGTTCTCCAAACACAAAGGCAATGCAATGACTAAAAAGCTCTTAGACTGAAGCACAGACAGTGAATGCAGTATATTTGTGGAGTGCTTGGAGACAAATGAGATTTTCGTGTAGTGGTGACTCATTTAATTGCACAGCTATCACAAGATAATGTGATAGTATTAACATTAGTAACTATGTGCTGCAATTATTCCTCTCAGAGTGTTATATCCTAGCATTTAGAACAGTGTTCACTGCTTCTAGCTCATAAAAAAAATCCTGAAAGCAGACTCATCGAGATTACTTTGCAAGTATTCTGAATAAGCTATTAGATTGTGTATGTCTGTGGCACTGTTAGTGCCTCTACCCAGCATAAGTGGCACTGGATCTGAGAATTACTCTCAAAGGCTGGAGTGGGCATTTTGGTGCTCAGAGCTGAAGAGCTGGCACTGAAGACAGCGCCAATCCAGAAAGTGGTAAGTCTTTAACCAGGCATTACCAAACTACAGCACACACCACTAGTAATGCCCAAACACCACCAGAATGGCAAAATATCTCCCTTTATGCACACAGCCCTGAAAACCCAGGAGAGACTACTGAAAACTAAATTTAGGAACCCTCTTCATAGCCCAATTAACTGAAGACAAGTTGCCAAACTGAATTGAGCAGAACTACTTGATATTGGGTACGAGAAAGGGGCACCTACAGTTTCATTTGTTAAATTCTAATTCTCTGCTGATATTCATTATTTCTGACCATAAAAGTGCCAAGGGTACATCAAAATAGGCACAGCAAAGAATATCCAGGCAAATAATTTCTAAGCCAAAGCAGTAGGCAAAAACCCTGAAAGATGATTTATTATACAAGTGATTATGGATGAGGTCAGCCTTATTTTGACAATGTATGCTTTTGAATAATGTTTATTAAACAATGTTCATTTACTCCTTGAATTATGGTAGGCCCTAAACCAGGTCTTCACCTTTCCAAAATGCCATCTGAATATTACATTACATCTGAATATCTCTGATATTACAAATTTAAACAAGCAGTCATATGTAAATCAGAGTTAATAGAGCATCCCTTTTGGTAGTTGGACATGCATTATTCAGCTCTGGGTATCTTCTTTTTCCCCTGCGGGCTGAAACCATGATTAAAATGTTACTTTAAAATAAATGCCTCCACAGAGACAAAGACAGATTTAAAACATAATGGATTCTCTCCCACCATGCTATTAAGGAAGAAAGTTACCTCAGCATGAAGATTTCATTACATCTCACCAAAAGACTTCAGTACTCCACTGCAATCTCAAAGGCCAAAATAAAGATCTCTTTAAAGAATATTTATTTTTAGATGTAAGATTTCCTGTGAATTTAGCTGTCATTTTATTTTTAAAAAAAAAACACAGTCTATTCTTTTTTATAGAAGTCGCCTGGCGTTGTGTAAAGCCTGCAAGGCCATTATACAGGGTGCAGTTCAACATCAAGTTTTCTACTGCATTGTTTATTTAGGAGGTCATTGTGGTTCACTGGGCACAGAGTCAGATTTCTTTTAAGAGCACCAGATGATTCAAAGCCTTTGTGGTCACCACCACACAGCATTTGGAAGAAGCAGGATTTGGGCCAGATGGCTTCAAATGAGAACTTGCATTTCAGTACCTTCTGTACAAATAATAAAGTAAGTTCCAGCTCCCCATGGACACTGCCTAGAGAGATGTTCCCAACAGACCATGATATAATTAACTCAGATCCAAGCAGTTGGAGTCTGAGGTTAAACAGAAATGACATCTCCATGCATGTAGAGCCTTTCAGGTTTATGCCCAGCTATTTTCCTAATCTAACTAACAGAAAAGTAAGTCCATGGCCATGTTTCTTCCACCTTTCATTGAACTTAGCTGCCCTGATACACTACTAGACAACCACAAATAAAACAGCCTGCAAGCCTTAGGAATTGCCTGTCCCAAGTGGCAGGCACTCCTCATCTCTTTCCTCTCTGAAGAAGCTTGTGCCTGCCCTACCATTTGAGTCTGCACCTCACAGATACTGATTTTTTCTCAGCATAACTCATCATTTCAAAAAGGCCTAGATTAGAGCAAGGAAATGAAAGTATGACTGTCTGTTTAAGTTTAATTCCTTGAAATCCAGGCTGCTGCCTGACTCTTCCAGTAATTCTTGCTGCGGTGCAATCATACCAAATTCACAGTGTCTGCAGTTTTGACATGAAATTATAACACAGATGATTACTTAAGAATACAGGGGGGTTTGTGCAATGGTCACACAGTAATTCCCTAGGACTGAACTTTAAAACTCTTGTCTGTGTCAGAATTGCTGGAGTCTGTAGAGCTCATACATGAGCTATCAAAAATTACACAGAACCAAAGCTGTATTAAAATAATTTACTTGAATTTGTCTTCACATCTTGAAACATAAAAATTCTGAAGAAAAATCTTGAATTATTTTGGGGGAAGTTCTTTGTGCTTATAGCGCATGGGATCAAAGGATTTTATTGTGTTTTTGTTGAGCAGAAAGCTATGTAAGAAACATTATCAGTGTCCAAAATAGCAAAGTTAAATAATAAAAGGTTTAGGATATTTTGCAACTGTGAATAACTGTCAAATAAAGACTGCAGAATACAGCTGTGTTTGCCTTTGTTTTTCACTCTTTTCTGTCTTACATTTGAAGTTAAAATGCTGTGAGTGGAGCCAAGATAATACCTGAGATAATTTTTCTTAGCTACTGAATATGCTTTATCTGGGTTTGCTTTCTATTGGCTTCTGCCAGTGCCCTAGTGAAAAGCAAAGCACAGAGGAACATTCTGATCTCAGAATGGTAGAATTTGCAGTTGTGTCTCAGTTCTGCTTAGAAGAGACAATACAAAATCACATGAATGATGCTGCCAATCAAAATAAGCAAATCTGGCTTCAGATACATAAAATTTGCAGTGATCTGCAGAGGAAGAAGCAATGAAAGCACCAGTGCAAGGTTCTACCCTATATCCACTGACTTATATATAGCAAATATGTGCAGGAATGAAGACAACAGCAATGTAAAGAATTGAAGAGATAGATCTGCAAAGAAAATGCAGTCATCAAAAAAATTAAGCTTCTGATGAAACACAGCTCAATCATTTATCCACAGTGATACTGCAAGTGATGTTGCAGAGGCCCGTGAGCATACCACAAGTAACCCCCCTCTACCCCAAATGAGTGAGAGACCCAGATTAGTTAGCCACCATGCAATTAGCAAACAGCATGCATGACATGACTGAGGGATGAGCAATGCATGAGACCAGAATAAATAGCCTGTGGGACAAAATGGGGCAGCTGGGGGAAGGAAGCCAGGGGCTCTGGGGCTAAGACAAGTTGTGAGATCTCCCTTTCTAGGAGGGAAAAATGGATGAGACATAAAGCAAGGTGTGATATATGGGGTTTACAGAGCTCTCTGGGGAACTGTGGTGAATACGCATAGATATCTAAATATGAATACATTCTTTATTCATTTTGTTTAGCTGTAAAAGAAGAGTATGTCTAGAAATAAATGAGTATTGTTGTTATAAATTTTTTCTGACACACATTCTCTACCATGCCCAGAGAGAAAACGGATCAATAACCTTAAGTACTAATTTCCGGAGCTCCAACAACACAGTCCTTTCAGAGCAGTAAAAAATGCAACTGGCATTCTTGCACACTACCTAGAAATAGTTTGCACTGGTTGGATGCCTCCTAAAAATTATAAGTTCTGTTTCCACCTACAAAACAGAAATTCTGCATGTTTGAGGTAAAGGGATTGACAAACAACACCCTAATTCTCATCATGTTTTGCTTTGCTGTAAATGTCACTTTAAGAAAAAAAATAATCATGTAGTCTTTGTCTGAAATATTAAACCCAAAATCCTCCATGCATCAAAATTACTGACACCACCAGCAGCCCAGCTGGATTCCTTCTGCTCCCAGAGGAAGATCAAAATTGGGATGAATTAGATCCCTTCCATACCATTATACCACTTTGCTTGTCTGAAAATGTGGGAGGAAAACTGTTAACGCTGAGGCCAATTTGTTGTTTATATCCTCTATTTGCATACTTAATTAATGTAAATTGCCAGCTGCTACAGAAGTTTAAGACAATGACAATAGTTACGCTCCAGTTTTTCAAGGTAAAACCTCCAGAAGCATGACCAGTTTGCATTTTCCCTGCATCAGTGACAGCGATTTCCAAATTTTATTATGTGATTCTACTTTTGGAATTAAGAGCTAGGCAATAATTACTTAAATAGAGAAAAAGATATTCAAAGGAGACTTAGAACTGGACAGATAGGAATTACCAATGGGGAAGAGTCCTTGTTTCCATAGAGCAAAACAAGTAGTAGTAGTAGTGCTGGGCATGTCTTGGAAAACAATATTGCACTGTGCAAAGAAGCTGTCTCTGTGGTGTTGGCTTTTCTCTCTTTTTTTTTCTTTTTTTTTTTTTTTACACTCCTTGTCTGAAAACACTATGATGTGAAAGAATTTCATAGTACTAAAAGGATAATGGAAGTCGTGACAGGGCTTTGCAAAACGAGCTCAGTGTGAGCACTGCTAGAATGAAGCGTACAATGATTAGACTTCTGAATAATCAGGCAAATAGCCCACATTGTAACAAGCACTGTTGATGGGGCTGAAGCAAACACAGACAAGTTTGATTCACGTGCCTGAGTAAGCGCGAAAACACTTGTAACAAGGAGCCTTGCAAACGGAGCAATTAGGGCTATGGAAACAGTCTCTGCCCTACCAAGATCACAAGATCAGGGAGAGGTGGGAAACGCTCAGCCAAGCTGGGATGTTCCAGTGGGACGGGTGCTCAGCTGCTGGATAGGCAACAACGGCAGATCCAGCCCCTAACTGGGGCTGTGTTCGCAAAACATTGCCAAAGAACGTCTGAGCAGAATTACGTTAAAATCAAGCAAAGGAAAGCTCTGCAAAAAGTAGCTTTAAATTTTTGAGAATTTCTAAAACGGTTACAAAAAGTATAATTTTGTTAAGCAGCACTTTGTTGGCGTTATTACTAGATTGTAATATAAACAATCCCAGCTGCAGCAGCTGAGGCAGTTTTCTGCTTGCTGTAAACATGAATGCACAGCATTACATGGCTCTAGAAGTACCTTGTAGATATATTTACTCCACATGAAGCCAGTGGTCTACTACAGTGCTTCAGAGACTCTTCTATGCTAAGCTTTTTTAGGAACAAAACTGACATGAGCATAGACTCCCGAGGGATTTGTTTTGTGGACAGCCATCAATTAACAAGGCTGTAGCCATGAAGGTGTAATCAAGGTGCAATTGCTAAAATCTTCCCCATGTCCTGGGGATATTCCAAATGAATGGGTCTCTCCAAAGACACCCAGTGTTTTCATGCTGTGATTTGGGACAGCTGCAATTACTACCACAATTGTCCAAGGGACAGGTCCACCCTGGTTCCAATACAGATCACCAGGGCTTTGTGCTGTCCTTTACAAAGCACATGTAGGGGTAGGAGTGCTCAGCTGTCAGAGATGACACTTTTCCTATCCAGAAACGCACCCTGCCCCTGGGTGCAGCTAAAGATAACCCTTTAGCCACTACTGCTTCAGTATTTGACTGACCACAGCAAAAAGTTCATTTTCTAGGCCACAGAATTCATGCACTGCAAATTATGTAGGATCCTCTTTCAGCATCAGCAATTTTTGATCACCTGCTTTCTTATCCTTTAACAGAAGAAACAATAGCAATGTGTTGCATTAAATACAGTGGAAAAGCTTCAGCAAGATTAAACTCACTATCCTAAAATGTGTGCAGCAGTTAGTTTTCTCCTTGTCTACACTGTAATAATGCCAATCTGGTACACAGTGTCGGCTTTTTTCTAAGTTACTTCTTCTCCTGAAGCCCCAGTGGCCCTGACATCATAAGATCCCTTTGCACATATTTCTGACCTCCTTAGTGTTACTGATTTGGTGTCTTGTGTGAATTTGGCTGCATTAAAAATTACAAAACACAGGATGGTACAGAGAGATAGAGCACAAGGAGACACCTGCTCTTAGTCCCTTACTTTTACATCATTAAGTCCAAAAAGATTTGGAACTACAAAATAAACACACATTACAGGTAGCTGGGGGAATCATCACTATTGTTTTTGTTTCAGCTTTGTGAAAGCAGCAGTGCCACAGACCTCATGAAGAGGCTCTGCAGAGAGACAGGCAACCTGTTGAAGTAATAAAGCAGATCATTGCATCTCAGAAGTTGCAGACCTCATTTCCATAAGCCTGTTCTGTGGCCTTGTCATACTTGTTTGCCTCCTAGAGATGCTATCGAAATTCAGTAATTGTTCATGAAATGCAATAAAATATTCTAAATACATCCAAGTCAAATCAAACTGGTTTGCATTTTATCCACTTTAATTCTGTCATTTTTCCATGTTACTGTACTAGATTTCTCTGCTAGTCAAGAGATGTTTCTCTTGAAAGTCGTTACACTTTGACTCCCATTTCTTCTGTGTATAATTAGAAAAGAATGTGAAAATAAGTTTACAATGCCCCTTTTGAGTTCCAAAGCTTGTTATATTTTTCCAACAGCATTTGTAATCCAAGAAAAAAATAAACTCCTACCTGTAAACTTTGTCATTTTAAGAATTCTAAAATATTTTAAGTATGTATTTAAATGTATTTAATATGTGTTTAAACTTTTAACATACAGTTCTGTACTACAGGAGTATTAGGAACTGTCAAGTAAAAAGCAGAATATTCAGCTACTGTCTCTGAACTGTTATGCTTTCCACTTAACTCCAAGGACATAACAGTTTTCTTTCACATTGAGCATATTTTAAAAATAGTTAAAAACCAGTTCTTCATATCTTATTGCATGTCAGTTATGTAAGATTAGTACTAATTTCCAAAAACAACATAGCCAGAAGATGGCATCTGCTATACATATTTGATGCTGCTGAAACAACAGAGATGTACAGGCTGCTCTAGAAGAAAGCAGGTACATAATTGACTTTGCCCACTCTGTGTTCCAGGATCTAGAGACTGGAGGATATATTCATTATATAATGACATGCAGTGACTTCAATAAAAGTAGAATTTAGCCTCAATCTTAAATACAATCACAAGAAAAATACACTGTATGTTGCACAGTAAATATGTATTACAGAATTATCATTTCCTCTAACCCATGGTTATTCAGGATTTTCATGGCTCTACTTAAAATTTTGTGTTTGCAGCCTTTTTCTCACAAATTTAACCAGTGTGTTTGTTTTCAACACCAAAAACTTCAACTGCAATATTTTTCTTTCTTGAATGTAGCAGGTGTTTTGTTTAAAACTGAAACCAAATTCTCAAATATTAGGATTTTGCCTTTTCCTCTTTTGTTCTCTTTCTGCCCATTCAATAAGACAGAGAAATCTCTAGTTTTCCCCTTCTCTATAGCATTTTGAAGCATCTTTTGCTTCATCGCAATCATAGTGACAAAAGGAGATGGAAATTATGAACAATTTCAGAAACCTGGGCACTGTTTGTTTTATTTCTATCAGTCATGCTAAAGGAAGAAGTAGAGAATTCTCCAGAAAGGATCTTTCTGTTGGTACCTAGTGCCCATAGATTGAATTATCCCCACAGGCTGGTGGTGATCATGGAATTGCATAAAAACATTCCTACCTTAGCACCCATTTTTCATGAAAGTTCAGGATATCCTTAAACTTTGAGACAGAAGCTTTTATTGTGGGATGTGTCTGGAGAACTCAGAGTTAGCAGTGGGACAGATGTTTCAGGACATCAGCATCTGTGAAATCTGAAGGGATGCTACAGGAACTAATGATGTCCCTGTTTGCTGGCATATGTCCTGAACAGTGGCAAGAGCTTCCAGTAAAACAGAGGGCCATGGGCAGGCCAGAAGGCTTTGGAAAATATAATTCTTGCTAAGTGCTATCAGGAGGCAAAGAGGAACATAAGTAAGTCCTTTGGGAATACCTTGAGAACCGTGAGGTTTTTCTTGATTCAAATCCTTGAATGACTAGGTTTGTTATTCCCTTTCTGGGAAGCAGATACTATCTACCTCTAATATTTTCTAAGCTAATCTTTTCTAAATATAGCTGCTTCATACATTATTATGTTCAGAACAAAGACAGCAAAGTACTCGTGGGGAGCAAGAAAGACTTTTAGAGACCTTTTTGGATAGTATGACTTAAATGATGCGCCAGGAGGTGAAAGGTCTGGAAGGACTTGTAAAACTGAAGGCTCCAAAATACAGGCATCTTTGCCAAATGTGAATTCTTTAAAATAAGAGGAAGCTACAGAAAATGCTTGTTCACCATTTCCTGCTGTTGCTCTCCAAAATCAGTAACTCCATCTCCTCACTTCCAAAACATTGCTCTACCAAATCCAGGTTGTGCCCTTTAAATTACTGTTCTCTCCAGGATTCTGAAATTTCTGCATATATTCTTGATTTCTGTCTATAGTCTAATATTTGAGGTGACTTAGATTTGCTGGATTTTTACACTACTGTTTCAAAAGGTTCTATAAATTCAGAATTATTATGTTGTATTATTTCCATTCAAGTAGTAATTCATTCCTTTTAAGTCACTACTTCCACATGCTGGCATTTTCTCACCGTCTTAGGACAGTGACTTCAATAGCAAAAACCTCAGGCTCTTTTTAATGCAAGGGAAATCTATGAACTAACAGTCAAAGGAGTTTTCATTACAATCCATGTAGATTAAAAGGCTAAAACATTCAAATTAGTAGACAAGGCAATCTTCCTTGGGGGAAAACAACAAGGCAAACACTGATGCTCTGACGAGTACACAAAAATGAGAAAACATTGGAGGTTAAGTTTTGACAATATACTGGAAATAAACTAGATCTAAATGTCAAATGGTGAACATACTTCACTTTCAAGCACTTCAATAAAACATGCTACAGGCTTAGATACAGCATGAGAAGAGTATAGAACACTAAGCAGTGCAGTTTACCACACTGTTAGGAAGGACTCATGTGCAATTCCTACCTGATGCTGCCCAAGAACACCTGCCAATTAGCAATATGGCCAGAAAAATAGTTTAGGTATTTTGATTTCTTGTCCCCCAAACTATTTCCTAAATCACAATTATGTCTCAGCCAAGTGGTGTTTCATGTTTATCTCTTCCATTTACATGCCTTCAAGCATCTTTTTATGGTATTTACAGGTAGTACCTGTCTGTTATTTCCACTTAACTCATTGGGAAATTGAACGTATTTGTCTCAAACAATGTAACTGCTCATGAACAGTTCAAGAGGTAACACTGAATCCCCATTAACAGCTGACTACCAGGGGCAGATTAAACAATCATTGATACAGGTAGGAATCTTGACACAGATCTGCAATCTTCTATTGTGGAACAAGTGTAAATATTGGAGCATATTCTCTTACCTTTTTTTGAGTATAGATGTGCATCCAGGTACTCTTTCTTTGGGTTTGAGGCTCAATCCTCTTAGCAGTTCCTGAAGCACCCATATAAAGGAATATTTAATCAGAAACTGAATTTCAAGTGCTAATCAGGATATTTATGTGATAACTGATTATTAAAACTATAACTACATCTTTATTATCATTACAATTGAGGGCTTCATTCTATACCAAACAAACATACAATTTGCATATTCATAAAACTCAGTGGGTGTTCTTTTAAAAGTCAACCAAATTTAATAAACTTAACAAAAACTAGCTTATTAAATACAAATTAAATCTCAAGACACATGAACTGTAATGTCACCCTGTTATGTTCTTGGGTTACTGCATCAAGGATTATTTTTCAAAACAAGTTCACAAGACTTTTAAACAACAATCCCAGCATGTGATGGGGATAATTGTTTGCACAGGTTTTTTTTCTCTGTTTTAGGCAACAGTAGGAACACCAATGAAAAGCACTGTGCAACTTATTAGTCAATCTCTGTGGAGCAGCTCACATATTTCTAACAAGCCAAATTTGATTCTTGGATTCTAGTGCCTCTAGCTCCAAATTTCAGAAATAATACAGAAAATCTACATATATTTGGAGTATTATCATTTATTAATCGATAAGAGCAAAGGTCCTCTCATGGATTAATGTCAAATTAAATATTAATACCTAAAAAATACCAGGAATAAATTACAGATGCCCAGTGGAAGAAGTCTACATGTCGGAGTTTCCTAAGGATCTGTACTATACATTGATAGTTTGGACCACAGTGAAAATCTGGAATTAATAAACTTGCAGATGATAGCACATTACTTGAAGTAGTTAAACCTAAAGGTGAGCATGGAAAGTTATATGAAAGGTTTTACAGTTCTGAGTGATTGGACAACAAAACTGCCAAAGAATCATTTGTGTTTCTAGCAAGATTATAATTAGCAGGCATGGTATGAAATTATCAGGTAACAAATAGAAAACAAAGTGAAGTACCTTTTCACAAAGGATGAAAGAAAAATACGGAATCTTATGTTACAGTAAAATACAGACAGTAAAAATAAAAAAGGTATTGAAGAGGAGTTTGTTAAATTATGGAGGGAAAGCACTTTGGTAGATAATAGATGTGATGGTTCAACACAATCCAGAATTGTTTATGCTAGTAGGAAGTAGCAGGAGTCTTCTGAAATATTAGATTATGAAATAGACTGAATAAGCCTTGGATACAGAGTCAAGGCATCTATCTCTACTTTGCTGAAGGTGTTTGAGCCAGGCACCATACCTACCATGGAACTGGGCCAAATTCTCCACAAAATTACATGATGAACATGGCTGTTGCTTAAAATGCAAAATGAACCAACAGTGGTCCTAGCCAGCTTAGACTGCTAAAAGGCAAAGAACAGCCATGCCTCTCCTACACCCCAAAATGCCCATATTGCCTTTACGCCTTGCAGATAAAATGAAGGTAGATGCTCTGGAATATAATGCTGCAATCTGGAGGCTGCAGCAACACATCCTATTTGATGTAGGTTAGAGATCAAGCAGCACAGGAGCTAAAGCAGATTAACTCACATCAGGCTCCTAAATCATAGGAACCCAAAAATAACATCCTATATGTTTGCTTTTCCCAGTCACATAAAATACCCATTGGCTTTTATTTATTCACTAGCACTTGGGTAGGATTCTATGCTAAGAGACTGCCTACTTCCTGGAAAGGCCCACTGCATAGGCCATGCCCACCTGCCCTGATATTGACACAGTCCACATCCACTGGACATAACAAAATAAGTTTTATATAATTTTATATAAATTTTTATTTATAGATAAACTATAAAATAAAAAATAAAAATGCAACAAAACAAATTCAAAAATAAAATAAAAATTAAGGCAAATTTAAAAATTGAAAATAAAAATTGAAGTTAAAACTTTAAAATATATAAAACTGTATATACCCCCAAACACATCCCAGAGATCCCTAAATCCACCCCAGGGACTCCCACAGACACCCCAGGACCTCCACACACACCCCAGGGTCCCCCAAACAATTCCCAGAGACCCCCAGCAACCCA
>VWZF01005202.1:423470-554111 GCA_013396755.1 Sclerurus mexicanus
ACATTTCAGTCCCCCCAAACATCCCCAGACCCCCCCATAACCTCTCCAGATCCTGACACACCCCAGTCCCTCCAGAGTCCCTCCAGCCCTATATGCCCCTGAGACTCCAACATCCCCCAGATCCTGATGCACCCCAGCTCCCCCAGCCCCCAACCCAGGTGTCTATACAGGCCATAAAATTAAAATAAAATTAAAAAAGAAACCAAACTAAAATAAAAGATAAAATACCCCCAAATACATCCCAGGGAGCCCCCCTCAGGCTCATGAGACCCTCCACTGCACCCCAGGGATCCCCAAACACACCCCAGAGACCTTCACAGACACCCCAGGATGCCCAAACACACCTGAGGGAATATTATTTGATCTTTCAACAACACATCCACCAAAATTTCAGCAGTGCCATGGGTAACATTTTATCAAAATTATTTAGTAAACTGATCTGTTTCTATTTGTAAACGTGTTCTTAAGGGGACAACTCTCATTAACGAATATGCAAAAATTAAAATTAAAGCAATAAAATAAATATTAAAATATCACTAAAAATAATCCCTGAATAGAATATTTTCAATATAAGAACATTTCAACATGGGTTCTTATTCCAGGCTGTGTTTTTCCAAACTAAAATAAACTGAGATGTGGTAGATGTTAAGAATATATATCAGTATTTAAAGCGATATTAGTATTTTAGTATGATTTAGGTAGATTACATGTTATCCTTGTATTGAGTGTCCAAAATGAGAGAAATTAAGGTTAAGGATTACAACAACACATTTTAAAGGATGAAAAATGCCTGAATAGGACATTTAAACAATCTTATTTCTGTCCTTCCTTGCTAGCGTGAAGTCATTCAATG
This sequence comes from Sclerurus mexicanus, assembly GCA_013396755.1. Taxonomy (NCBI): domain Eukaryota; kingdom Metazoa; phylum Chordata; class Aves; order Passeriformes; family Furnariidae; genus Sclerurus; species Sclerurus mexicanus. The sequence continues at coordinate 424,324 of VWZF01005202.1, forward strand.
TCTGCCACGAAAACACTTCTGTATGCAGTCCTAAATTAGACTAAACTGTCTTTTCCAAGCAGATTGCACTCTCATTCTCTATGATTATTATATTAATATTAAATGCTGAGTTTATCTCCTGAATTTTGCTATTCTCACGTGCTAGTGGGGGGAGCTGAAAAACCCATCACAGATCAGTTTTTCTCTTCCAGACCTCTGTTCATTTCAGATAGGTGGGGTGAGGGTCTGGCTGTCACAGGGCCACAGGCGACAAGGCAGCAGGGGACCAAGTGTCTCCAGCTGAGGGCAAGGGTGGGGGGGGGCTCCTCGGGTGGTTGCCATGGCAATCAGGCAGCCAGAGCCATCCCCACACCAGGCTCCGGTAACTGGCAGCATCGCCCCGTGTTTCCACACTCACCGCCTTCCGCTTGCCCCTCTTCTGGTGATCCACCGCTTGCTTAAGGTTCAACCACCAGAAATCAGTCGGTCCTTAAAGGTGCTCTGGGTCTTATACTTCCAGTCAAATTACATAAGCAGTTTACCATGATATGCAATATATTTGGCATTTGAGGTTCAAGCATTTCTTTTATCCACATTCAACATAAATTTTGTTGCCAGTGGTTTTACAAGTCTTGGCTATGATTCTAAGCAAACTTTTTAACTTAAAACTACTTCAGTAGGTTCCATGACTATCCTTTATTTCACTCAAGGTTTCTTACAGGCTTGGGGAGATGATAGTAGTATTCTGGCATAAATACACTAATAATATACGAACCCGCCTTTGCTGTAATTTCACTCAAGAGTGTAAACTGTTTGTATGGACCTTTGTGAGACAAAGAAATGGCTGCAAAATAGGGTAGCACTGGAATTATTGGAATTGTTCTGTTTTCTACATAAATAAGCCAGTGGCCACTTGCTTAGTTTGTAGACTGTACACTGCCTCTTGCATAAAAAAACCCACAAAAATATTAATGTAAAACTACTGTGTCTCTTAGTGCATTATCATCGCATTATGAAGCTTTCAATAGATGATCTTTCTCATGTTCTTAGACAACCTTGACCTTCAGTTTTTAGTGAGGTGAATAATATTACATCACATCTAAAGAGAACAGCGTAATCATCTTTTCTATTTGCAGCCGAAGACAGTCAACACTATTTGATACAATCAGCATGTGTCTTGATAGTGAAGGCACATGGTGACAAGTCTAACTGAATGTAGTTATTTGACTGTCATGAAGTGCACCTTATGGTGATAAACTTTGGCCATAAAAGTGGAAGACTATCACATAAACATGCTTCATGGAGAAATACACTAACAGAATTCACTGCTAGTTTATAGCTGGAAAACTGTGTTCTATTTATTATGCTGCAATTTTTACAGTAAGTCAGGTTCCAAAGCTCATTACATTTTACAATGAAGTAATTACAGGGTGTTGATTCTTCTCCTTCAACCAACAGGACTATCTAATTAGTGTACAATAAAATGAAATACCACGATTAAGGATGTATGATAGCATACTAAGATGGGATACAGCTTCAGTGCATCAGAAGCAGTGTGAACTGCACAGCTGGACCCCCACCATGTGTCTGCGTTTGGTACCTCGCAGGGCAATGTTCTTGGGGAAACTTCCTCTGCCTTTTCACCCTCTCCTCTGTAATCATGTCCTAATGCAGACACTACAATAGGCATATCAAGGCAGTCCACATTTGTATGCAATAAATCTTGAAGTCAATACAGAACCAGCATTTTTTTTTTCATTACTTATCAGGCATTTTATATTTTAGACAAATTTCTTCTCCCTCTAATCTTAAAGGATATGGTGTTCATAACACTTACTGAAGGTTAAGCTATAAAACTACCCAGAACAATAGTTTCAATAAACTCAGAGACACTGTCTTATCTTCAGCATAAGTCAGCCTCACTGCAATGCAATGTTTCTAGCTTGACATTTTATTGGTTATGCGAAATGTTCTGGGGCACAAGGAGCAGGAAGGTTTTTCAGTTCTGCTGGAAGTAAAAGAGAATTTGAGGCTTACCCTCCACTCGTGCTTTTGAAGATTTCCACTGTGTGTTTGAATGGTTGTCTGTGAATAAGATTTGAAATATGGGGTCACTCCACTCTCCTATTGGATTATCCATCCTGCAGTAGCCGGATATGGGTATTACTGTGCCTATAAATATTCCCCCAAAGGAATGTGACTTTACCTAGGGAAGGCTATGATCACGGGGTGTTCTTAGGCTGCTCAGTAAACAGTGGAGCACAAACAGTATTTGAGGAGTATTCTCAAAGCAGGGGGTTTCTGGGTACGTTTGCCCTGCTCCACATGGAAATGTGTGAATTGGAGAGCATGCAGAGGTGCCCTGGAATGGCAGAAGGAGAAAAAGATTAATGCAAGCTATGCTTTAACTATTCAAGAAGCAAAGCAGCCCCCTTTGGGCCATTGCAACTCAGAAAAAACTGTAAACTAAATAAATCTCAGCTGCAGTTCACATATCTGCTAGAAGAAGAGGAAATAATTAAAGTAGTCCTAATTTTTTTTTTCAGATCAGAAAGGTTACCCTTCTCTCAAAAATATTTAATCTTTTCAGACTTACTGCAGCCATTCATGACATTAGACATCCTTATGATGATAAAGATAAAATTAATGCCTCACTTTTATGTAAGACTTATCAGGCTAACATTAATCATTACTTCGTTAATTCAACAGACAAAAATAATCTCCAAGTCTCAAAGAAACAGGGAATGTTTTTACAGGCCCATTACATCTACACATTTGCTAACTTTGCTAGAGCTACTGAAGCTCAGCAGAGGTGATTAATACAAATAAAATCATACTATTCTTTTCTAAAAAGCAAGTTCTATTAGATGAAGTAAAGTTTCTGATTTCAGAGATGCCAAGCAGGGGTCTTGTGGTCAAATTAGGAAAAAATTGAATCTTCACATTAGCATTAAACTGGAAAAATTAGAGAATTTTGATGAAGAACTGATTAAAAAAAGGTTATTCAAGATTTCCAGAAAGATTATTTTTCTTCCCTTTCTCTTTCCCTTTTTATTGATTCTTATCCTAATATTCACAGAATCATAGAATAGTTTGGGTTGGAAGGGATCTTTTAAAGGTCATCTAGTCCATGTTCATCTAGTCCATCTAGTTCTTCATGAGCAGGGACATCTCCAACTAAATCAGGCTGCTCAGAACCCTGTCCAACCTGACCTTGAAAGAGGCATCCACCACCTGTCTGGGCAACCTGTTCCAGTATTTTACCTACCTCATTGTAAAAAAAGTCCTCCTTATATGCCATGTAAATATACCCTCTTTGAGTCTGAAACCATTAGCCCTTGTCATATCACAACAGGCCTTGATAAAGATTTGTCCCCATCATTCTTATAGGCCCCTTTTAGGTACTGAAAGGCTGCAATGAGGTCTCTCTGGAACTTTCTCTTCTCCAGGCTGAACAACCCCAACTTTCTCAGCCTGTCTTCAAAGGAGAGGTGTTCCCTTGTCCCTGAGGGCAGTTTCTCAGGGGGATCTCAGAGGGTCCTCAACGGGTCTCATGGACTAACTCCTTGAAGTGCTGGAAGCTTGCTTGCCTGAAATTCAGTGTCCTGATACCCCTCAGGACTGCACATTCCACCAGTGCGTGAAGTAGAACAACTAAAATATCCATTCATGCTAAGTTGCTGTTTTGCCTTTTGTCTACCCAGATTTGAAAACTTTATATCAGTCTACACTTACAAAAATTAGAAATGCCATTGTCCACAAACTGGGCAAAACCCTCACTTTCATTTGTATTCTATAATGTACAAACCCCCAAAAATTAGATGGGAAAATTGTATGAAAAATTACAATACAAGACAGTCTGACTATAGATAAGAGTTTTAGAAATATGGGATTGCCCTCATAGAACTGGGTATATTCACATGAACAAAGTCATTAGAAAATGACAGATAAACATCAGGGCAGAGATCACTGGGGAATTATGATAAGTTTCTTGTTCCTCTGATCATTAATCAAGAGATATAGGTGTTGTTGATCTCCTGAGACAGGGGAATCCTGGGTTTCTGTCTCTGCTCCATGAATTATTTATGTTCTCATATTACTCACCTTTCTAGTCTACTGTAGATTTGAGGTACTCCATGCAGTTAGAATAAATGAAATGCTAAGAGATTAAAAAAATCTGCAGATCTTGAAACAGCAAATGGACAAGGCAACAGAAGACTATGCATCTGGTAAGAGAATATATTAAGCATCAGAAAGTATTTTTTGCATGATTCCCACCACACCAGTGTAAAAGGCTTAACTAGGTAATAACACATCAGGTTGGCAGTTTGGAGTTGTTTGGTTTTTTTTCTTTTTTTAAGTGGGCTTTATAATTTTAGAAAGATTTTTGAATTTTACTTTCAATTATACTTAGTCCTAAAGGAGATAATTATAAATATGAAATAAATGTATATTAACAGATAGGTCAGGACACAGTTTGAAGCTTTTAACTATGAGATTTTAAGATTATTGCAGTGGATTAGATCCCTGATTAGAGAGGAAAAACAAGATAAAATGACAAAATCCCATCATGTTGGTAGATTAACTGCCCCAGGTGTTCCTTATGATATGCCATGATGTCTAATGAGTTCATTAATTACTTGAAAAGGTGAAAGGATAGTATTACAACTTCTGTTGAGGAGACTAACTTGTATACATATACAAGGCTAAGTTGTACTAAGTATGTACTAAGATGACTGTAGGCAATACTAAAAAAACTTAAAATAGGTGAAAGTCAGGATGATAATAAAGAGTTTCAAAATCAGACTGCAAAGAAAAATAATCTGTTCAACTTGGAAAGCTCTAAGATGACTATGTAATCTAAAGGAGACCTGGGACTTTACTGTACACACATCAACCCGCAACTGCACTTCAAACAGCAAATCAGCTGTAGAACTGTGCAATGGCTTGTAGTAATCATGAGTAGGAAGAGCAGTGTACTGGCGTTACAGAAACAGAGACGTGGCATGGTGGGCTATGTGTCACCATAATGCCTGTTCTAGAGCAGTCAGGGACACACAGCTTGGTGTTGTAAAGTGAAGGAGCCATTCAGTGCAACTTGGTGTCAGAAAGTTCAGTACTTTTTAAATACATTTCAGGTGTGAAATTCACTGCTATTAGAAATCACCAAGATTAAGAATTCAATAAGTTAAGAAAGGACTGAATAATCATATAAGTATCAGGACTATACAGGCCTATCATAATTAATGATTTTTAAAAAAAAGATAAACAGCTATCATGTAACACAACTTCCTCTGAAGATTAGAGTGCTGGACATACTTGAACAGCAGAAAGTGAGAATATCTTACATTTCTCAGCCCAATACAAAAAACCCCCAATATTTTAGTCCTACCATACTATATTAATAAAGACAAGTATAAACTAAGATAATTTTTAAAGTCACTGATTTGATCTTTAAAAATCCACTTATTTGCTTCTGTCTATATAAACACAGACAATCACAAGCAGAACACTGCCTCTTCTCAGCAGAAATCCCCCTCAACTGCCAGTTCAGTTGGAAACTAAGACACCTAATGCTTTCATTTCTGACTTCAAAATTTCTGTATTTATTTTTTTGTCCAAGGACAATCCCTTTCCCCATATCAATGCCAACATCTGAAAAAAATACAAAAAAAGAGAGTACTTTTGAACAGAAAAAAGCTCCCTATTTAAGCATGTACTGATTTGAGTAGACATTTACACGACTTCCTCCCAGCCTCATAACTTACTTCTTAAACACTCAGCAATACTTCCAGCAGGCTGCCAACCACCAGAACCTACAACTGGGTTAGAGAGAAACACCAATGGTGAAACTTTTAGTTCCTGGGCATAATGTGATCTGTCCTAGAATGTAGCCTCAGGGTCCCCAGCATTAACCACTAAACACCTTCACATGTGTGAAAGCAGGGGGAGTGTTGGCCTGGCGTTGGCTCCTGGGGAGAAAGGCACTGTGTGTCACATCTCCTCCCATCCACAGCCTCCATTGCCACATTTCCAAATCCAGACAAATCTTTCCAGTGCCACTCTGCTGAAGGTAAGTCTCACAAATGCTGAGAGTAGGCACTCATGAACCCACAGCTTGAGAGATGGTTGTGCTGGGGGGAGCAGCATTTACTCAGAATTGTATTTTGTTGTGGTTTTTTTTGACATAACTACTTCATTGAGCTGCTCCAACCTGTCAGAATTGTGAAAATGTCTTCTGTTTGCATCTCAGGAAGAGATGTGTAGCTGAACCAAGGGATGGCTGTATATGTGATGCTGGTTTCTTTAAGCTGAGCCCCAAAAGGTCTTAAACTGTCCGATTTATTGTCTATCCAATTTTATGACCCTTAGTTGTATTTATTCTCTGATGTTTACCATCAAATGTCTCTACATGAGCTTCAGTTTGTAGGCTTTCATATTGCTAAATCATTTTTTAAGCTTGAGATGTAGCTTCTGTTCAACATCAATCCCTTGAGATACACCATTAACATGAATCATTTCTGAAAGTACGTCGTGCAGTATGAACTTCATGTTGAGTCAATCATTCATTGTGATTGAAAGAAGTGATGACCTTCACAGAAGCAGCATATCACAGTTGAATATCCCAGGACCCTCTTCTCTGCTGTCAGGCGTGGCTGCTTTAGGAGCTCATGCAGACTTAATCATTGCACAAAAATAGGTTGAAGATTACTTTCCTTTATGTGATGAGGTCAGCAGGGTTTTAAACAAAGGATTGACAAAAACTGAGGCACAGAGATCACTTTGTAACTTCAAATGCAGGTTTCACAGTGGACTTAAAGAAAAACGTGAAGTTGTACTTGGTTTAGTTTGTTTCATTTTCCTCTGTGCCCATCAAGTAAAATCTTTTTTAGAATTCCCAGCTTCTCATTACAGATATTACAGCAGCAGATGCTTTTTGGTGTTCCTATTATTAAACAGGCCTAGATTTGCAGAGGTACTGGCACATCTCCCTTTTCTGACTGCGGATCTGGACTCGAGGCCTGAGTCCTGCAGATCTGAACTTGCAAGGAGGGATGAAGGCATAAACTTGATCCATCTATTAGTTTGACAAGTACTTAGTTGACTAGTGCTTTAGCACAAGTCCCTTTGCAAGAGGAGATGCTATTTCACAGTAGTATCTGTTCTTGTGCAACTGCCACAGAAGTGGGTTGGGTAAAATAAAAAAAAGGATTTGCTGTTAAAAGGTGTAGGTTTTATAACTGGTTCTGGTTTGGGTGTCCTTTGGGATCTTGGATTTGTCACTCACCCACTACATCAGCTCCTTCTTCTGTAAATTATCCTAATTATATGTTCCTGCTTTATAAAATCAGTGGGAGGCCTGGTTCAGCCTGATTCAGCTTGGTTCATTCATTAATGATTTAAAGAGCTTGGAAATTACTGTGTGTAAAGAGACATAAAAGGGAAGTTAAATTCAAAAGAGATGTTTAAAAAGAAAAAAAAAAGGAAAAATAAAACTATGTTAGTTCCACACACTTTCACAAAAAGTTTTCCCCACTCCTGTGCTACATTCTTCAATATAAAATATGATAGATAATTTCTTTTTCTTTTGGCAAGCAGCCAGAGTTTGGGGACAAGCTACTCCATTTGTGAATATCATTTTTTCCTGAAGATAATCTGATTTATAAGAGTAATTATCTGTTTCCTAAGCAGTGTTTCTGCTGCTGAAATACCGTATTTCAACAAATACAAATATCTCAACAAGACTAAATATGCAGTTTGTATTTGTCTAAGTTTATGTTTGCTCTTTTTTTTCAAAATTAATCAGTCACTGCAATTACTTGTTAGATATTTGAATGAAAAAATCAACATTTGCACACAAGATTTGGCCAATAAATATACGATAGTCTTAACAATAATAGGTCTTATTGACCCCACATTGATCTCTTCGGTTCAATATCTTATAGCCAGTATCAAATATTGGTCATGTAATAAATAATTCAAAAGAATACACAAAAACTTTTAAAAAGGCAACTACTGAGTACATTCCCCATACAGAAAGTTTGTTCTGTTTCTTCTGTTGAACGATCTGACACGTTTTGCAGCTCCAAATTTGAGAAAATATATTATTAATATGATTCTGAATAATCCTATTAGTTGCATACTTGGATAAAAGAGTAAAATGCATGCAAAATCTTGCAGCTGACAATTAGGCAAATGTGCTAGGAGCATGTTTTTGTATGGTATGGTTGATGTACTGGTGAGAAAAAAATGAGATGGATGATAAAGAAAAAGCATTGACATAGTATTTAAAGAGTAATGAATTGAGGGCTGTAGGAAATGCCATGCCCAAAGGTAGTGCTTTTAAATTCAGAATGTTATTCTGTTCATTTCTCACTGTGCAGGGTGAGCCAATGTATAGATATGTCCCACTGTCATATATACTGTTTATACCCAAAAGCAATTTGATTTTTTCCTACTAGATATTGAAATGAAGAAGTATTTTTTCTACATCATCACTTAGGACTGTGGCATTTAAAGGTCATCATGAAAAGCATCTTCCAAACAACTACTACCAACAGCAACCCCTCTGAGTATTGACTGATAACGATTATGTATTGTTAAAAGTATTTTCTGTCAAATAGAAATAAATGTTTTTCATATTGTTTTCTGCTTCTTGGATAAATAGAAAAAGATAAGATTTTCAGTATTTATTCTACTGTCTGCTCATGGATGTGAACAACCCCTTTAGAGTTTAATCTTTACAGCAACATTTTCTTTATAGATATTACAACCTTGAGTTGAGATTTTAACATCAAATACAGTAAATTTTAGTGTTCAGAACTGACAACAGTGATAATAACAAAACATCTCTAAGGCTGCATGGCAGCACAGAAGACTTTTTAAAGTAACAAAATATGTAGCATATCATCATGGACAATTGTCCCCTTCCAGTTCTTGAGCCTCTGTCATCATATTTTCAGATTGCCCATAGAAACTAAGAGGAAAGACAGGCTAGCTACTTGATAGCAGCTAGTTTTAGGTGCAAGCAAAACCAAGACATGGTCCAATGTCACAAGATACAGCTCTGTTGGAGGTTGGCTGGTTCCCAAAGAACGTCTTTGATCTTTTGGCCATCACAAACCTTATGGAACCTGTAAGTGTAATTGCTACTTTCAAGTCAGATTAAATCTGGTAAGAGTCACATTCATCTTTATTTTGGAACATATCAGACTGTGTTCCAATCACAAACCAGCACACAAGGCTGGGATAAGCACTGAGCTATGACTGCTGAGGGTGTGTTTTGGCATAGCCTTTTTTTTTTTTTTAAAGCAGCAGCAGACAAAATAACCCCACTCCTTTTTGCTCCTATTTGTTTCTGATCTTGCTCATGTTTTACCACTTCAAGCTGGGCAATAAGGTTGTGGGTTAAGGTAAATCCATGAAACAATCCACTAGTGGTGCTTTCAAATTTATTTTAAAGGCTTCCAAAAATAGGGGGAGGAATGATTACCTCAGAGCATGTCAGTGATCAAGGATACACTGTGATCCCATAAACATTTGCATCTGTACTTCAGAGAGGACTAAATGAGGTGTAGAGGGCCTAAAGTGCCCCCCTAAAAGGAATAGAAACAAATACAAAGGTGTAGACAGTGGAAGGATCCTTTTAAACTGTCTTTATTGCTGGAGAAAATATCCATAGAACTACACATTTATGAGTTTTCCCTGGAGTCTGAATAGAAATACAGAGACTGAGTGTTGTTCTGATTTATTTGTAAATATATCTGAGTAAGATGCCACCATGAAGGCAGTAGGAAAGCTCTGAAGATAGCAAAGGACTCATGGTAGTATGCTAAGGGACAGTGTTTCAGGACTAGCTAGTGGGTAGAAAAATTTGGAATTGTGATTAGGGATTATGAGCAGTGTCTTGTTTACTGATTCCTAATGTGTTCAGGCAAGCAAGAATTGATGCCTATTCTCTGAGGATACATAGAAATATGAGGCAAATTTCTAATTATATTTAATTTCTTCCGCTGCTGGAAACAACTCACCAAACTCAAAGAATTTAATAGCTACTTAGTCTAAGAGATTAGCACTATTACATGCAGCAGAATTGACAAAGAAAGCACAAGTAGCCCAAGGAAGTAGCTTCATTATTAATTACAGCAATTATTTATGATGTATTTGTTAAGCAGTGACAGTGCACTTAGGACTGTATGCAGCCGAAGCAATGCCCGAAGCAAGCAGGTGCTGACCATCTGCATCTTGTGTCTTTGGTGGATATTGAAAGGGTTGACAAGGGACTCTAAGCTGGAAAGGAAACTATTCATATACTCATAGAAGAGGTTTAATCTCTTGAAATACTTATACTGTTATAATACCTAATTGTTACCAAGTTTGAATGCTTTCCAATCATTTATTCTTACAAAGAAACAGCAAACAATAGCTGTATTAATAAATGGGACACTGAGATCTGCAGGACTAGGACAGTGATCATTCCCCTGTATTCAGCACTGGTGAGGCTGCACCTCGAATTCTGTTCAGTTCTGAGCCTTTCACTTGAGGAAAGACATTGAGGTGCTGGAGCGTGTCCAGAGGAGGGCAACAGAGATGGGGAAGGGTCTGGAGTATACGTCCTGTGAGGAGTGGCTGAGGGAGCTGGGCTTTATCACTGTCTACAACTGCCTGGTTGTAGTGAGGTGGGGGGTTGGCCTCTTCTCCCCAGTGACAATCAATAGGACAAGGGAGAATGGCCTCAAGTTGTGTCAGGGGAGATTTAATTTGGATATCGGGAAAAATTTCCTGACTGAAAGGCTTGTCAGGCATTGGAACAGGCTGCCCAGGAAAGTGGTTGAGTCCCTGTCCCTGCCTGGAGATATTTAAAAGATATGTAGATGTGGTTCTTAGGGACGTGGTTTAGAGGTGGACTTGGCAGCATCAGGTTAATGGTTGGAGTTGATAATTTGTAGCGTATTTTTCAACCTAAATGATTCTAAGATTCAAACAAATGAGATCTCTAAGGTTTAAGCCTAACTCCCCACAACTTTAATACATTCATTTCAGTTTGCTCCTTTTAGCTGAGATCTATTCATTCATGTTCTCACTGCTTCCAGTCTTGCTCCTTTTCCACAGACCCTTTCAATGAGCTACCCATCTGCTGGCCCAGGATTTTTGTTGTTGCTGTGCTGTAACTCACCTCTAGCACTCATGTATGAGGAATTGCTCTCCATTTATTGAAAACTAGTGGTACATCCCACACCTTTACTGACTTCCTCCACATTTAGGATAGCCCTCAGGTACTAGGGTACATGTATTTTTTTAAACACTGGAGTTATGATAATTCTTATCTTAATGGATTAACATAGGTAAGCTTTTTGGAAGACTTGATACTGAAGGAGGGATTTGAAGGACCAGAGAATCAGAACTGGAAGGAAATTCCACACTAAAATATATCAGCAAGAGAAATACAGTATGATTATGGATGATGTGTAAAAGTGGTATTTAGACAGGATATTTGTGAAGCATAAAGGTAGGAAGACTGTATTGATTCTCTCCAAGCAAAGAATGAATGACACAGTAGGGCAAATAATATGGTAATAAAATAAATATCTTGTTCAGGGGCTCAGGTGCACAGCTGAATTATCCCAGCTGTTTGGGATATTGTATCTCAGTTGAACCATGGTAACTGACTATCCACAAACTTTTCACTCATGGGAAATATGAAGTAAAATATGTTGGCTCCAACCTCTGCTAGATATTTTCAGCTAGCTCAAGAGATGAGTATGGTCATGTACTCTGCAGTGGTTTAAGTCACCATAACTCAGTTGGTTTTTTGAGTCCTTAAAAACATGGGTATTTAGGGCACACCTAATTCTGCTGTTTGCTATCTTCAGAACATGGGAGTTTGAAGATTCACTGTTCTTCTGCATAAATGCTTAAAAAAGAAACATTCTGATCAATGATTTATTAAAAAAACAAGGTAGTTCAGGCATCCTCAAACAAACACGTGGAGCAGAAGCAAATGTGAGTACCAAACAGAGAGCTCCCTCGTGTGTCAGGTTTGTGACTGCCCTGGAAAGGCAGAGTGCCTCCAAACTCTTCTATTTCTTGTTCAGTTGTTTGTGATGGTTTCTCACCATCACACTAATCCAGGGAGGAGCAAGCCCCAATATTTTCCTTGGCATTGGTACATTCCACATGCTTATTTACTCTGACTGTCATCAAACTAAAGATAAATCCAGCACCAATATTGCTTTTTTGAAAGGCCTACCAGACAAGATAAATTAAATACAAGCTGCAGCATTCTTTCTGAGTTCAAATAATGGGGGAATTTCAAAAACTGTAACACTGCCTCTCTTACCAAGAATTTGTAACCCATAATTACATTGATACATGTGCCACGTCAGCAACATCAGTGAAATTCATAGTATTTTTTATGTGAAATGTACTGTTTTATTGCATTAATTCACATTTAATGTGCACACAGTAATAACCATAAAGTATGATGACCAAAGTTATGTATTTTCTTCAGAACCTTCATTTAGAGAGCTTTCAAAAGAGTCCAAGGAAATTAAAATATCAGTCAGTTTACCTGCAGGATAGAGAGCCAAAACACTACGCACTGTAATTTCTTTTACAAGTAGTCCCTTCCTCACATAATATCCTACCTCTGACAAAATACTGTAGTCATAATACTTGTACATATTGTTAAAACTGCTGTGCACAAACCTAAGATTTTAGAACTAGAGGAGAATGCATCACTAGAGAGGAATTGTGTTACTCATAGTGGGCCAGGTAAAGGAGGGCTGTAATGAAGGTATGAAATTCAAGAATTTCTTCTCCATAGCATCCATACAGCAAGCATATTGCACTTAGGAAACAGCTCTTCTCGCTAAGGAGCATAAACAAAGGAATAAGGGCTAAATGGAGCTAAAGTCTTGAAGTCCCCTTTCTTGAAAAGAGAAACAGCAATAACAGGAGATAAGGAAGATTAAAAAGAGCCAATATGGTATTTTTTATCTTCCTTTTGTCTAATTTTACTAGCTGCCAGTGCTACATTATTCTAACATAATGTAATGATCTAAACTGAACACAAACCCTTTCTTCATTACAAAAAGAAAGAAAAAAAAAGAAATGGGACACAATACAGACCAAGAAATGCACGCTCATTAAACAGAAGTAAAAATACATATAGTTTTTCCCAACACTGAACAAAACTTCAGTGAGATAGCATAGTAACTAATTCTTCTTTACAGACAAAAAATGAAATTTCAGGAACCTTTTTTTTTTTGTTAGCCATTTACATTGAATTACACCCGTGAAAACCAAGTGAGCCATTGAATAGTTAAGTAATAACTGCACATAAGATTTATACTAGGTGTAAAAGCAGGAACCAGAGGTACAGAATAGATAACACTGGAATCTGAAAGATAAAAGCACCCTCTGATAGATTATGATTCATGAGTTGGATGGATTTACTTAGAATGACAGAAGCATGCAACATTTCATGGCAAGAAACAGGCATAATCAGAGCTGGCTTTTATCAGCTTGGCTTGCCAGAACTTTGTGCCAGTAACTGTCACAGATCAGAAAGAAGAGTTTAGAATTTCCTCTATTGCAACAAAATATTCAGTAAGAAAAGCACCTTCTTGCCTTTCAACTTCTGAACATTGAAGACTGATGTAAAGAGAGAGGTTGACTGGGCACAGAAACTTAAGAACTGTCCCTCCCGACTCTGAACAATACCAATTCTGGCACAAGAAGAAGGTTCCAGAGCAACCTCTTTTCAGGTTTTTGATATCAGCTAACTAAATATTCTTAGCTGTATAAGAAAATCACTTTCACACTGTACAAGGAACCAAATGTCAGAAACTGTAGCAGAATTAAATATGCATTTAATTTGGAGAAAAGGTCCATGATCTGTTACTACCATTCTCACCTTTTCACTCCATAGAATTTTCTATTGTTATAACCAGTCCTTAAAACTGTTTTCATTTGAAATGTATCTGGTAAGTCTGAAAGGTTCAAAACTTCTCTTGTGCAGAAATTCATGGTACTCTGGTGCCTGTGATGACTGAATGGGATTCCTGGTAAAACATGCAGGTGGAGATTTATGTCTGCTGGTGCAAGATATCAGAGGAAAGCACTTAGTACAAGACTATAGAGCAATGCCACAGATAAACTCCTATGCAAAGCACTGAGATCTCTTCTGTGTCTGGAGAAGAATCTTGATTCTCATTGGAATTTGTTAGTCACTCTTGCGTTCAGCTGATTAAATTTGTCTGTAAATATCCTGAAGATTATATTGACAGCTATTCCTGCTTACATCCTAAGTGGCAAGAAATTGAAGAGTATGAGTTGGCATGATATGGCAAATGGAAAAACTAAATGCTCTGCTGTGTAGCACTTACCCTCATCTCCTGCTCACCCCATGGCATTTTGACTGTATTGAGTTAAATGAGTGGATGATATTTGGTTTTGCTAAGATAGCTATGTTATTGGTGATTTACAGCTAAACTCCTTCATAAGTAGACAGATTAGTAGAGAAGGTGAAAGTTAGCTCGTCAGAAGATTTGTAGAGTTCTTGAGCCTCAGTGATAATTTCATTGGAAAATAATGTAAGACTCAAATTTAAAACAACTATGAAGAAGAAAAGCAAGTGAAATAAAAGCCTGAGTGAGAATAACCACACAGTGCATATGTCTGCAACTATAACAAATTACAGTATGTCTTTTAGGTATATCTGCAAATTCAGGACCTGATTCTGATCTTTCTTCTACTTCAGTATAAATCAGAAAAGTAGATCCACTGAACTTATCAAAGTTACACCGGGTTAAGAAAAAAATAAAATTTGCAGCGTAAAATCAAGCTAAAAATTGGAATCTTGATACTTACATAATAGATAGTACAATCAACATCATATAAATATATTGCAATTTTAGGTAGAAAAGTTCTTAGTCTAGGTAATTTTTTTTTCCAGTAGCAGTTTTTCTATTGCAAATGAAAGTAACTACACTTTTTGAAAATATATTAATTTACCTAAAAAATGTTACTTCTGTGCATGTTTATTTCTGTGAGAACATTCTTAGGTATCAGAAATGACTGGTTTATGAAACAGCTACCCAAGGAACAGATATATATCCATGTAGAGTACCCTAATAGTGACCACACTCATTACCCTTATAGGAAAGGGAAAGGTCCCACATTTGCCACAATAACAAAATCTTTAAAAATAGGAACAATATAAAATGGTGAAATAGTGAAACAAAAATGAAAAGCAGCAATAAGTGGGGTAAAATATTTGCAGAAAGACCATTTAGAGTGTTTCCATATTAGAGATACAGAGAAAATATATGCTATCATTAAAAATATAAATTAGAAACAAAAAATCACCTGGCCTATGTTAAATAGTAAATTAGAGAAAGCTGTTAGGAGTAAAGATTGGGAGCTGCATCCAAACAAACAGAATAGAAAGGAGTATAAATGGCAGAAAGCTAAATACAGAGTTGCCATATGGCCAGAAGGTATTTGAGGGAGTAACACTAAGGACAGGTAACCTATTAATAGAATGTTTTTCAAGTATACCATTACCAGAAAGCCTCACAGAGAGTCAGATGGGACCAATAGGCAATCAAGGTATGAAAGGAATGTTCAAGGAAGATGAGGCTATTGCTGGAAAGGTGTATTAATATATTGCATCAGTGTTCATTACAGAAGAGAATGAGGTCCTGATATCAGTCATTCCTTATGGGAGATAAGGCTGAGGAACTGGCTCAAATTCATGTGTCAATAGAAAAGGCTTTAGAGCAAATTGACACACTGAGCAGTAAGAAATCTCCAGGAACAGATGGTATTCACTGAAGATTTATAACAGAGCCCAAATACAAAATTGCTAAACTACTAACAGTGGTGTCTAACCCATTGCCAGAGGAACAGAAGGTAGGAAATGTGACACCAATCTTTATGAAAGAGTCCGGAGAGATCTTGGATCTATAGACTGCAAGTCTGCTTTATGTACAAGCAAAATGGTAAAACTGCAATATAGGATAAGATTAATAGACACCTGAACAAACACAGTATACTGCATAATACACAGTTCCTACTGAGGGAAGTTGTTGCTTAAAAATGTATTTGAGTTTTTTAAAACTGTCAACGAGCATGTGGATTACAGTGATCCTAATGCTCCAACATACTTGGATTTTTAAAAGGCTTTTGATATATTCCCTAATTAGAGGTTTCTACAAAATAAATTGCCATGGAACTAACAGGAAGCTTTTACCATGTAATGACTTAAAGGGAGATGACATAGAGTAACTGTAAGAGGTCAGCTTTCTAAACCAACAAGTTCCATAAATATCAGTAGTTGGATCTGTATGATTCATCATTCTCCTGTGCTACTCGGCAAAGGGATTTTCTGATATGTAAAACAGCAGGGACTTCCAGAGCTCACTGGAAAGGATGGTGGAATAAAATGGCAAATAAAATTCACTATCAGTAAGTGCAGGGTAATGCACTTGGAATAAATCAGTCCTGATTACTTAAAGAATGGACTCTGAATGAACTGATTCCATCCTGAACAGAGAATCGAGGATTACTGGGGTTCATTCTACAAGATCATCTGCAAGTTGACGGCATCACTGATGGCAACTAGAGTGTTAGGAATTCTTAGGAAAGGAACTGAGAGCAAAACAGTAAACAATAAAAGTCATATGTGTAACATATTTAATTCTCCATGCAACTCCAGTTACCCTGTTTCAATACCTTTCAGTAGAACTAAACAGAAGTAAAGATGGCAACAATCTTGACAAAAAATAGCTACAGAGCAGCTTAAGTTAAAAACACAACAGAGATTTCTAAAGCAAAAAATTATTTCAGGAGTGTAGGTAGTGAATTGTTATTCACTGTTTTTCACAGTATTAAGAAACAGAGCACATTCAGATCACAGCAGTTTTAAATCAAACAAAAGAAAATGTTTTTATACACCATATAATTGTGGAACTCTGCTTCAGGGTGGAGACCAAAATTAAAATGAATCAAGAAAAGGATTAGATGAGTCCCTGGAGGAGAGGTTCATTAATGAATTTTAAACACAATTCTACAGATGTTGCCTCTGTTTAGAGAATCTAAATAACAAACAAAAGCTGGAATAGCGTAGAAGGGAAAAAGATGCCTGTACATGCTTTGTTCTTTTAGTACCTGTCGTTGCCTTCTGTTGGAAACCTTCATGTCACCAGGAAGGAAAGGTCTTGTATAGTTAAGAATTAATTGGCATCAATATACACTGTAAAGCTTTTTTGTCCTATGTTGTGAGCAAGGTGAAATTGAGAGCTGAGATACAGCTTTAAGTTATGAATACTTGCTCTGCTGCTTTCAAAATGTAAGCTTAGTCTGCGCCTAACTGAAGAAACATTTTAACTTTGCTTTTACTTTTACTACTTGCTCTCATTTCTGCAAGAGCATAGACTGATAACTCTTCTGCTCTTAGACTGGGCTTAGTAGATTTGGTCTTTATTTCTATTTTTATAACATATTAAAGAAATATTTAAAAGAAGAGAAACTATTGAGGAATACATTGTATAGGTTTAAAAAGGCCTAAAACAGGTTACACAGGTAAAAACATAGCAGGATCTGTATCTGTTCACAGACATACATAGACACAATGCACAGATAAAACCAGAGATGCTAAATTGGTTGTCTTATGCAAGTCATATTTCCAAATTCAGACTTGAGAATACTCCTTAATTTTCCACCATTTATCTCAGAGGTAGGTACGCAATTTTCCCCTCAGCCCAAAGCGCCTCTCTTAATTAAACTACCAGGAGACTTTCTCTGCAGCACCTCCTTTCTTGAGGGCTCCTGCTTAAGTTCTGCCTCTATCACAGAATAAAAGATACACTCTAGATTTTCCTCTATCCACAGTGGAGATAAGAGGATATAAAGAGAATTCTTTAACTTCTGTCAAAAACCTGAAACGTTTTGCTGTAACACAGACACGAATGCAGAACAGCAGAGAGAACAAATTCCTCTAAGTGTGTATCATGGGCACAACAAACCAGTAGAAAACCTGTTCAAGCAACATCTTCCTCAAACAGCTACAGATCTTTTAGGGTTATCCTGGAAACAAGAAGTTTCTACCACTTCATGTAACTCATATGAAAGGTATTTCCCCTCTCATGGATCAAGTTCTTAATTTTAGGACACAACAGACCAGGGAAACTAGGCTACTTCCCTGAATGACATCTCTTTTGCACAGCTGGGGTAAGTCGTGCCACAAGCACACAAACATGATGTGCTCTGTAGTTAAGGGCAGCTGTGGTGGGGGCATGGCTGCTGCACTGCGGCTAAAAGGGGCACAGCTGGCTGCACTCATCTCACTTCACACTAACCTATAAAAAATTACATTTCTACTCTAAGCAAGCCTTTTAGGCTGCCTCTACAGTGTACACACCCTCCACAGGGAGATTCATTCTCTTTTCTTGGGTACTATTTAGGATGGAATTAATTGGTCTGTTTTTCTCCATTCGGTATTAGAAGAAGTCTAGCTGAGAGGTTTATATTGGGTGTGTTTTGCTTGATTAGGTGAATGGAATCCTATCCACAATTTTTAAAAAAAACAGCATAACCTGTGTCATGGAAATTACTATGTAAGTGGAGTAGATAGTGAGTTTGTACCTCAGAATCTGGCTTTCTCAGAAGATTCTAAACAAAAGATAAACAGTGCTTCTCAAACAATACTTGTAACTTTATAGTGTAAATGTTAAATGTAAACTGCATGGTCTCAGCAAAACAGAGGTGAGGCTGTTATGACAAGCAATTCAATTCAGCACAGAGCCCAAAAGTAGCAATCACAGTGCACTTCAACTCTTTAGTCTCACTGCTGTGTAGCAGCAACAGTACCCGGTTGCCATCAGCATGTGAATGATGTTCTTCCCTCCTTATCTCTTCCTCCGCAAAACTCACTGTGACATATGAACTATGGTGTCTGGCTCTGCAGAAGTTGTAGAGGAGCATCTGAAAGAATACCCAAACCTTCTTATTCTATATTCTGCCTCACAAGGACTTTTCTGAAAGCTGAAACGTGTAACAGATAGGAAATAAACTATGACATAATCTAGGCAATTACTGGAACTCTAACAGCTGAGAGAAGTGTAGGACTTGCAGCTTGGTTTAATTTATAGGAAAGCAAAGCCAATCCCTGATACTACATCTTGCCTAAATATTAGTTTGCAGTGCCAATAAACTGTGAAAATTAGTGCAATAAAGTCCAATTTAAAAATAAGCATAATGCAAAATAGGCACAGTGGTGTCACATAAATATAGCATCTACTATGAGATTTACACTTTGGAACTGTGCACTTGACAAACGTTTTTTATTCTTGCTTGCAATTGATACCCAACTATGTTTTCTGAATGTATTTTGGTCTCAGAGAATCATAGTGCCATGTCCTATTATGTTCCACATGCAAGCAGTTAGAAGATTATATGCCAGCCACCAGCACTGTACAAGTCAAAAGTGATTTACCATGGATACATGTGCCTCTTGATGAATATTTCTGAGATTATACAGCTGTTGTTTATCAAGTATCATTTATAAAGCATTACACGACAGTAAGCTATAAAGAATGCATATGCAAGCTTGTAAAATGAAACATAATGCTTGGTAATTTAAAAAAATATATTCATTGTAGATTTAATTGTTGAATAGTTATGTTGATTTATACCACACAAATGGGAACTTTATGATTCACAATGACTTAGCAGACAGTGAACTTCATTGCAACACTAAAGTTGGTTTATGGGATTTAGTTGCAAAAAAGGTTGAGTGTGTTCATAGGGATCAGTTGTGCATTCTCTGCACTGTTGAAACTCTGCACTGCATTTGACTCCTACTTGTTCAAACAGAAACACCACTGCCTTCAGTCCGACCAGCCTGACTGAGTCTGAAACCTTTTTAAGAGATGACTACTTACAGGCTCAGATAAATTAGTAATACTAGTCCTTTTTCTAATAGAAATTTTTCTAATAGAAATTTTCTTCATAAAATTGTTTTGTAGTTAAAAGTAAAGTGGATTGGTAACCAAACCTTCTTCAGAAACTTATACTTTTAGTTAAAAAAGAAATAATTTCTAAGCAAAAAGTTCAATAGTTGGAGGGGATTAATTAAGTAAAAAATTGAAGTGGTAATTGTGATATATTTGTGCCTTACCTCTGTTTTCCACTATGATCTGGACTCCCCAGAGAAACAGTAAATCCCATAACTCCTGTGCTACATTAAAGCAAGATGCTGCTAATATCAAACCTGTGTACTATGAGAGAAGTAGTGCAATGAGCTGACAGATCAGGGTCACTCAAGCTTAATGTTCATAGAGCCCTTGAGACAATATGGCAGTATTTTCAATATTTTTAAAATTTATTTTCAGGTGGAATATTTTTACTGTTTGTCATAAGCTGCCCAAATTTCCGAAGTAGTTGTGGTGAAATTGCACTCCCTGACCATCTCTGACACCTCTGTGGGCCGTTCTGGCTGAGAAGCCTATGAGTATGGAGAATGCCTTTCCTACCTATTCTGTGGAAAAAAACTTACTCAGTACCTTGCTTATTTGAATGGACAGAGAACTTTGATATCAACACTGTATTCTTCATAAATGCTAAACTCAGTAAATTAGAAGGGAACATTGTTTCCTTAAAAAATTAAAGAGTGGGTGTGATAAGTGTAGTGAGCCAAAAATAATCCAATAATGTTGGATCCCAGGTGAATGTATAATTGGATGCAGTTCATCACAATGCCATTCTATTTTTATTTTATTTTCTCATAAGGAAGCAGTGAAAGAAACCCCTGTTAGTTTTCTGAATGAGCGAACAGTAACCTTGTAAAATGCATGTAGCTGCTTGCATACACAGAAAAGTAAATACACACAGCATTCATACATATGCTTTTGTCAAGTGTTTGCACACCTGTGACTGTAGAAAGAAAATAAAGCTGTATTATTCCAGGCCCAATATTAATGCTCAGTGTTTACTTACTGAAGATGTATAATACAACCTGAATTTAAAATACCACCACAAGAGTGGAATTCTTGTGAAATACCGGGAAGGATAATTAGATCTTTGCTGCTTTGTCAGCTGGTAACCTATCTGTTTTTGACTGTTTCTTAAGTAATGAGGAGTAATCAGTATAGAATCCATGTACATGTAGCATGTATTTTGCTCTTTCTATTGACTGTTTATTTTGGAAGCTTGGATGTGTATTTGTCCTCAGACATTTGAAAAATGCCAATGCCCTGCATTAGCCCACAAACTAAATACCAAATGCAATAGGAATTTCCTTCAAATGTGTTGGATGATGAATACTTGGCTCTGATCTCACAGGAACACTTTGAGTAGAAAAAATTAGAAATACTGGAATTCAATTATTATGATAGTTCAATTAACCTCTATTGAACAGATGTAGAAATAATACCTAATTATACACGTAGCTGACTTCAGACATGGACCTCTGCCCAACAAGGACTAATCTAAGATCACCAAATTCATTTCACTTCAGACCTTTGCTCTTAGAAATGAGTATTACAGTAAGTGATTTCACCATTAAATATCCCTCTAGCACCATAATCTTTCTAAAAGTCTGTTTCAGTGCTCAATTTTATACTAAGAAACCTAATGCGATATCCCCAAGTGTTATCACAGATATTCTAAAGGAAAGGTCACTGATAAAAAGGAGCATTTTCAGTGAGCTTTGCTGAGTATCACTGTAGGCCTACCTCACTTTGTTTCCACAGACATACACCAAAATATGTGAATTTGTACCTACATTTTAAAAACATCCTTATAGTGGTGACTGGAAAATGTTTTGCATTTATTCCTTTGCACAAGGTCCAGTGCAAGGCTTTATTCTGAGAACCAAAGTTATATATACAGTATGAGATGTCCCTGTACAAGATGGTGTTTTCTCTCTAACCATCAATTATGTTTCTTTATGATACAGCAAGTTCCCTAACTTAAAAGAGCCTTTTCTTAAGACAGAGAAAACAAAGCTTTGTAATCAGTTATGCAGCTATGAAAAGAAATTCTGCACTAATGTATTCTAGGAAAATGTTACCTTCACTGTCTGGGCAATGTCATTTTCATGGTTCTCGTATTAAGACAACATAAGGAAAAAATGAGCACAAGGTTTAAAGGCAGTGGTTTTTTTTCACCCAAATATGTTTGTTTTTACCACTGTCTTACGTATATGTCTCACATAACTTTTCTCTTGCTAGCACCATTGCACAGAGATGAAAGGGATTTTCCATTGGTCCATGACATTTATTTCTGTTTCTGTCTGTTGTTGAGATTGACTGCCCTGATCTTCCTGCTTTCTCATAAGTTTTTATAAATACCTTAATTTTCTTACAGCTCCTGGTTTCCAGAGGGAGTCTCTGGGCTGGCATCCAGTAAGAATATCCCTGACTATTCACCACTGCCTTCTGAAACAGAAAAACGTTAACTGCTTTATTTTAACTTTTTGGATCCCTCTTGATAGGGAAAACTATCATATATTGTTGTCAGGTGCTCACCCACTCATTTAACTTTTCTTTCTAACATTCTGGTAAATGGCCAGCATTGGCTGGAGCATATTTCAGTGGAAAGTACTTAATTTTATACCAGACCTGTGCATCTTGGATTTCCAGTCGTTGTAAAATTTAGTTGCTGTTCACCATAGCTTCTCTTTGAGGTTACTTCCTTCTTTTGGGTCCTTTTGGCAAATATCACAGAATATTCCGATTTGGAAAGGACCCACAAGGATCATCAAAGTCCAACTCCTTGTGCTGCATGGAACAGTCCCAAGAATCACACCACATGCCTGAGAGTGTTGTCCAAACACTTCTTGAACTCTGTCAGGCTTGGTGCTGTGACCACTGTCCTGGGCAGCCTGTTCCAGTGCCCACTACCCTCTGGGTAAGGAACCTTTCTCTAATATCTAACCTAAATATGATGTTACTTAGGCAAGCAAACCAACAAGCAAAATAGGGCAGAGGGAGTGGAAACTCAGATGTTCCTCTGTGACAACACTGTACCTACACAGGGTCCCTTAGGTCTGAATATAGTGTATTCTTTCTTAGAGTTGCCAGTATGCTACTAATAAAGGGATCTAGTCCTAGTGGTAAAATCAGTTAGTTTTGATGAGACAAAGTATGTATCTTGAGCTAGAGAAAGGAAAATCTAGGTGCTCTGACTAAATCTATACCATTGATGTAGAGCTGTGGACAAATGAATATTCTTCAATAGTTAATATAAAAGTGAGACATCTTTCAGCATTTTGTTCCATGCAGTCATCATTTTAATGAGATAGTGTTGACTAGGCTGTTTTCTTTTTTACTTGTGATTACACTGAACATCTCACCTATGTTTACTGCAGGTTAATAACTCCATGGAAAGTCAAGCAATTTCAGTTTTTGAATACTGGGCAGTATTTAATGTAATTATAGTTCCTTTTAAAACAACTAGTACCGTGGAAACATGGAAAAACTGTGGAGTGGATAAGTACTTGAATACTGCTGCTGATTGTTTTTCCCATAATGTATCTCTTTTATATAATGAAACTTCGTTATTGGCATGATAATCTAGTAAGACATTAAACTTCAAGCCTGTTAACAGGGAGGATATTGTCTCATATTATATATAAATTACAGTTTATGCATTACATTTCATAATTTACAATTATTGTCTTCTATTATCTACAAGCAATTACATTTATAGTAAGCAGGTTATAACAGCAGTACTAAGACAGCCTTACTTCCTATAAACTTGTGTCTTACATCTTCTCCAAAATCACCTCCACTAGCTGGCTTTCCTCCTACATAAATCCCTCTGCTGTTGTACCCATAGTTGCCTTTCCTGTATCTTATTGCCTTCCACCATAACATCCTCTTATTCTTTTCAGAACATCAGCTGAAGTACCACATAAAGTTCCCATCATACCACAAGTACACATCATACCACAAAAGTTCCCTTATGTATCTACCAGACCATCAGCTCTCTCCTGTGTTGCCCTTCTAAATTTTATTTAGGCTGCCAGTTGAAGAAAATTCTGCAAGGACTGGCTGGCAATTGCTGAGTGATTAGCCAGGTAGTGGACACGTGTGCTCCCAAACACCAAATCCCACATGAAGTGACTTTCCCTCCCTCAGCAGCAACAACAGCAAAGTCTCTGTCCTCCACCTTGTCATGAAGTTCATAAAACTTGTAACAACTTACATCTTTGAGACTTCTAACAAATTTATTTGAAGATGATCACTGGATTAAAAAGTTACTGTGGAAGGAGAGAGCTGGCAAAAAGGACAATGCAGCCATGCCGGCTCTATATGTGGAGAAAACTGAACTAAATATAACTTTCCTAGTTGTAAATTGAAATGTGAAACCTGAAAAGGAGGAGGAGTTCTTTACATTTCTTAATTTTTTTTTTAGATGCAATGAAAGTTTAAACATCCAGTGTGGTCAAGATCTGTTTCCCAAAAGACTCACGACAATTATATTGCCTGCCTCCCTGCCTGGAAATTTAGGATATAAACTTCTGAAATCTTACCATTGTTTTTCTTAGCACATTGCTGCTAGGAAATTCCAAAAATATTTTCTTTGGTGTAGAATAAAACCAAATGGAGAAGACAATATTACTATATGAAAAATACAGCATTTTTCATTAATTTGTGGATGCAAAACTCCAAGACAGTGGAGTTGCCTTGAACTCCTACACTTGAGAAGGAATTTGGTCAGCTGAGTGTTCAGAGGATTTTGTGGCTGCTTAGTCTTAAAACACACTGTGGGAAGACAAATTGCTAGTTGCAGAATTCAGAATTTTCAAATGTAGAGGGACAAATATTGAAATAATGTGTCTGTCCCCATTATTTTGTTTGAATCTTCCTGAAAATACATGCACCCTCTCTCACTCTTACACACAATTATGCTTTATCATCAGACACATCAGTTACTATTTTAGGTGGACTTTTTGAGGACAAACGAGTATCATAAAACCATTTTTATATGTGGCACTTTTACTAGTGTAGTCTCAGCAGAGCCTTGGGATTGAATAAGCATGAAAATTGAAGTGCCTGTGTATTCATAACGATGCTCACTCATCCTTGGTCAGAGCTGAAGGAAGGCAAACACAGAGTAGCATGCACTGATGGTAGTACTGTAACTGCCTATAGACAAACTCAGGATTTTTGT
The DNA here is from genome assembly GCA_013396755.1 of Sclerurus mexicanus. Classification (NCBI taxonomy): domain Eukaryota; kingdom Metazoa; phylum Chordata; class Aves; order Passeriformes; family Furnariidae; genus Sclerurus; species Sclerurus mexicanus. The sequence continues at coordinate 449,488 of VWZF01005202.1, forward strand.
TTCAAACATTTGCTACCCAGCAGAGTCCAATCAAAAGTGAAATGTCATCATGGTGTATCATTTGTGCTGCCAATGTTTGTCATTATTGTACTGCAGAATCTGCTGGACCATAAACCTGACACTCTGAGGGCAACCAAGATTTATTTAATTGGAATAAATAAATAATCTTCAATAAAACATGAGAACAATGGAAATCTTCCATGATATATTACACACAAGAATAATACGTAAAAAATTCCTGTAAAATTTTCTAAGGTCAAAGACCAGTCAGGTCAGGACCCTCCTGTGCTATGGGCTGTAAAAGCATTTACCAAATGACTCTTCTTTCCCCGAAGACTTATGTTGATGAGCCAGGTAGTTGGGGGAAAAGGAGAAGGACATAATGCCACAGAAGGAGGCAGATTAATGGAAGATAGTAATACAATTTCCAACATGAATAGTTCTTACTGAAATTATTCTTTACTGTGTTTGAAAGCCAAGTATTAAAAATTCATGTTTGTGCTTGGACCTTGTCAGATAAATAAGTTTCAGACTCACCTTGTGAGCATATTAAAATGAAAGAAGTAAATAAGTTCTTTAACTGAAAAACAGTTTCATGTGTACTGTTAATTATTACAAGAAGTATTTCCCATGTTTACAAAAACTGATGACATTTTAAACTAACCTTCACTGAGATCATAAATGCCATACAACTGGCCATAGAGAAGGCTGATCTTAGTATGTTGTCTGGTACTGGTTGTTTGTTTTTTCTTGGTTCTTTTTCACTTTAATTTAAATGGTGTCTTGATGGTTGTATCATTGCCTACAGCTTATTCATATTTTTTTTCTGTAGAATAGATACTGATTTTTGCATTAGTCAACAGAAAGCCCAAGCAATGCCACAGTACAAAACAATAACAAGCAGCAAAATAACAAAACAGAATAATGTTCATTTAAAACGGAAATGTCAGCTAAATAGAGCAATGACATAATCTAGCAGGTAACCAGATGTTTGGGTTAAAACGACCATATGCCCGGTGATGAAAGTTATCTGCAACAGAAGAGGGAGCTCTCACTGCACCGGCCCCACCAGCTGCGAGAGGTGGAGCTCCTCTTCAGATGAGGCTGTGAAGGTGGTGATGCCCCTTCCCTCCTCCTTTATCTTCACTTCTGAATACGATTCGATGCAATTTTTGTATTAGTCCTTACAGAAAACTGTGGCAGAATGCCCCAAAGCAAATTACAGTCAGATATGAGCAATGGATGAAACTCAGTAATGCTTCCCAAGTATAGCAGTCAGAGGGATATATTCCTGAGTTAGAAAGGCAAATATTATCCTCATAGCAATAAGCCTGTTTCTTCCCGTATTTGCACAAAACCCAAACACACTAGGAAAAATATTACAGCATAAATAATAACAAATATCAACGGTGTTTATGACAACCCAGAACGCAGACTGAAGGCTGAACTCACTGAATTTAATTAGAAGATTCTGACCTCATTGTGTTGAATGAAACAGCGAAAACCTGATTTTGCAAACCTCTTCAGATCAGCTGTTACCTCTATACATCACCCTTTCTTTTTTAATAAGTTGTTCCATGTGACTAAGAAAGTAGTCAAAGTTTAACATAGATAAATAGCTGTGTTTTATCCTCCATAGATAAACAATTATGTCTAGGGTCTCAATTTCACACACCTTAGTGGTATTCTTGTTTGTTTGCTTACTTTTTTGTATTGTTTTGAAGATAATTATTTCCAAATAAGCAGAAAAGAATGAAATACTTAGATTCAATGTGACCCTCTGAAAAAAAAAAGGCCAGAACGCATCTAGATGTTTGGTATAAAAATTGACTGCAAGTTAAAGACACGAAAGGCTTGCTGTGATGTAGGTGTTGAGTGACTCTAGGGCGCCTTTCCTAATCCCCAGGTGCCTCTCCAGAAGGAGACTCAAATCCTATATTTCAGCCCATGAATTTTGCTCTATCACTCCGTAGTGTTTGCAGGACTTCTTACAAACCTGGAGCAGATCCTATGATGAACGAGTAACTTACAGCAGCAATGGACCTATGGTATCTTTACCAGTTGGGTACCTGCTTAATCCTTTCTTCAGCCAGTGCTACCCACTTGCAGCATATCCAAGGGTACACTGAAGGACAACAGACTGTGGGGCCAGTTGCCACTCTTGATTCTCTATTACACGAAATATTTGTTGTTGACACGTAAGATCCGAGGGAAGGTAGGTGCAATACATGCATCCATGTAGCAATCAACTTGTAAAAGACCGTAAGAAGTAACTGTTAGAATAAGTCACCTAAAAGTACCCTTCTGTACTGTACTCCATACTATTTACTTAGGAGTTATAGGAATGCCATTTCACAAGTAATTGCAGGACTGAACATCTGCCTTAAAGGCTGAATTCAGGAAGTAGTGCCAGAGACAAGTATGTTAACACACAGTAAACAAGAACATCTCCATGTGCTGGTAGGAATTAACTTTTCTGTATTTTATATTGATATATGTGTATATGTATATTTAAAAATGACACATTTATAAGGACACATATAACCCTCTGACTGCTTGCACAATTACAGCTTTTTATCTCTTTAGTTTTACAAGAATTCTAGGCAGCAACACAAATTTAAATATTGCAAAAACTCCCAGAAAATCAGGAAACCCACAATCTACAAAGGTTTTGAATGTTGTAGTTATTCCTAGTGTAGACAGATTAAAATAATGGAGCAATACAGGGCACCTAACTTATGGTCCATGCCTGTTAGAGGGGTGTTGAGGTACGCAGCTACACAGCATGGAAAAGGAACAATGAAATGGATTAATAGAACTGAGTGACAATGAAAAAGAGCTGTACTAGAACTGTTTGCTAATGTTCTTATTTTTTAAGACAGTGTTCGGATGTTACGGGTTCCCTGGTTGACGTTTTAATACACAAGTTCTATGTTCCCTGTTTAATGTATTGAAAATCCCTTGTTAAAATGGTGTCTTTCTTGTCCCTCATGAAATTTCTGCATGCTGATTGGCTCAGTTTTGCCACAGTGAAACCTTACCTTATATGGTTATCCCCCAATTTCTATATATGGCTCAGCCCTTCCCCTTTCTTTCCTTTTATGGAAGAGGATTTTTCATGCTCCTCCCCAAGTCCCACCCTCATCTAGAATGTTCTTTACCCACCCCTATATAAATCGGAGCCATAGTCTCAATAAGTGCTATTCTGCCTTACCCTTCACTGGGAGTGAGCAATTGGTTATTCATCCTTGAAGGGCTGTCAGTGAGGCATGTACTATGCTGAAAACTTAAAATTTTTAAGCCCTCCTCTAGATTCAGTCTTCACTATTTAGTTGTATCATTGCAACTATTACTATTCTCTCTCTTTTTTCTTTTTTTTTTTTTTCTCAAATCCTGTATTTGGTATGTGTGTATCTGAATCATGTATTGGTCCATTTTTTGAAGCATTGTCCTAGGTCCCTGGCATAAAAGTCTTTTGCATCTGGCACTTGTGCAGGAGTACAAGCCTTTGTCAGTTTTTGATAAACACAGAAGTTTTCTCAGGAAGAATGAATCCAAAAATAATTTTCTTGGAACCGTATTTGATTGTTAAGGATTGGGTGGTATTACTTAAATAGAAGACATAAGGGCCTTTGTGACACAGATTTGTTGTTACTCTCTGATCAGAACTCTAAGCTTGTGTCACCGATATGATTTGCACAGTGCACCCTGTCCATTACTTGCAGGACAGACACTAGCTCATACTTGTCTGAAGACGTCTAAAGCTTTGACTTATAGCAGCCACTCGGATTCCTCTGCCAGAGCGTGCAGCTTGCACATATGCGCAACTGTCCCCAGTCTTTCACCTCTTAGCGGCTGGGCTAACAAATCCTCTCACGAAGCATATTTTGCATGCTATCAGCAAAAGTTATTTCTACTCGTTATTTCTGGTAATGTCTTTTTGGTCATGCTTTGTAATGTAGCAGGCAGTGTAATCCATGTACTCTGTGAACTTTGTATGTACCATGATCGGCCTTAAGGACCTTTACAAGGATGAAATGTTTGCTCTTACAGTCAAATACTTGGGCTCCATGTTAACTTGTGACCCTCAAATAACACTGATCTGTACCTACTAGATACATCATTTTCTTCAAGAGAAGATCTAGCAAAAGTCTTGGAGTAATTCTATGTTCTTTTACGTGTATGCAACAAACCCAGAAATACAGAGCCTGATTTAGACATCTATATTTCTATAACTTACATTTTTGTTGTTTCTCCATCCAAATGGAGCTTCTCCTTTTTAGCTAAATCCACAGTACTCTAGCCAGCTTTCTTTTCTAATTTTCCTCTGTATTCATAGCAATTTTTCAGCCCTATACTTTTCCCCAGTAATTAAGGTTCCAGTTCATTGTCACTGATCATATGCCAAGGTGGTATGATTTCTTACAAATTGGCATTGCTTTCTGCAATTCTAAATCCTAACTCCTTAGAAATGTTTACAACCTTTCCCACTCCTACTAAATGCTCCTCCCATGTTCTTCATATAGTCTTATCAATACACTTGAAACCTGATACTCCCTGCCAATCCATCCTGGGGACAACCTCGAGGAGCAGTTTTTTAAACACAATGCACGAAGTTATCTCTCCCAATCTTCTCATTATCATTGAAGAGAACTCTCAGGTAACAAATGGGTTAGCTGTTTTAACACCTTCCCTCTTTGTAGTTTATACATCACCTTGTTAAGTCATTACCGAGCTCAGTAAAGAAGGTTTACACTATCAGCTATACTGGTTGGATTTTTCATTAGCTTTATTTTTTACTTCCTTTGTGAAGCATTCAGAAGTTATGGCACCCATGTGTTGCTTGGCTCAATTCCCAAGGAGATAACAGAAGACCAGCTGATGCACAGAAGCCTAAAGGAGTCCCAGCTGAGTATTTGTAGCTGCAGATGCTCCTATAATCTCAGCTGCCACCATCAGTTATTATTGCATGATGATCTGAGTGCACCACAGCTTTATTTTTCATCTCTAAAGGTAAAATATCATCTCTGTTACCTAGTAAGCATGGCAGACATGAAATTAATACTCTAAACCCGCTGAATAGCCTCCATGTTCCTTCTTATCAGTATCTTGCAGAACAAAACAACCAACCAGACAACAACATATGAATATTGCTAGGGACTGAGTTGTTATTATTATTAATACCTTAGGATTTTTATCATGTCCTTATGTAAGTGCTGGCTGCTGCAACAAATGTTCATGTAAGTGTGCCCCAAGCTTGGTGAGATTCTGGAAGTCTCGTCTGCTGGCTGACGTTTCAAAACCTGCAGGATATTTATTTCTTCCTTTTAGTAAAGGAAGCTTTTCATTAAGGAAAGTAATTTTAGATTCTGAATCTCAAGTATTTTGCAGTTTTATATGACCTGGTGCCTCCAGCCCATCAAATATCTGGGAAGTTCTCTATGTCAGCTTGTTTTAATAACTGCTGATGCTGGCCCTAGTGGATCAGCACATCCTTATGCACTGGCAATTCTGTTACAGATAAGACATCATTGCCTCCATATAGCCAACAATATTATCCAGCTTGGGATCTACCTGGGAATCAGATTCTCGCACCTAATCTCTTAGGTCCATGGCAAGTAACTTGGAGCTGAAACTCCTTTAGTACCTCATTCCCTTAATTAGCAGTCTCTCCAAGTGTGTGTCTGTATGTGAGGCTGGCAATTAACAGCTGCTGCTTCTAATAAGACTCTAATTTCTGCTTTCACATTTGTAAATATATAAATACATCTGTTGTAGTCTTATCCATCATGGTATTGGCTTTCTCCAACAGATTGTGAAACTCTCTGTGTTAAACTCTTCTTCAACCTTCTTTTCATAAAGGATTTGCTCATTTTTTGCATATTTTCCTCTTTACTGCTGAAATCATATATGATACAGAAGTTGTCCAGGGACCTCCTGAGCAAAAAATAGAGAAATTGATGATAGACTCTGTAATGTACACAGTACAAAGTTTTCTTCCTATAATACAAGCTCTACTTCCTACAGAAGTTTTCAAAGTTGCATCTGGTCACAGGACTCAGTATAGTCTTTTTTGCTTTCTCAGAAACATTGCTTTTGTCCACAGTGTTTTGAAATGTTTTGTATTGAGGTTCCCCTCCCCCTTTTTTCTTTTTTTTTCTTAAATCCCAGGTGACTTTTCTAAAAATAATTCTAAGCTCTAGGCCTGGGAATTGGCTAATGGTAGAAAAAATATTAAATAGATTTTGACCAGAAAATCCACTTTCAACACTCTCCTCTCTCTCTGTTTTCTTTCTTCTTTAGAGTATAAAGGAAGACTCTGACTGATCTGTCATGAACTGTAGGGAAAACAGGAGAATCTTGAAAAGAATTTATATAAAGTATTCAATCCCCTCCTATGACAACTTAAGAGGCATAGTCATTTCACTTGAAGATGGGAGACAGGTATGAAAGGATTATCCAGAGTTCTGTCAATGATTTAAGAAAGGCTGCCCTACTTAACAGGATAGTTAGCCTTTCTGCTGCCTGAACTGGGGGATACAAAAGAAAAAGTACCCAGGGAAGCCTTAGGAAGCAAGGAATTATGAGGAGTTCAAGTGGAGAGCAGCTAAGAAATCAATAAAATGTTCCAGAAGTTCCTCCAAGGTATGAGAAAAAAACCCTACAGACCCAATGGCAAGCCTCTGACAGAAGACCAAAACACGGCATCATTGACTTCAGACTCTTCTGACGTCTACACTCAACTTCTAAATAGAAAGGAGAATTAATAGAATGTGAAAACCAGGAGTGCTTTCTCTGGGAGCACTAAGGAAAAGAATCACACTTGGACGTACTGGATTAAGTACTGCTCCTGTACTTTCCTGATTTGTACTTACTGCCACAGTTGCTACAACTCCTGCCTGTCCATAGCACAGGGCGGACCAAAGTGCTGTGCAGTGCAGAATGTCACTCATGGGTAGTGGTGGTCATCCCACAGGATTCCTGATACCATCTCACTGTGGTTTGGGCTTCCAGGACTTGATTTCCTCCCTTAGCTCCAAGTGACCACCAGGAAAAAAGGTCTCCTAGGATTCCCTAGGACTATAGTGTGCAGTTTGAGTGCTGAACCCAAAGCTGCCATGTGATTAATGGAAGGGCTGACCTCTTGACCTGCAGAAAGGCATTTAGGAGAGAGTAAAGCATAGAAGGCACAGTAGAAGGCCCAGCTTTGTCAAAGGCTCTGCACCCCAGCACTGAAATAAGCAGTGTGGGAAAGGTGGCTTTAGGCATTTTAAATAAGGCACAAGAACAGTGCTGGAGCTTTGAAAACTGATTAAGCAAGTAGAACGCAAAGCTGAGTCACTCTGTATTTGTCTCTCTGTGTGCATGTGTACATATATAGATACATATTTTTGTAAGCGTGTGCGTGTGTTTGAGTGAGGATATGAAAAAAAGAGGCATACAGTTCCAAAATCCACTGCAATAACGAATCGCAAGCTGAAGCTGTCACATCATATGAAACAGATCCAGAGAACACGTGAAGACACAGTCACAGATATTTTAAAACTTCTCTTCAGTTTTTCACTCACATTTTGTAGCATTTAAATCTGATATCCTTTATGGCTTTTTTTTTCCTCAGAAACCAACATTACCGTCTTGAAGCACTGTTTGATGAAAATGCAAAAATTCTTGGCCAGCAAAAGATTTTTTTTTTTTATCTTCCAAAGTCATACCATGCAGATTCATGCAGTGGAAAAAAAAAACACTGATGTTCTTATGAATAAAAGAAGGATTAGGAAGATTAAAATGCACACCATTGGACTCATTAAAAAAAAAAAGGCTCAAGTATGATATAGCCTTCTGCATAGCTTTGCCTTGAGGATCACAGCTGAAACTGTTCTTGTCTTTATTTTTGGGTAGTTCAGAGAGAGACTGGGTCCAGATCCCCCATACTGAGCTTTTCATAAAAGTTGCAGTAAAAAGGACATTGCAAATAGAATGCTGCCGAGTGAATGATCAAATTTTATTTTATTTATTTATTTTTGTTATTACAGCCAGATGTTGCCTCAGGAAGTCAAAATAAGGAGTCAGGAACCGACAGTTTAATAATTAAATTGGGAAAGTTGGCAGGCCTGCTGCTACTTCCTCTGATACGTAGCATCTATGAATGAAAGTGTGCAGTATCCCAGTGGCACTCCTTCCGAACTGGCTCATCTATTACTGGGTAATGATTTTCCGTCGAGGCAACAGCAAAGCACAGGGCCTATTACATCAGCTACATAGAGTTAAAAAGACATTATGAATAAAGCATTCGCCATGGCTTTTACCAACATTTCTACACAAGACTGCCTAACGCTGACATGTGTTTATTAACACTTAATAATGTTTACATAATTCTTCCTTGAGCTCATTGCAGCTGTCAAAAATCATCACAGTATTTTTGCCTCTTGAAGACTTTGCAGTCACTAAGCTGGGATGAACGGTAGCAGAGAGGATGTTGAAGGCCCAACCGGTTTGCTGTGCTGCTGGGATGGAAGGATTGGAGCAAGCTGCCTATCTCAACCCGAGCATCATCACACCTTTCCTGCCTCTTTTGGGATTTCTTCCCTAGCAGGAATTCTTAACGTTTCTCACTGCACGCTAACGGGGCTTCCCGTCCGACCCACACGCCTGCGGAAGACACAGAGAGTCACTCCAGCCGCCAAGACAAGAGGAGGCACACCGGCACTGAAGGTGCGACACGGGGGTGCCGGCCTGGGCTGAGAATTCGCTGGGAGAAAAACTTTGTCCAGAGGCTGCGGGCAGAGCAGTTCAAATACAGAACACTTGCAGGGCGAGGGTGCGGCGGGAGGTGGTGAGCCCGTCCCCTGTCCCTGCCCCTTGCTCCGGGCGGGACGGGGGACGGGGGGACGACTCTGATCGGGCGGGACCGTGTCCGTGCTCGGTCTGGGAGGCGCCCGACAACACACCGGGATGGGGGCGCGACCTCGGGAGGCCGCCGTGCCCTGTCCCGGCCCCGCGAGGCTCCTGAGCGGGAGCCGCGGCCAGGAGACCCCCGACCTCCACACGCCGCATCCCGACCCCGCGNCGGGGCGGGCGGCTCGGGCGCTGTTTGGGGCTGTCAGCCGCTGAGCGCGGGGATGTGGCGGTGCTGCCCCGGCGCTCCGAGCCTTCTCCTCCGCAGACAAAAGCGCGCCGGGGGCTGGTTTGTTAACAGGGAACGCTGAACTGCGCTTGGGACCCCGTCAGCCCCGCACCCGCTCCGCCGCCGCCGATGCTCTCTGCCGGGCGGCGCTGGCCTCAGCGAGCGGCTGCTTTGGCGGAGAATAAATAAGCAAGACCAAAACCAACTTGATGGTTACAGATGTGGTTAAAACAAGCCCATAGGGCTCGGCAGCGTTGGCTGTGTAGAGTGGCTCGGTATAGGAGAGCAGAACCGCAGTGAGATTCCTGCGAAGGGAGAGCCGCGGTGCCCGTCCTTCAGCCGGCTGCTCGCTTCAGCTCGCGCTAGTCCTGTGCCCCAGGAACTCGGGAGAGGGCCGGGAAGGCGTGCAGGGCGGCTCTCCTGCGCCTTTTGGAAGTGAAGTTCAGTTTTGCGGCTCCTCACCTCGCCGAAGGATATTGTTGGGACGTGGTGGCAGTGAACTGTGCGGCTGGAGCAGGGATTACTTCTGGGTGAGTGAGGCTGGCGGTGTGGGGGTTTGCGGGATCCCTTTTGGTGCCTGCCAGGCAGAGATCCGTGTTAGCAAATGCACTGTGAAGATTCGGCAGTGTGTGTGCGTGTCGCAGGCGCTGATACAAGGAGGTAATAGGAACGGCTCTTAGTGCGTTTCTGATGTTTTCTAGTCACTTGTTGTTTATATGTGACAGTTTGGTTATTTGAATCTGTGGCAGAATTTTTGTGTTTTAGATAGTGCTGATAATTTTGCCTTTGGCTGAGACTCATAGCATTTCAGCAAGCTTTGTATAACAAATAGAAAGGGCTAAATTATTGGCAGTAAACACAGTCTAACTTTATGCTTTGAGGAGAGACAGGGCTTTGAAGAGATCCATAGCATGGATTCTGAAAACAAAGTAGTTGTATTACAGAATATTATTGTCCAACGACTGTGCTGGATCCAGAAGATGAGCACCAGGACAGTACAGCAACAGCCCAAGGAGAGGAAATTCAGAGAGACTGCTCTTCGCCTCTTTCTCTTGGAAGAGCTCTCATGAGGAAGTTTAGCAAGCGTAGGTTAATTATATATGATGTTAATGGCTGACTGAAGGAATTGGATACCTAGTGCAAAAGCCTGTGCATGTGGGAGAAGCTGATTTAAGGTAAAGTGGAGTCAATGTAAATTTAGACTGGTTGTGTCATTGTGGTAGAAGTTGCTATGTGGACGTCACTTGTTTGCAGTTCTGGTTATGTCATTTGGGAAGAGTTGGAAGCAAAACTGAACAAAAAACATTGCTCTTAAAATAAGAGGACTGAGAGTTGGTACATGCTTTGTTTTTTAACCATGGAAGTTGGTTTTGATTTAAAATATTAAATCATCCCTTTATGAACCAAGCTCTGGGTAAAAGCTTGGTGTGTCAACATCTGTCTGTGTCTATTTCAATGATCAGAGGAGGTTGATCCTCAGCTTTTTATGTGGGTCAGTTTCCAGCAAAATGTGCTTTGCTAGATGAAGGGTTGAAGGATTTGTCCTTGTATAGTAGTGTCACAGTGTTAGTAAATGAGAGTTCCTCAACCTGGTTTGTCATTATTTTGTGACTAAGTGTGCTTGTGAAGAATGCAAAGTGGCTCCACAGCAGATGGTCGTGCATTGGGGTACCTTGCATCTCTTCTGCACCTTCTTGCAGAGCTGAGGGGACTTGCAATGCTCTTGAATTTTCAGGTTAATTCACCCTAATAGCAGTATGGTAAAGTGTCCATGTTACAAGTGAAAATTGGGTTCTCTCCAGGTAGAAGAAGTGGCACTACTGAGGACTGCTTTTTTGTTTTCTGCTGAGATAGTTCTGGTCTGCAGTAAAAGTGAGTTTTTGATGGAGCTCTTTTTGGGGGTAATGTGTCTCTAGTATGGGCTCAGAGTTCTCACATGCCCACGTTTCTGTAGAAAGAAATTAGTTATCCTAGCAAATTCCTAACCATGAGGTGCCCACAGGTGTGTACAGTAGAAATTTGAGCCAGGTGTGTCTGAAAGGGATCATCCATTTTCACACTTCTGTTGATATGAGTATGGTGGGTATGTAGCATAAAGTCCCTGTTGACTTCTGTGGATTTACATGTGTCAAATCAGTGTTGCAAGGAGGTTCAACCAGATCTGTGCTAATACCTGTATTTCTTGCCTGCAGCACCAGTATTTTCAAGGCAAAGATTAGTTTTCCATTACTTTACACCCTGGGGCAGGATTCTCCTTGTAGGGAATACAAGCAATGATTAAAAAAGCTGCCACTCCTCAGAGGGATGCAATTTAAAGTCCAGCCAGTGTCATCCAGCTGTTGTGAGCAGTTGCAGTGTGCTTTTTGTTAGAGTAGAAGTTTCTTCTAACCCTTCTCAGCTAGGACTTACTTTATGCATGAGGTTTTAATATCTTCTTGCCTGTTTTAATAACCTGTTGTTTCAGTGATAACTTAGAGAGTTCAATGCTACAAGATATCTGCATTAAACATGCTGTCTTTCAATATCATTGACTCCCCTCTTGTTTATCTATTAGAGGGAGACAGTAGTTACTTGAATTCCCTAATACAGCTTATCTGATATTAATTGTAATAATGGAATCCATTACAATGAATACTGCAATTGCTAAGTATTGTTAAAGCTTAGACAACATATCGAGGAGAAATTATCTTCAATTTTTTCTTATTTGTAGATTGTGTTCTAATTAAATATTCAATATTATAGAAGACAATCTTTTATTCCCAAGACACTGTTGAATTGTCAGTTATATTGTATTTCCCTCCCTCAAAGCAATGTGAAGTATTCCATTTGCTACAATAGGGGGAAATCTTTAAGGCTCTAAGAGTCATTAAACTTTTCATTCTCTATAGTCTATAGTTTAGTTTGTATTCAAGGTAGATAGATTAGTAAATGCTGAATGTGTAGGAAATACAGACAAAATAGAATTAGACCCACTGTGAAAAAGCCAAATAAAATATAGGAAAGTGTGAGGAATTTATAGAATGGGCATTTACCTCTAAGGAATGTGTTTTTCTTTTTTTAGGAGCTACTCATATTAGTGAAAGCAAAAAGAAGTTAATTTTAAATATTTATTTAGTTTGTTGAAGTAGTACTTTGTAGGTTTTGTATTTATTTTCTACATCAGTTAGACTTTTCTCTACTGTTCACTTCTTTCTTTTATCCTCACACAGTGAGCGTATTATTGTTGTTAGTGTTGGTTACAGACATATATATATATATTTAACACTTTATAGAAAGTCTGTAGGGCAGTAGAGCCTACCATATCACACATCTGATGTATAACTTTATTTTTCAGCAATTATGGCAAGTCTGCTGCTCAGATCAGAATTAAAATTCCTTAAGTATAGTCAAAATATACCAGTATTACTGCAATGATGAAATGCATATGAGCTCATTCAGTTTTGCTTTTCACTAGATTGGCGTGTTTTTGTGGGTTTTGTGTTGGTTTTTTTTTTTGTTGTTATTTTTGGTTTTAATATAGAGGGCAAGCTGTTGTTAATTAGCGTGGCACTCTGGAGGTGGTCTCTGTGTAAGCTAAATGGAGAGGGTAGGATGAAGCGGGGGAGAAAAACCCCCAAACCTGGAGATGTAAAAGTGCCAGTCTTGAAGGCATTAAAAAGCTTTGCACATAGAGTGGGCTTTGTTCTTTTTGTTAGATAAGTGATGGCAAAACCTTTCCAGGTCATGTGTAAAACTTCAAACCTGAGTTGAATCCTGTGCCGTTGTGTGTGTTCATGCTGGGTACTGGAGAAAGGCTTCTCTCTGGAGAGGCACTAGTTTCTCTTTTAGTTCTCATGCAGTGCTACAACTTGTCTCGTGTTTAATAGGCTGGAGTGGGGAGTTGGATGGCAGTGAGGAGCTGGGTCCACACGCATTTCCAGAGTGGCAGCAGGCTCACTGAAGAGTTGCCACTAGCATATGACAGGTCTTGTGCATTTGCATTGGCTTTCCTCTTAGGAATGCAGAATGTTGCAGACAATCGTGTTTGCTACTGTTCTTAAATTGCCGAAGGCGTTTTTACTTTAGGTATTTTTGTAATATGCACAACTCTGCTTAAGCATACACAAATGAATGTGCACTTGAGTTTGTGTATAAATACTTCCATGCCTATTTCTTGATGCTAATACATATTTAGTTCTTGGGTGGAACTTCTGCATCTGCTAAGGGGGCAGGTTTTGAACTTGCACAGCATGATCTTAAGGTCTGGGGCTGCTGATTGTTGCTGGAGTACTTGGCAGTCATGATTCTGGAGGTTTTAGCTCTTATCTAGGCAGATATTAAAAAGCTGCTCCCTGCGGCAGCAATATGTAGCAAAGTAATAGAAGACAATCTTTAAATAAATGATAAATAGAGTCTTTATTAAACCCATTCTTGCATATGGGGAACATACTATGAAGCTCTATAGAAACCTGTCTTCCTTGGGTCTCTGAATGAAACCTGACTCATGCCCTGTGAGGGCATGCTTGGTGCTGCCAGGCAAGGAAGAGTGCTATAGCTCAGTGCAGGTAACAGATCTTCCTTTTCTCACATATCCTGCCTCTTGTGTCTGTCTTGACCTACTCTAGATTCTCTGCAAATGCTTTAGAATTAATGCTGTTGAGAGAGTGGCCTGTACTGCTCATTTCATCAAAGTGACGCAGTACCCCCTATCTCAAAATAATGATTAGAAACTGTTTTTCTTTGAGGGGGTGTTCTAACCCATTGAATTTGTACATACAAATATTTTAGCAATCGATGCTATTTGAAAATTTAAGTTAACAAAAATCTTACAAGTAACTAACACAAAAAAAATCCTGCTCTGAAAAGTTTTCAATCTAGTGTTCAAAGGAAAGTCAAAGGAAGCTACATGGCACATCTTTTGTTTTCCTAGGGTCAACTGCAGTAAGCTGTGTAACTACATCCTAAACCACGTTAAGTTTTCTTTAAATGGTGGTATTTTTTTTGTTTGGACACTGCAAAAAGTGCTGTTCCAAAGTGTTTAGGTGGTTTGAGATGCCAGTTGTGAAGCAGTGCATTATCCTGTTGAATACATCCTCAGGAGAACTTGTTTTGGGATCAGAAAGCAAGGTAGCCAGTGGTCTTCTGTATATCAGGGACCTGCAAAGTGATGTTGTATGCTCAATGTGAAATATGTGAAAGGCTTCGTTACCTTTTCATAAATAGTTTAAAGAATTTTAACTTGGAGCAGCCACCTTGTTTCAGTTGGTGTCTGGAGATGCTGAGAGATCTGGGAGGTTAGAAGCTGAAGGTGAATTGTTGCCTTGCATTTCCTAATGGGCTGTTTTGGAACAAAAAGCAGTGCTCTTCTCTGAGATGTACTGCTGCCTTGACTAGTCATGGTCTTGCTGCCGTGCATTGAGAACAGCTCTGACAAGTAAATGTGATGGATGTTAAGTGGTAGTCTCTGCTGGACTTGGCTGTGGTTACTGTAAATGAGTTCTTCACAAGTCTGGGAAGGTATGTAAAGGACTAAATTTGAAGTGACTCTTACTTTGGTAAAAAAAAGGTTTTTTTTTCTTTAGACAGAGTGGCTCTGAAGCTCTGTAAGATTGATTGTTGACACATCCTTTGTGCCTGATGTGATGAGAGTACTTTTTGTTGATATATTCACTCACTATTGTGACATCAGTTTGACAATTTCTTTTTTTGGACAGCTTGAATATAGGATGTTTTTATCAACAAATCCATTTATATTTCTAACCAACTTTGTGCTAAGTTGGACTAGCCCTACTTGTCTGTGTGAGGTCTTAGTGATGTCACCAGAACTTGCCATGGATTTAGCCTTAAGACTTCAGTTTTCCCTTGAGTTAGCGATGACCAAATAATCTGTGTTACATGAATTGTAATCCTGCCAACATGATTCATTCAAATGGTATTTCAGTGAAATAATGCAAACTTTAGATGTTGATGCCTCTATGTTCAAATTGGAAAGTTCAGTAGTGAAGAACAGGCTGGATTTGTTATCCTATATCCATGTGTGAGACTTATACATATATGTGTGTGCAGACATGCTTACTTGTAGGAGAAGGATGAAGGAATGCATCAAAAGTAACCTCTCTGCTCCTTCTCCAAACAGACAGGTTTGGTTTTTTTTTTTGCAATGACATTAAATGTCTTTTACCAGTACCTGAGTTAAATATGCTAGCTGTGATTCAGGCCTAAAAATTAAGACTCTCGTTGACCTTCTCAGAAAGATTGTCAGAGAAAAAATGCATCTAATCAGCAGCAGTGTAAGTAGATATTATCAATCTAGGCTGCTATATTTTCTCTGGGGTCCAGATTGGGTGTGTGGCCTTTCTGCAGAGGTCCAAGGAGCTTGTATAAAAGCTTGGATGATTGCTGTCAGCACTCTGGAGGGTGCACAGACTTCAGTGGATTTTCTCTCCAGGGACTGCCTACCTGTGCAGGCCACAGGATGGACATTGAGAAGGCATATTAAGGGAAAACAAGTTGTTGCTCAAAAGACTATCAGGCAGGAGATATGCTACCTTGTACTCCTGTAGGAAAGGGAAGCTGCAGCTTTTTGCTCTGCCCCTTACCTTCCTTGAGTCCTTCTTTTGTCTTTAGTACTTAACTGTCTATTTTTTCATTACTATTATTTTAGCATTGAGATTCAAGCTTTTCAGCTCTAAGTCAGACTCCCAAAAGGACCTGAGAGGGATTTAGTAGTCAGGAGATATTAGCAACTTGGAATTCCTTTTAACTGCTCTGTGTATTTAAATGATACCAAGGATGTCTTTTCCCACATTGTACACAGATTAGAGGAAAAGATGGTTCAACTTTCAAAGGGAAGCTCAAATGTATAAGTAGTTGAGGAAGCATAAGAAAAAGGCCATATGTCACTAGATTCAGATAAGAAATCTGGGAGCAGGTCTGTTGATTCTAATAAGTTTGTAATACAGAAACAAAACATATACTAAATTAGACTGGGTTCTTGGTTGCATTTTACAGTGAATTTTAGCAATGTTAAGTGTGTATCTTTGATTTAGAGTATTTCCTTATTTGGGAAGCCAATAGAGAAGTGTTTTCAAAGTAATATTATGAGTACTAAGGGCTGGACGGGCAGAGCACTTTGTTAGTTCAATGCTCATTGTTTTGTAGGGCTGCTGATGTGAGAGGGAAAAAATTGCCTTTTTTGGCTGAGATTTCTGTACTCTAGTAGTGTCTGAGACCAGGCAGTTCTCTGCTGAAGATGAGGAAGGACAGTACAGAGCAATTCCTTTTTAATTTTTCTTTCTTTTCCCCTCTTGACTACTTCCTCTCTTGTCCTGCTTTTCTTGCTAGGCAGGAATGGTTAGACAGTGCCCAGTTGGACCAAAATGATTGGCAGAGGTCATGTTACTGAAACCACATTCCTCCTTTTTTAAAAAGGGGATAGAATTTTCTTGTGTTGACAGTTCAGCTGCAAAGGTGTTGCAGGTTTTTCCAAAGTTAAGTTGAATGGACTGAGGGGAGTTAATTGCATGTGCTTGGTGTTAATGTAAATACAGTTGACTGTCCCTGGAATTCCCTTGCGTGCTCACAGGGAATTTTGGCATGGACCTATTTCTTCCTTGACGTGGAACTGAGGAGGAGGTCAATGTTGCAATTGATAGAGGTGGGAAAAAGAAGAAAGGAAGCATGTCATGAACCTGAGACACCACATTCAGAGACTTCAGTGAAGCAATGCTCTGGTTTTGATTTCTCATTTGTGGATATTTAAGATGCTCTGTGATTTTGCCCTGAGTATCTGTGTTCTGGTGATGACTATGTTTGCCTTATTCCCTCAGAACTTCACTTTGTAACTACTCTTTCCCTGTGTTCTTCCAGGATGTCAAACTGGCTTAGGCCCATGAAGACTATGCTGGTGTCAAGCTCCCTCTGACTTGCCTCCAGTTCACAGGAGCAAAGGTACAGTTAACAGGAGTAAGTTAAAATCCACTTACAGAATCCTCTGAAGGAATGAAGACTTTAATTAGTGCCCTCTCCTTTGCGTGGCAGTCTCTGGTACATTTCTTCCCTCTGAGTTGTTTGGTCCATGACAGCAGGCTATCAGTGAAAGAGAAAGGGAAATCCAAAAATGTGGAGTCACTTTGAAACTATAGTGAAAAGTTAGTGAATAGAGCACTTACAGGGCAAGTACCGATGCAATCTGTGTGTGTCAGGAAAGCATTCTGAAAGTGAAAAGTGCCCCCCTCTTGGTCTGTTCTCCTTTTAACTGATCTCATTGAAAATCTACTTGGAATCACAGTTGAACTACCATGATAAAAGATGTTTTTGTTAGATAAAGTTGAAATAATACACATTTAGCAATTGGGAGTGTTGCTGGAAATAGAAAGTGCATGTAGCAATGAACAAAAATTCTCATTTTTTGTTTCATCCTAAGGGCAAAGTACCCTTGGTGCAAAGCCCAAGGGACCTATATAGTCATTAGCAGATGTAGGGGGACATTAATCTTCTACCCACCAATCTGCCCCAGCACATAAAGCAGTGAGCGTCTGTTGTGAGGATTGCTAGAGGTTGTATTAAATGTGATAGTATAGTTTATAATCACAATGCCAGACCCTCTTTCTGTTCATTGCTGTGTTTTCTTGGTACTCTGTATCTGGATTTCACTTTTTCTGTCTATGTATGATAGAGAGTGACATTCTTCTGTGCATTTCTTCTTTTTGAGTGAGCATTTCTTCTTTTTGAGCTGTTGGCAGAAGTTTCTTCCAACACTCTTAAAATCTCTTTTGCTGTAAGCGCTTGATTATGTTAGGATAGACTTTAAGTACTTTTCTGTGCGTAGGGAGAAATGTGATTTTTCTGTGTCATTCAGTCTTTCTCATTTGGCAGTCAGCTAGGAGACAGGCATGGTTAATGAGGTATCTCAGCAGCACATTTTTATGGGAACATAGTTAAGGGTAGGAGTATGTCCAGTCTCCAAACTGCCTAGTGAGCATTCTGTATTTGGAAACAAATGCCAGCTGGCAGTGGTTAAGGAGTGCATGCTTATTCTGCTCATGATAGCCAAAACATGCTCCCTGCTGTGTGCTTTTGGCAGCTTTGCACTGGCAATATGTCTCAAGTGCCAATTGCATGTCCTCCTTTCCTCCTCCTAAGTGTGTCCCATAAGGCATGATTTAGCCTAAATAGAAATGTGCCTCTGTTAGATTTGGTAACGTATGGAAAGAAATACTGCTCGTTTCCAAAAATCAAAGTCTTTCTGAAACACCTGTGGTACATTATTTCTACAGTGGAAATAAAAAGATTAACATGTCTTTCTATACTTGTTGGCAAATTTCTGAAGATCTGATGATTTTTTTGTCACCACTTCTTAAGCAAACTGCATGTCAAATTTTGTGTAAGTTATTGTCAGTGAGAGTACTGTTTGGTTTGAGGCTCTAACTCTACTTACCTGGTCAATGTATTATTTACACTAGTGGTCCAATTAATTCTGTTAATTTGTGGTCTGAATATAAGAATCACCATTTACCTTTCTTTTTATTTGGTGAATTGTTTTAAGTCAATAAACATCTTATATTTTATTGAAAAGATACCTTATATGTAGGCAGACTGACTTTTACAATCAAGTGTTGCGACTCATAGAATAGTTTGATTTGGAAGGGACCTTTAAAGGTCATCTAGTTCATGTGCTTAGTTGAATTATTTGAAGCAGTTCTTGAGTTGTGGTACATTGGATACAAGTTCTTAAGGATCTGAAGGTAAATAAATCCAGTCTACATTTCTTTGTCATTTTTTTCTTCAGTAACAATATAACAGATTAAAAAAACCCTCAGTTTGACAAAAAAAAGGCAAACAAAACACTGAAGATTTTCAATGCAATACTCAAACAACTGCATTTGAGGTCAGGTCAACTGTAGGGCGATCAAGCTGTCCTTAGAACTTGGATTTAGAATTTCTTCGAGTTGATCTCTCACCTCCTTTGTAGCAGATCTCAGTATTTGGGAAGATGGTAATTCTCAGTGAAAATGCCTTTTTCTTTTCTGAATCAATGAAATTGGGATTTAAGATCTTAAGATATGGAAAAGATAACCCGATTTTTAGATTTCCGTATCTTTATCTTTTATCCAATCTGTGTTCATGAGGAAAAAGGGATAACCTGGACAAAATTGCAAGCTTCCCAAAGCTGGGATCACAGAACCCCCAAGGACAGGAAGGAACAGTAGCTTTTGCGAAGTGCTAGATTTTCAGTTACCATGCTTCCACTTATCTTCTGAAGCCTGCCTGCAGTAGCTGATTTAATGCTCCACTCTGTTTTATTGCCCACTCTGCTTTCACAGTAGGAACAATCTGCATTTCCCAGGCAGCAGGTAAAAAACAAGGTGTTACTGTGACCCTTTCCTCAAACCCCTAAGCTTCCCTCAGCAGCCTGATATGACTGTCACATGGCTTTCACTCTCTGGCAAGAACAACTCAATTCAGTTGCTTTTAACAGCTGATCTAAAATAGTGTGGGTTTCCTGGTAAGTATTTTGTCACATCCATCATCCAGCTATATCCTGGATATCGAAGGGCATGGGCACCTTTGTTCAGGTACCAGAATGCTTTCATCATTGTCTCTGCTAGAATGGAACTGAGAATGAAATCTTACTGTGATCTGTGGTGACAAAGCACCACTGCACATTGGTTAACGTATTCATGCTCCAAAAAACCCTTGGGTATGTCATGCAAAAAAGGTATTTTAGAAAGTAGGTTGCAAAATCAAACCCTCAAAAGTTGTGAAATGTCAGATTTATGTTATTTTCTTCCGTGCTTATAATTAATGCAGAAATATAGATCTTGCAACTTCAGTTTCATCACATCCTAATTGGATAACTTATGTAAAAAAGCGTGTGGCATAGTCATGTACTTTGTAAATAGCACAGTACCATTTATGTAGGAGGAAAAACAGTATTCACAGAAGAATGGTTATAGAATTTGGTACTAAGTGATTATGTACATGTAGAATATAAGCAGAATTGGTTCAACAGAATTTAAATTCCATGCCAGCTAAATATATTTGCATTACATAAACTTTATGTGTAACATAACTGTTTCCAGTGAAGTTTCTCCCATTTATACTGGTGTTGAGTTCTGCCTCTAGTCAAGAAGAACTTTTAGAAAAAGTTCTGCCAACACAGTTTTGTCTTGGAACAGCTTTGAGGCCTGCCAGCAGTGTTATTTCTTTTGAGTTGTAGTAGCAGCTCTAGTTACATGCCAAAATATGGTCTTATTTTTAAACTGAAAAATAAATGAAACCTATGCAGAAATGGAAACTTTGTTGAATGCCAAATTCTGACCACATTATTCCTGTTGGAACCACTAGGACCAATTTTGCAATCTGCGCTGTCTTTATAGCATTAAGAGTTATTTTGCAATGTGGGAAATACTGGAAGAAATGAGTGTAAAAAAGGCAGGAAATCTGCCAATGTCCATCTCTCTTTTAAAAAAGTTGTTGTAACCTGCTTGCTGAGATATGTTTTATGTGGATATCAAATTTAACCAGACTTAAGGTATGGCCAGCCAGCTTCCATTTCAAAACTGCTATTCTGTAGAGAGGAGGCAGATTGAAAAATTTGGGCACCTAAATATTTTCAAAATATTCATAATTTCATTATTTTGGCCTGTTTTCCTAATACAGTAAGACTTAGAAGCTTGAAGCTTTTCTCAGTTTTCTTCCCTTCCCATTTTCCTTAATTTTTAAAGTGTTTGTCCAACATCCAAAGCAGAATTTTAAAGTTGGTTCCAGTAAGATAGGGGTTAAAACAGATGGAGGGGGTTAAGAAGGAAAATACCGTATTCAAGAAGGGATTGGTTTGCTGTAAGAGTATCTTCCTCAGATACTAACCCTAGTAAAGAAAGGCCCAGGTGTTTTGCCTCCAGCCGTGTGAAGGCACTTAAATCCATTGAGGGCTTTGTAAGAGGCTCTAGTGATTTTGGACAGTTGTTGACTTTCAGCTTGTGTGAAAAGGATAGAACAGGTATGTTATCTCACCATTCCACAATAAAAAGGAGGCAAAAAATTGTCTTATTAATCCAGAAGACTTTCTAAGTGTGTTGTATCTGGAGTCTGAACTTGAGCTTAAGTCTTCAGAGGCAGAGGTAAGTATAATCAAGCTGAGCTCTGCAAGTATGACAAAAAAGCAGTTGCCGTTCTAGCATTTTGAAAGCGTATTCAGCCCGATAGTACAGATTAGCAAAAAATCTAGTAAAACCTGAAATGTTCACTTGTTTTGACAACTGAACAGTTGTTCATGCTTGTGTCACCAGGCAGCTGTGGTCCTGCTGTCCCATGCCTGAAGGATAGTGTATTGCTTAGCACAATTCTTTGTGTAAGTTGTTTATGGATCAATGCAGCTGGGCAGTGTTTTACTGACATTCAGGGTTTTTATCACTACTTCTCAATGATGATTCATGAAGGGCATTTTTAGCAGTGTACCTGCTAGGGAATGCATAGTGCTTGGAAGTGAAGTTGATAATTCATAGGATTACAACATGGAGTCCAGTCTGATCTTTCCTGGTACTGAACCTTTGATGAGTTTGTAATCTGCAGAGCAAATGCTGTTATTTGAGGAACTGAATTCACCTTGGGCGATCCATAGTCCTTAGACTGGAAAATGGGCATGATGGATTTATGTTTTGAGCAGATAGCCCCTTCACTCAGGTGGCAAGTTTTAAACATAGGCCTTCTGCTTTGTATATTTTCATTGCTTTTAGGCTGCAACTGTAGTACTGCTTCTGCTTGAAATTGTCTAATATTTGGTACTTTCATCTCAATTCATAAGATGGATCTTCATTTCGTACCTAAAGGCAATTAATAATAGTCTTCTTAGGCTTTCTGGCAGGGCATGGTCAGCCCTAGGGATCTTTGAGCGTAGTAATCTCATTGACAGAAGATGTAACTTGGCGTAAATTGGATTTCCTTTTTCTGAAGCCTGAAATGACTGTTATCCATGAGTTTTAGAAAGAAGATGAAGATTCAGGCTGTAAAGAGGCAGCTAGAGACTAAGCTCTAACTGTAGACTGCCTGGATTTGGGGTATAACTCCTGTTTGTATCTTTACAAAGCTTAATTTTAATGTGGTGTGTATGGTGGGTGTTGAAGAAGGTGACAAAGAAACTACTTTCTACTACTTGGTTCTTTATAAATACACTGACTTTGGTGTGAGAAACATCAGATAATAAGTCT
The DNA here is from genome assembly GCA_013396755.1 of Sclerurus mexicanus. NCBI lineage: Eukaryota > Metazoa > Chordata > Aves > Passeriformes > Furnariidae > Sclerurus > Sclerurus mexicanus. The sequence continues at coordinate 471,802 of VWZF01005202.1, forward strand.
TGGTGGTGGTTAAGTTAATTCACTTTTAGAAGTTCAATAATTCATCTAAGAAGTGTCAGCAGCTGGGTCTTGTTAATGGTAAGCCTTTCATTTCTGTTAAATCAATTGTGAATAATAGGACCCTTCAGAGAAAAATGATGAAGTAAGCATTGATTTCCAAATTGGGTGTCTGATATAAGAGCATTAATAAAACCTAGAGCAAGCAGGCAACTAGGACCTCATACACTCTGATCACCTAAGTAGTAATCAGAGAAAATCAATTTTTTTTTTTTTTTTGGTATGGTGCTAGATCTGTTAAAATTTCATTTGTCACCATTTATCATTGTGCCTATAATTTCATTTTGATAATTGCTTGAATTTTGGGGGCTTAATATTATGCATTGAATTGAGCATCTACTGTCAAGCTTTTGTGAAACAGATGTGACATTGTCATATTGTCTGTTGTTTGCTAGCAGTCTGTCTTACTATTTTTGGACTTTCAATAGTGATGGGCAAAGTAAACTATGTATTTTCAAATGAGATTAAATTTTCTTAGAGGAGTTCCATGTAGAATTCCTGGAGTCCTCTGTTTATTCTCCTTTCCTAAGCTATGAGGAGCTGTGCTGCTTGCTTCTCTGTATTCTCGTTTAGTCTCACAGGGGTGTTAGGAATGTCTCCAATAATGATGGTAAAACTCTGTCAAAGAGGAACAGTTATAGAGAACATCTTCAGAACAGTCAGACTCCTGGCATGGCTTCTGCTGCAACATCTTGCTTGGACTTTTGTTCCCCAGCTACAACTTCTGGCTCTGTACGGATTGTTCCAACCTGTCTTGTTTTGTTGAAGAGGGCTGTGGCTGGCTGGATGTGTCAGAGGGGACCAATGCTGACATGGCAGGATTCTGGCCTTTAATGGCTTTAATACAAATGGCCAAATTTTTGTGACAGTGAGTGATCTGAGAGGGAGTAGTTGATGGTAATACATCTCACTAAGCCATTTGTGGAAGGCATGCCTTGTACTTCTGGCCTCAGTCAGTCAGATTTTGTAATGCAGTGTGGAGGTTACAGACTTGTGAGTGGGGGGGTTGTTTTTTCAGTTGTTTTTAATTGCATTTTTAGTCTGGGTTCGGTGGATATTTAGAGCTACTATGTGCCATCTTTTTCTGTCTGGTATTGTGCTTACCAGCGATTCCATTTCTTTTAAAGCTGTATTGAATTGGTATGGAAACCCACATACAATCGAATTGCTTCCTGTTGAACTCAATGGCAGTTGAGGCTAAAACTGGACCAGGATTTGGCCCATAAAGCATAGCAGAAAATTTAACAGTTATAATAAATCTCTTAAGGCAAATAAAATGTTCTAGCAGGTGTTCATAAATGTGCTTTATGCTCATAGACTCTGTTAAATGTTAATACTAAGGTCCTGCAGAAGCTGCACATAAGGACTGAGTGAAGCAGGCAAATGTCTGTTAAATGTGCTGTACAATATTGTAGCAAAGGTGGGTGGCAGTGCAGTGCCATGCTACCTATTAGACTGAAATATGAAAGCTATTAGAGATTCTGCTGAATTTTCATTTTGTGAGGGAGTAGTTTTCAAGTGAGAACATACCATATAAAAAAGCCATGTGTTGCGCAAAACCAGAAGCATCTTTGTCAGTGTATGCAGTTTTCTTGGATGTATGCAGAGCTTATTAAGGACAACTGCTAAGCTAAGATACTATATTAACAGTAAATTTAAAATAAGACAATACTTGTGAGGAAAATAGTAGCTGAGAAGCAGCTTTATTTTTTTTGTATATTTCATTTTTGAATTTTTTTTTCATGACTTAGATGAACCCACAGGCAGAAGTCCTAACATGACCTAAAATGTATTTTGAGGGTAATGGGTGTTGGCAGGATTTTATATGTAGATCTCTGTCTTATGCTAACTCTTAATTTTTTTAATTATTTTTTTTTATTCTATCACTTCACTCTCAAAGCACTTTGTAAAAGCACACTGAGGTCCATTTTAGATTTCCAGGAATTTTCATCCTTTCTGGCTCCTGAGGGAAGAATCTGATGACTTTTTCAGCAGGTTTTGCAGCATTCACTGAAAGCTGGTCGCTTGTACTGGCTTGGTTTCTCCTAGCAGTTAATTTCATTGGGATTCAGGTCAAACCCACTGGACAAAAAAATACCTGTGTATATTGGAGGCAGTTACTAAAATGACACCGTGAATACAGAAGTCATTGTCAGAAATTGTTTTGTTGGTGTTTGAGTAATTGATGATGTCATCAATGTTTGGTTACTGTGTTGCAGGATAAAAGCAACCCCCATGTTAGAAAATACTCTCTCACACAGTTAACTTCTTAATTTTCTGTGCTAGAAGAGAATGCATTAGCTTGGGAAACACCAAGATAACTCAGTGAGGGGAGGTCTTTCACACAACATTTAGGTCTACCAAGTTATAAGTATCACGGTCGCTATTGTAGTTCACACCACTGTTGGAATGTCCGCATAATATCAGAAAGACTCTCTTCCATTGTTGCCTTGGTCTTGTCCTTGTTTGTTCCTTGCAGTGGCAGTGTTAGCAATTTTTTTTTTCTGCTAATGAGGGCAGGGTTATCTCAGAAAACTTGCTTTGTTCCACCTTGTGAAAAGGATTGAGGCATGCATTTACAGTCATGCATATGAATTCTCATCAGTTGCTTTGTCAACAAAATTACAGGACCTCTTTCTCCTCTGTAGTAGTGCTGCACTTATGTGCTTGTAGATTTCAAATGCAAGGCTGATGGTCATCATCAGCCAGCTGGCCAAGAGCCTTCCACATGTAGTAGAGTATCTTCTCTTTCAATCCTCCTAGGACAAGGAGGCCTAGCAGAGAAGCAGGGTGGGAAAAGACTAGTAACTGTTTTTAATCAAGTGGAAAATGTCAGTATTTGTCTTGTAAGTTGTGGCACTTCTAGAATAGCGATATTCATGCAGAACTTTTAATTCCTGCAGTACATTACAAATGCATTGTGTGAGAATTAAAAGTTAATTGAGGCCATTATTCGATGAGTGGACTATTTATATAGTGAAGTTATTTGAAGTAATGGGCCATGAATGCATTTTGTTTATTAACTTTCCCAGTGTTCATTCTTCTATATCTTATCACAGAGAAGGAGTTTTGAAATAGAAGGCTCTTCAATGACATAAGCACCTGCAACATATAAGTTGTGTTACCTATAAATAATATGTTTTGTTGATTTCAAGAATGAAGCAGTATACAGTTGAGGCCTTTGGAAAATTGAACTTTTAGGTGAATTTCTACCTGAGGAAAAATACAAAAGGCAGAAGAAAGAAGATATTTTTTTCTCCTTTAGAACTTGCATGACTTGGGTACTTAAATGGTCTTCTCCATTGTAAGGATGAGAAATTAGGGAAAGTGATTTACTTTCCCTAAAATTATGAAGGAAGTCTGGCAGACAAGGAAATTAAATTGAGATCCTCTAAATGTCAGGCTATCTCCATAACTACCAAAATATCCTTCTCTTCTTTTCTAAAATGCCTTTCAGAAACGTATAGTAAAGTTCAGATTTTGTAGGATTCCCATAAGACAACTGCTTTATGGCCTCCAGGGTGCAAATATCCACAAAAAAATTCTTTACCCTTTGAAGATCAGAGTAGTTTATCTGTTATTAAATCTGAGGAAAAAAAAAAAGTGTGTCCCAAGCCAACATACTTGTAATAATATTTTGGGTTTCCTTCTCTAATTGTTTAATGGAATTAATATGAACATTTTAGCTGTAAAGTTGGACAGCTGCAGCAGGATGTGATTTAACCAGGACACTGACTCTTCTTTCAACACATTCTGGCAAATTGTACAATATGCAATGTTATAAAAGTCCCATTTATCTGTCATGTAGCTTTCATACACTTCCTTCATTTATATGGGCTTTGTTTTGTTTTTTCTTAAGGCCAAATTGAAGTTGCTCCTCCGTACTTGGCTATGATAAAATGCAGTGCAAGGCAAAAGCCTTCAAGGGTTTTCCCTCTCATGAAAGATGCTGGGACTTGTGCATGAGCAGTGGTTACCTGACAAAGTGCAGCAGCGCCAGTGGTGTGGTGCGTAGCTACGCTACCCATATGTTCATCACATCTTGTCATGGTTTCTAATACATGCTGAGAGACTGTTTTTGCAGTTCAGTCTTTTGATTATCAGATTAAAACTCTGTTTCAAAGAGTTTTGTTCAAGTAAGGAAAACATGGAATAATAGAGGGGTTTGGATTGGAAACGACCTTAAAGATCGTCTAGTCCCAATCCCCCGTCATGGGCAGGAACACCTTCCACTACAGCAGGTTTCTCAAAGCCCCATCAAACCTAGCCTTGAACGCTTCCAGAGCGAACACATCCACAGCCTCTTTGGGCAACCTGTCTCAGTGCCTCACTACTGTCAGAGTAAAGAATTTCTTCCTAGTTTCTGATCTAAACCTGCCCTCTTTCAGTTTAAAGTTGTCACCCCTTGTCCTATCACTGCATGTTCTTGTAAAGAGTTCCTCTACAGCTATGTTGTAGCCCCTTTTACGTACTGGAAGGCTGCTCTAAGGCCTCCCTGGATCCTTCTGTTCTCCTGGCTGAACAACCTCTCAGGCTGTCATCACAGGAGAGGTTCTCTAGCTCACTCATTGTCCTTCTGTTTGGGGCCCTGCAGCTGGATGCTGATAGGGTCTTATAAAAGTGGAGTAGAGGGGGAGAGCCAGTTGCCTGCAGATCCATGCTGAACTCTCATTTTCTAGTAGAAACTGTTTGAATTTTGTTCCTGGTGTGCTCTGTGCTTATGAACTCCTGTAACCATTTATCATACTTTGATGTGCTGCATTACATTTAGGCTCTGGAGTTTTGAGCTTTGCCATGTAAATGCAGCAGAAGGAGCTGGCTGTTTATAAGGGGGGAAATACTGTATTTATATAATAACTGTATGCTAATGATATAGAGAGAATATAAAAGTTTAATGAGTTTTCAATACCATTGGGTTGACCCAATAATCTGCAGTGCTCACCACAGCATGGCCATTAACTTGTGTGTGTTGCTTTGTGCCATGCTGGAGGTGGTAGCTAGGAGTGCCATCATTACAGCCAGCTCTTGGGGGCATCGGATGCAGCACATGCCAGTGGAGCTCTGCCAAGCATTACATTCTGCCCCTGCAACTGGGACAGGTTTGTGCACTGTAATCAATTACAAAATTGCCTACTTTCTTATGAGATGTTGCTTGGAAACTTTCCCCTTGGAAATAGTGTGGTGTTCCAGAGTTGCTTAGCCTGGAAAGCTTAAAGGCCTTTTGCAGGTCACCAGGTTCAAGAGTCTGGAGACAGTTGGCTATAGCAAAGAACTGTGATAAATGATAACTTGAAAAAAACCACACATGTGAGGCCTTGAATGAAGTCAAGATTGAAGTAATTTATTCTGAATCATTTGAGCAAAAAGGCAGTTTCTTCCATTTTAAAAGAATACCGTATATACTCATCTTCTAAAGAGAAAAGCTATCAAGCACAAACCCATGATGTTATACCAGATACCAATTACTGTGGTTTCTTAATGTGCTTGGGGTTTTTTGTTATTGCGTTTGTTAAATATTTAGAACTTCACCTGTAGGTATTTTTAATCAGAATCAGAATTTTCTCACAAAATGGGTGATTACATCATTTGCACATTTATATTGCAAGACATTTTAACAATATAAGCATTTTTTCATTTAGACAGGAACCATAATAAATTGAAATAAAATTCAGCCATGATTGATGATCTGTGTGTCACATACAGGGCAAGTCCCATCTATAAAATGTGGTTTGCCAAGGCAGCAATATTAGTAGCATTTGAATGTTTTTCTTATTAAGGAGAAAAATGGTCAGCAATATCAATACCGTCTGCTCCAAAGACCATGGTAAATGGAAACTGCCTGCAGCACATTTGAATTCGTCACTGTATTTGGGATGAAGGTGCGATGCAGGCAGTGAGATTTTTTTTTTTCTTGAAAATTAGGATAGACTATTACAGTTCATAGGATGAAAGAGAGAGGCTGATTACAACATAATGGAGTGTACCATATTCATCTCTTTGAAATATGACCTCACTCGGCCTTTTCCGTTTTACAATCGATTCTCTCATTCCCTTAATGAACCTGTGTGTTCCTTGGAAGTATGCACATGAAGTATTACAGTAGGAGAGAGTAATTGTCTGACAGCAAGTGCAAGTAAAGTGTCTCTCTCTCGTAGTCGTGTTCAATAACATTATGGACCATTAATGCATAGGATCAGGTTCCATATTGTTTTGTTAAAGATTATGCAGATGTATTTTTCTTGATTATTCATAGTGTTTCTAAAATGGTAGCTTCAGAAAACTATTTCAGCGTCACCTGGCTCAATTTCTTTGCAGAACAGTACATTTGTGTAAGAGATGAGCTCTCAGAAAGGTACTCCTGCAAAGTTAGCTCTCCGTTACCAGGTACTGAAATTGGATAGACTGTAATACTGTGTTTAAGGAAGAGAGGAAGGCCTTTTTGGGAAGAAATAAAACATATGAAGTTCTATAGAGAAGGACTGAAGACCATAAGTATGTAATTTTAAAGGATCAAATACCTAGTATGTGACTTTTGTATCTGTTGGCTTCTTTTGGCTATCAGTTACATGTAGTAAGAGAATACTGTTAGTTATATTGTATGCTGTGTTTTTGTGTCTTTAGGTGTATTTTGGATGTATTTTTAGTATAAAACTAGGTTCTTACTATAACTGTTAACTAATCCATGACTAACATAGAAAGTTTTTAGAGATGGTTTAAATATATATATATGTGTGTATGTATATAGTTTTGTTGTCAACCGATAGTTGCTAACTGGCTGCTGACCATTTCAACTTGCTACAAACTATGAAGTCACCCACTGGATGATGCAAATACCAGATAACCTGGGTGGTACGTCAGATTGTAAGCATAGAGGTTCCTACATTCACCACTGGGCAATCAGGAGAGCAGGGAATGTGGAACAGACTCCTGCTAACCCAGTCTCGCTCTAGGCAAAGAGGTGCCAAGAAAGCTGAGCCTTACTGGGAACTACCCAGGAGAGTTGGCAAAACCTGATGGAGAGACATTGAGACTAAACCACAAGCAGAATAAATGAGAGAAATTTGCAGAACACTGAAAGCCTTTGTAATGACAATTTCATTGAAATTCTAAGCATTTGCTGTATTGCCACCAGCACTGATTTTATAAAAATGATGATGAAATAAAGATTGAGCTTAGGGAGAAGGAAGAGTCCTGACTGTTGTGTCAAAAAAAGATAATTTGTCATGTCAGAAGGTATTTCCTTTCGATTAGACCGAAGTCAGTGTCCTAAGGTGTGAAAATTTCTTTGACCAGCAGATCTGTTCTGATTGTGGACTTTTGCTCTGGAACAGAGATAAGAAATAAGTAGAATAAACCTTAATTTATTAAAACATAAGGGAGAAGAAACCCTTGAGTTTTGGATCACGCCAGGCTAATTAAAAGTTTTTGATTACTTTAGAAGGATAACATGCTTTTGGAAGTGCAATGTCTGCTCTTCTTTTTAAATCATTTCCTCTTGATGAGGCTGATGGTCCTGAGCAGTATGACCCAAATTGTTTTTCTGAAAACATTAGTTGTTGCTTTTTCACTTTGCTCTTCTCCCTTAACCTGATATGTAGGACTATGGACTTCTAGTTTTTAGCAGTTTCTTTAGATTGAATTAGTGTAACTGACTCCATGCAGGCGGAACCAGCTTTTTCCTTTGTTTGATGGAAAACTTACTTGGAACCACTACATCCTTTTTTTCTATTGTTGGTTTTTTCATTAAAGAAGCCTGCAGTACTGTGTCAGGATATTTCATTGTGATAGGGAGTTCATTTGTGCTATTAGGGCTTAGCTGAAAACTGTCCACTGGGGTAGTGGAAGTGTCGGGTTTTTTTTAAAATGTAAGATAGAAAAGCCATGCTAACAGGTTGCCAGTTTTGTTATCTGGGAAATTGTGGTCTGGTTGACAATTTGATCAATTTAATCTGTCAAATTTATTGCCAGTTCTTTTTTCTGTCATTGGTGTTGCTTCCAAAGGAGTGAGACTTCTACCAAGTGAAGAGCTTGATCTTTCAGAATATGGTTTTACCTGGAGGAGTCCCAAAACACATGTAGGAGAACCTGTGCTAGTATTTTGACCATTGCCTGCTTTGGGACGTAATCTCTGGTATTTTTGTAGTGTTTCAGCATCTTCATTATCTCATCAGTCGTGTGGTATACATGCCCCTCTGTTTTCAGCACCTTGATGTATGAGTTGACTGAAGTGCCATTCAGAGAGCGTACATTCAGAGGGGAAACTTAATGTGTGTGCTTGGTGATTAGACCAAAGCCTCAGCTGATGTCAGTGTGATTGAATGCACATTTAGTTGAGGCTTTCCATGAGTAGAAATGGGTTCATGGTGAAATGTCTTTGAGTGATAAAGAATAAAATGGTCTATTCAATACCACATTGTACACTCATCAGAGGACTTGCGGATAAGTTTTTGACCTGTGTTAGTGATGAAGAAAAGTGAACTGCTTGCTTGTCTCCATCTGATCAGAACCATATTACAGTAGGTCCTCAGAAAACAGACTGTAAAGAATCAGTATCCCTGTCCTGAACAACTTCAAACCCATGATAGGACAGCTTCTTGGGAGGGCAGGTGGAAAGCCTGATCCACATCCTGGGGAGCAATTTATCTGCTGTTACTAAGACGACTTGGGGAGACTCTTGGTTCAGGTCCTTCTTTCAGGAGATTCATATGTGCTTAGATAATTCACATTTTGTATTTAGCAGATAGCAGGAAAAAGGAACCATTATTTTCCTACAGAAATTCTAACAATGATGTTCAAGAGTTAAATGCATAAAGACTTCCTTATTCTCAATTATCTGTTAATAATCTTTTTTTACTCTCCAGAGAATTAAAAATACAGGGTTGTGGTTTTTTTTTTTTTTGTCTCCAGCACTTTTAAGTTGAGATTAGGTTAAAAGGCTATGTTTATTTTATTATTTGTTTTCTGATTTTTATTGGTTCATAAGGGTCATGCATTTTAAGATTGTTTTACTTTGCAGTCACAGGGCTGAGAAATTTAATATTTAAAGATATGAGTGTTAATTTGTAGCAGTACAACAAAAACTGTGGACTGAAATTAGCAGAGTTAGTAATTTATTAAATGAAATCTGAAGGACCAAGCTGTGGTTGCAAGGTGGTGGCTCGAGGAAGAAAGGAGGCTACATACCTGCAGCCAATCTAACTCTTGCATCCTTACTGTATCGATACACTCTAGAAACAAAATAATTCTTTTTCTTTAGTATTCAATTCAGAATTGCTTCTTTTAAGCATTTTATGATTGCATGGCCTGCACCTAAAGTTACTGGATGGCTTTGCTTCTCAGTTGCAGTGATGTTCGTGGTTTGTTACCTATGCTGCTTGTGGTGCTTTAAGGCTCTTGCTGATAATAAGTACTAGAAAGGCGAAATGTATTGCTTCCTTGGATGTATTCAGGTGCTGTGCTTATAGCTATGGAGATGGATGCTATTTTCACTTTAGAAGACTGTTTCTTAAGATAAAAATGACTGTTTGATACTGTGCTTTTAGAAAAAAAATATTCCTATAGGAATATTTCTGAATCATTCTGATCTCCACTTTAGGTGGAGACACGGTAGCTGAAATAAACAAGGATAAACTGTTTGTAAAAATGTGGAAGAAATTCCCTCCTCAAAAAGAGACAAAGAAAAGTAGTGAGAATGGAATCTAAATGTAGCACTTGCTTCTATGAAATTGTGTCTGACCCACTGGAGCAATTTCTAACTGTAGACTGACTGCAACCTAGTATAACAAAGAACTTTCTAAAATCCCAGAAATGGAAGTGCTTTCTTTATACATCTCAGGTGCATTTGTGAGCTGACATTTAAATGGATACAGGATTTGTGTGGTATTCATGTGAGCTCTTACAGGAATTGCTTTTTGCAGGCTTTTGAGGTTAGAAGGGTGCCATTTGGGACATACATGTTTTCAACAATAGGAGTGAACTTCACATGTTTGTAGTATTTCAAGCTGGCTTGTTACCCTACATTTCCATTGCCTAAGTAAGGACTGAGAAGAAAGAAACTATCAGTTGGTGGTGGTAGCAACATCCCAGAGAGGCTTAGTGAAATATTGCAAGAATTTGATGTTTCACATCAAAGTATAACCTCTCCTTTTCTTGGTTATATTGCTGCCTATTGAAAGGGTTTGTTCGATCACAGGATGTCTGGGGCCCTTTTCTCAGAGTGGAATTCTCCTGGGGAGAATGGTAAAGAAAAGTACACAAGATGATAGACTGTAATAGATTGTGTCTTACTATGAGTGTTTCTACAACTAGGTCTGATGAAGAAGGTACAGATACAACTAAAGCTAATCTAGGCTATTATTTCGTGTTTTAAGACGTTAATGGGTATAGTTTTTTCTCCTGAGCTTACAAAAAGTTCTTAACACCAAACTGCTATCCTGTAAGAAACATTTCAGAATATCTAATGGAGAAGCAGGAGACAGACTTACTGGAACCATTTCTTCTGCAGGAGTTGTGGCATAGCATGACAGGGTTGTTCTGTCTCTGAGGGTATGTGCCATGCTCAGAGCCGCTTGGACACTTGGTAACTTGTACATCAAGATTAACAGGAACATACAGAAATATGAGTAGTAGAATGAATGGTATTAATGCTATTGTTGTGTAGTGATTCAAAGGATGACTAAAAGGATGGTAGACTTTTTGGGGTGGTAGAAAATGAATTGGAGGAAGGCTGAGAAATTTTAGGGGTTATCTAGCACGCATTTGGAATAGGCACTGTGGTGGCAGATGAAATTTTGCAGCTATCACATCCGAGTACAATCTTCTGAATACATGATTTGACCTAATTACATGTTGCTGAATATTAAATTAACTACAGTTGCTGCATTAGTAAAGCTGTCAAGTTAGGCTTTTGTCTGTCTCTTTAGGAGGAAAAAACAAACAAAAAGATGACCAAATGAATGAAAATAATTTATAAAACAATAGCTATATTTCCTGGTTAATATTTGCTGCTTATTTATATCATACTCCTTTATAACAGGAATTCTTTGTTTTGCCCTGTGTCACTCTTAAGAAAATACAGTAAAAATAGAGAAGTACTGTAGGATGGGCAGAAATGCTTTGTGACATTGGAGGGAATTCTTTGTGTCAAGGTACTGAAAGAAATAAAATCAGCCTAGTTAAGTTAGAGGATGAGCAGTCAGTGGGAGTGTGTGTATAAATAATCACGCACTTTAACTTACAGCAAGAGCAAAGAACTGCATTGAAAGGTAATAAATGAAGATAACTGATTTTAAAAAGGGTGATTTTTTTTTTTTTTAATACAATACATAATTAACCTTGGGAACTTCTGGCAAACTAGATATGTTGGTCTAAATGCATAAATTCAAAAAGAAAAAACCCAGACATTTACATGGCTAATTAGAACATGCACATTAACAGAAGTTAGGATGACACCCCCCGGGATTGGGTTTTTTTTTAGGATTCTTATGTTTTTATGCAAACTGCAGTGCAGCAGAAAGTATGTAACTCTTCTATGAAAACTGGAGTCTCAAGCTTCTAGTAATTCAAAAGGGAAGAAATTACAAAAAAAAAGATTTTTTTTTTTTNAAGAAAAAACCCAGACATTTACATGGCTAATTAGAACATGCACATTAACAGAAGTTAGGATGAACACCCCCCTCCCACCACAGTGTTTTAATGCACAGGTATAGGAAAAACCTGAGTACTATGGCCAGGTTATTCTGTACTTGTGCCTTACAGTATACCTTTCTTCTCTGTGGTACTATTCACTCTTGGGGCCAGAGACTATGTTAGACCACTTGCCTGAGTCTGGCCCTCCATTTTGGATGTTGTTTGGGATTGGGTTTTTTTTTAGGATTCTTATGTTTTTATGCAAACTGCAGTGCAGCAGAAAGTATGTAACTCTTCTATGAAAACTGGAGTCTCAAGCTTCTAGTAATTCAAAAGGGAAGAAATTACAAAAAAAAAGATTTTTTTTTTTTGAAGGGCTTATTCACAAAAGAGGAAAAGAGGAGTTACTTCTGAATAAGGGGAGTCTCTTGTAAATACCTAGTGATACATTATTTATGTAATTGAAAGTGTATTCATGGAAACACCCTCAAGAAAAGCAGATTTTGAGTCATACAAAATAGTATGTTCAGTCAAGGATTCGCTACACAGTTGTCAAAAGTGTGTTCCAGAATGGAGTGTGTACTTGAATGTATTTATGTATTAACTGACTGTGGATTATTATTTTCCTTCTCATGAAAACTGCTACTGATTTGGATGAGCCTTAAATCCTAGATTGTGGTATAGCTTGTGTATTCTTATGAAACAAAGTAAATACGTCAAACTTATTCAAGTCAACTAGTTGTTATGAATATATATGCTTCTCCCAGGGCATGAGCACAAGCAGCTACTGCCCATTCATAAATATCTTATTCTTCCTATGTGTAATGGGACCCCAAAGACATTCCTGTTCTCATGGCCACGGCTGCATTTGCAGTGAAACTGCATATATTGTGTAGTGTATAGTTATAGTTTATGACATTTGCTTTAGTTAGGATTTCTTCTGGGTAATCAGCATTTCAGCCACAACTCAGGTTATTTGGAAAATGCAATCCCCAAACAGAAGCGTGTAATTTTTATTTTTTTTTTCTTTTCATAGAGGAAAAGCACTGGAGCCGCAAACACATGATTACACTAAAACTGATTTCAAAATTTGTGCAGGATGGAAGTGGAGGTGTATGGCCTCCCTGAATATAATGTTCCCCATTATTCCTTCGTAGCTTTTTATCAGTGTAGTGTGGTTGTAGTTTTTTTCTGTATTGGAGGATCTCATGTTTATACAAGGTGAAACTATTGCATGGTCAGCCCCACTCAAACACATGTACCATTTTCATATTGAAAGTCAGTAGAAATTACCTGATACTGAATTCTTCTGCTTATTCAGTGTAAGGACTGGGTTTTCAACTCATGTATGAAATCCAGGTCTGACTCCATTTGCAAACTTGTGTTTCCTGTCCATGTGTTCATCAATAAATAGAGAATATGCCTTACTGCAGAGTGGGTTTGGCTGGACCCAGGCCCCGGGTCTGATCAGCTTTAGCAGCTTTGTGAACTTCCATCCTTCAGATACACTGCCTGTCTTTAACTTTTGAACAGGTAAGGAATTTTTCCCTTCAGAATGTGACTGTAGTTGGAGTTCTGTGAAAACGGAGGGTGACTATTGCAAAAGATTATGGTGAAAAATTCTCTCTTAACATTGAGGGAAGATATGTGCTCACACTGAGGATGAAATAGAGCCAATCAGGAAAGATATTTTTATATAAAAACCCTCCTGCTGCTTCCAAAAAACTTCCTTTTGCAAGGCACAACGATAAGCAATCTTACTTCTTGGGTCATTGTATTACCAAAGGATATTGTTTTGTACTGTTGCATTCAGAGAGAGCTGTGAAATTTGGCTGTGTTTGATTAGATGGGCCAGTAACACTGGGAAAGGCGATGTGCTGGACTGGTTCTTTAGAGGCTCAAGCCATGGATGCTTTAGCTGGGTATGTTGCTCTGGCCTGCCCTTTCAGCTGCCAAACTGGAAGAGTAGCAAGGGTTGGGCTTCAGAGGGCGTGTAAATATAGTGGGGTGTGTGGGGATATGTGACAGATCTTCCTGGTAAGTGCTGTAATTCTTACCTCAACTTGCAGGCTGTATGTAAGGATTGTAATTTCTTTTGCTTACTGTGCATTTATTGAAAGTGCTGTAGCAGATCTGTAATATTCTGTCTCGCCTTTGAATTGTAATAAGGCTTTATTTTTTCTACAAAACTGTTAAAAAAAGCTCCAGGTATTGAAAATACTGCTCTTTTTGAATATGCAAAAAATAATTTTAAATAACTAGATTTTAATGGCATATAATTTTTTTAAAGAAAATCAGGCATATTGCTGACAATTTCCCCTTCAACAACTTAAATTTTTCTCAAAGGTAAAATTATTGGGAGGATATGTGAGGGTACTTTTTCCCCTGTTCTTTTCATAAAATTATGCTAAAAGATGCTATAACTATTTGTGCGGTTTGGTGAAGGAATCAGGTACGTTATGGCAGAAACAGGAACTGCTTGATAAACTGGAAAGAAATGAAATTGTAGTGGTGATATTACAGTGGAAATATAGAGCCAGTTCCAGAGCATTTATGCATGAAACTAATTCTAAGCTCATGCCTTCCTGATTGGTTTTAACAGCACTAATTGAGGACTTAGCTAGGACTGTGTTTAAGTGCTCCACTGGTTGTGACCATATTAAAGTGATTTTTTCATGATGAAGTACTCCAAGCCTAAAAACTCTGTCTCTTTAATACAACTTCTTTGACTGGAGTGCGATGGGTGTGTGAGGAAGGGGAGGAAGGTGCCCATCTGAACACAAAAGTCTGGTTGTGCCAGGCGAGCTCTTTGGTGCTGGGTGAAGGTCATAGTCCAGCCTAGTGCTGTGGCACCCACCCCTGTACAGTCACAGGGCAATGCTCTCCAGCCCATGGCTTCCAACAGGGAGAGCTAAGATAAAAAATTAATGTAGTATTTTAGCAGGCTGAGATGTAGCAGGACCTTCTGAAAATGGATGCTTGCTTGGGTTGGCTCTAGAAACTCACAGGCTGGGTAGGTGAGTCATGAGACTCACTGAAAAAGGGGAAAACAGGAAAGGAGTAAAGCAGCTGCTGCTCCCCAAGCAGTTCTTGTTTCCTTTATGGTTCCATTGGCTCAGTGTTGCCTAAATTCCTCTCGGAAGGGTGGTGTCACTTGCGATGGTAAAACATCATTCCATGTGAGAAGAATATAGCTTAGTCTGTGTGCTCTTGCGTGGTGTTTGTGAGCTCTGGAAAGGACCAAGTTACTGGAGAAGTAAACCCAATGTGAGGATGGTCTGAAAGACCATTCCTGTGCCACCTCACTGCATCTCCTATGTAGTGTTGCTGCTGTGAAGGGCTGCTTGTGCTCTCCTGGCTTTTTGCGTGTGCTGTCAGGGTGGGTGATGAGAAAGTGGATAGTGATTTGAGAGGTTCAGGCAGTGGCTGGCATTTGAGGAGCCCATAAATATTTTTGTCACGTATTATTTTGCCGCTCTTACTTTTTGAGATGTGCTTCCACTCATTGGCAACTTTGTGGTACATAAAATGTACACAGAATTTTCTTTCTTTCTTGTTATTAATAATTTACTGTACTGAAAATGGGAGTAATTACAAAAAGAGATTTGATTTTGGCCTCAAAACTATTTGGTTATATTTTCAGGCACATTTTCAGTTAACTTTAGGTTCTTGTCCAGATACCTGAAGTCATCAAAGTAAGATCAAGTTTGTAGGGCTTTGTAAAGTGGTAGTAGTCAAATACATTTCTGAAAATGAGGATCCAGAATTATTTTCAGTAACAAAGGATGCCCTCAATTTCCAGAGAACATCAACACTAATGTTTGTCATTAAAAAATGTTTTTTGCTTTTGTTGCTGTTGTTAATATTAAAACTACACTTCTATTACACTAATATCTTTGCATTATTGTAATCTCACTACAGTTATTTGTAGTATTTCTTTTTAATATTAATGGACGCTTATTGCTGTGATTTTAGTAGGGGGTTTTTAAGTTAAAATTTAAGATATTTTTGAGATGATTTGTTCTTCTCTAAGTGGAAGGAATTTGTGTAATGATTTATGTGAATGAAGGAGTTACCTTGTGCATTTTGAAATACGCAGTAATGCTGCTAATTAAATATTAGTCATGTAGGCTAGGCTATGCCAAAAGAACTTGAAATTTGCATGTCAAATATATTAATGCTCTTTACCTGGAAAATAATAATGAATACAAAGAATTGAAAGGCTGCTAAGGTTGCAAGGAGCAAGCAAACTCAACCAGACAAGCTCCTTTATCTTTTAGTGCTATCATTGAAAGCATAAAAATTTCATTTTTTGTATTTATCTTAAGTTACTTAAGGCATCAGAATCCATGGCTAGTGGTAGTTCTGGTCTTCAGATTTCAGATTGAAATCTGAAAAAGTTGTTTTCACATTTTAGGGGAGGAACCAAGAGATTAATTACCGATAGACATCCTGCATGCCCTACTTGTAAATAAAATGTCTATAATATATAATATAATAATACAGAATAAATATTATATAAGCAGTGTATGTTATTTTCCCTAGATTTGTACCTTGCTAGGTCTGATTATCTCATTTATGTTATTTTCTTCTACTCTTGGTGCCTTGACAGTGTAAAGGTCTTAAGGATCCCTTTCTCTTACTGCAGTGATGTAAAGCAGCCTTATTAATATAAGTAAAGATTTGGCTTGAGGTTTTAGGTTGTAATCTCCTTCGTGTTTTTGTGTCTCCTTTTGTGTCTTTGCATCCTTTTTCTTGCTGTCTCTACTAAAGAGTAGTTTAATCATAGGAAGGATGCATGTCATTCATATGCTCTGAGGCTAATATTGCTGTTTCCCTGCAAAAATGTCATTTGTGTCACTGCATATTGTGTTCTTAAATAATATTTAATTCTGTGACCTCAGTTCACCATGCCTTCCCAACTGTCTGCCAACTCTCATCTTCAAGCAGTGGCAATCTCTGCTCCATGGATAGTAGTAAGAATGTCTGATAGGATTGAAATAGGTTTCAAAAATATGATACCTTGTATGTTTGGCTCCTTATATGCTCTTCCTTTTAATAATGTTAATTAATGCTGTGCAACCCAGGAGGCAAAAGTCAAGAACTGAAACTGGGGAAGGGACTGAGGAGGAAGGAAGAACAAGCCTTTCTGGCAGACACACGCCAGGAAAATGCAAGGTTGAAAGTACTCTGTCAGGTTGTATCACCTTACCATGCAATTGCTCTCATTTATTCAGTAATTGAGTGTAAACATGAGCACTTTGGGTCCGTTTCATTTCTTGTCACAGCAAACCAGCTTCCATCTTTGCTTGTTGTAACGCTTAGATAACTAACAGTGGTAGTAATTTTAGAAAAATTTGAGTTATCTGGACAAGTTAGAGACAACAGCTTAGTACATTTCTTCTGCTATCTTTGAAAATTGTGAGAGATGATCAGATATCATTTTCAAGAAGCTGCAAGGAGAACTTGAATAAAATTACTAACCTGATTATAGTTAATAAGGAAGGCCCACGTACTTTGTTGCTGCAAGGGGGAAAACTCTGCATTGCCTGGATATTTTTCTCATCTCTAACTGGCTTGTTTCTGTTCATTTGAGTTAGGGTTTTTTTTCTTCAGGCAGTGGAAATGCCTGCTATGCAGCTCACTGACAATGACTTTGCAAACTTTTCTTTCTGGAGCTCCCAACTCAGTCTAAGTGGTTCCTGCCTTGATCTGCCATCCCACTGCCTTTTTTTTTTTTTTTTTTCTCCTGGAATTACATGGAGTGCAGTGGTTAAAGTTTTTTTCCTTGTACCTGTTAACACTTATAATAATTCCTTTTCACAACTGCCAGTTTTCCAGCTTTATGAAGCTCTTACTATAGGCAAATGTGCCATATTTGTGGCACACTCAAGGATTTAAAACAGATTTTATATCAACATACTGGTGTTCACACATTTAGAGCATGTTTTAGACTACATTGTTTTTAGGGATTATTCCACCTAACAACAAAAGGGGCAGAACATTCAGAGGGACAGGTTTAGAGCTGAACTGAGCAGTGTCATTCACTGTAAATGGTTTTACCTGTTTACTCAGAATTTGGTCCTTATTACCAGATTTTTGCATGGCTTTTACAGCACACTGTTAATTGCTTTCTAATTAAGATCATTAGTAACTTGTTACAGCTCACTCTTAAGAGACATGTCAAATGCCAGCTCTGCTTGTTTAGGGTATTTGACTTTCTTGGCAGATCCTTAACCACAGGGGGCGGGATTTTATTTAGACAAATTACTGAGCTTTTGCATTGCTGAAGTTGCCTTTAGGAAAGGGTTTTACTGAAGAGTACTTGACTTTACTAGCAACTGTTTCGAGAAATGTATAGCTGGTTCCATATTTCAGTGTTTATTCTGAAAGCAAATGATGATGAAATTGTTTTGGAGCATATTCCTTCCTTAATGTGGGATCATTGATTTCAGATTTTTCTTTTTCCACTCTAAATAATGCTGTTCTGAAGAGCAAAGTTATTAGTTGCACAGTTAGGCTGTCTACTTCACATGCCAGCCTATTCCACTTCCTTTGATCTGTGGGAAAGCAAGTTAAACTTCCCAGGGAAATTTAACACTTGGATGCTGTGGAAACTCTCCTGGTGCTCATTTAGCTGTTGACACTGGGAGCTCTTCTGTGCATTTCCAATAGTGTTTCATCTAGATGTGTACAACTGATTAATTAACAATTCATTAATAAGTAGCAGGCACAACTGTTGATCCTGAAGGCTAATCTCAGTGGAGTGAGATAACCTATTACCAATACGTGGATGCTGGCTCTGATTCTCTCTGTACTGGTCATTCCCCATGGTGGGACTGGGGATGCCTACTGCCACGGGTCACAGTGGTGCCATGTTTGAAACAGATGCAGCTTTCCTAGTTGGAAATAAGTGAAGGAGAATTAAATCTTAGCCTGGTTGTTTTTAAGGTTGCTGGACTTGTGTTTCTGAAGGGAGAATTGGGGTGAGCTTGCATGAAAGTCATCCCTGCTAGCACATGGTGAGTTACTTGCTGCAGATATTACAGAGGTGCCCCTGTCCAGGGGACAGCTGAAGTTCTGAAAAGGATATGGGTTAGTACAATCTGCCATGAATCCATATTCAGCCCAGTGTGTTAACTATAGCTGACATTTTCTCTATGGTTTTTGGTTTTATCTACTTTATGGTTTTCTACAGCACTTCTAAAATCCTGGTGACTGCAGAGCTTCTCTCTGCATGTCACTGTATATTCTGATTTGAACTGGCACTGTTAGGTACAGAGCATAATAACCCACGTTTGATGCAATGAACAAGCATGCCTTTTGGGCTAGATTTCTATTTCCTTTCTATCCCTATTGTAAGAAGGATTTGCATATTTAATTCTTTTCACTTAGTGAAAAATATATCCCTTTAGGTTTGACAGCTTCCCAAAGAATATTTTAGATTTCCCACACTGATTGTGGGCCATATGTTAGTACTAATTATATAAATGAGACATCATAGAATTGTGACATGCTTAAATGTTCAGTGCTTTAAAGACTTATCCAAGCTAGCATGCAGTTATATAAGTGCTGGAAGAAGAAAAAAGAAGCTGCAGGTTTTGAGCAGATGTTAACAGCTTGGTAGGGCTATCCATTGTCTTTATCTCTCTGTAAGAAGTTGCTAAGACTTCGAAGGGCTTGGCAGACTATTTTGGACTGCCATAGTGCAGAAAAGAAAGAATTTCCTTTTTGTACCTGTGGATGTGCCAGAGATTCATTATATATTAAATCTTATGAAATGTAGGATACAGGTAGCCTCATTTTGCTGTTGGAAGTAAACATTAAATGTGTGGGTGTGGCTGAGTGTTCGTGCACTTTTTTTGCGTGAATGTTGCTTTGAGGTGAAATGGCTCACAGACATTTTATTACGAATTATACTATTAGGAATTAACTGTGAAAGAAAAAGATAAAGGAAAAAAAAACTGTTGGAAGGTCAGAGCTGTAAACTGGAAGCTTAAGCACCAAGGAAGGAATTTTATAAGATACCTTTCATTAATGTTAATTGAACAGGTATTATCTGTAAAGTCAATTATACCTTGAACAAGTTTCTAGTACAAAACAAAACCTAGTTTTTGCTAATGCTGTCATATTATTTTTTTATTGCTCCAAGACTTGATGATGCATACAAAGGTAACGATAGTGCCACAGAAAGCATATTGTACCGAGCTTTTGTCTTCATAGTTAAAAATGGAATATGTAAGCAGGTTATGCATGCCGAGCTGGTAAGCCAAAGTTATGTCTGTAAGTTATTTCTGTACATTTAGCTTTGATGCTGATGCATATTTAATTGCTTGGCCTGTTTTTCCCACAGCAAGATGTGGCTGCCTTCCACTAAACTCCGTGCCGAAAGTCTGCAGCAGCCCACTTTGATGATTGTACTTTGCCTGCGAGTAGCAGGTTGATGTAGTCTGGGGGAAAACCAAAAAATTCACCCAGCTTGTAGAAGGATGCTTCTGTGGTGGAGTTCTCTGTAGGACTGTAAATGGGGGAATTTACAGTTTAAATGTCTGTGGCTGTAATTTCTGTGCTGGAAACAGTGATGTACTGTGTTTTTCTCTTGTGTGTAGAGATCATCAACACAAACTAAATTGTTTTATGTTGCTTGTCTTCTTAAGGATAGAAATGTATTTTGAATTAATGTATTTAATTGTTTTTTAAATTATGATATTACTTTTGGCTTTCACTTTTAAAACCTGACCTAGGCCACTTTCTATATTTCTTGTCAGAACATGTTTGGAAAATGGAATCACAAGAAGCAATTAGTAATAATTGTGTTGAAGGATTACTCTCAGAAGGATAAATCTCAGATGCTTTGTCTGTGAAAGATGAGTATCATTTAATTTCACATGGAAAAGTACCTGTGGTTTGTAAGTGAAATTTGAATAGCTGTTTTGGAGGAAATCTTTTTTTGTTGTTGTATTAACTCAATGTAATAACTTAGATGGTTAGTACCAGTAAGACAGGAGGGAGCAATAGGAAAAAAGCTTTGGATTCTTGTATCAGCAGAAAGGTATGTGTGAGCAGAGAAGGAATGTAGCTTCATGATACCAGATGTTTATTCGCTCGTATTCTCTAGTCAACTGAAGCAACATTTTAGTGCTGGAGATACTGAGTAACTTTATTTTAACTTCTTTTTCTCTTGGACTTGTGTCCTATTGTGCTGTTTTCACTAATCTGGGTAATACTGAAAGTTCTTACTGTTTTGTCAAAGGATAACAGATTGTTTCATTTTAAATGGAGAAATCCCTTCAGATTATACATTTTCTGCTCAGCTGCAGATTAACAGTTTTATCCAGTCACAATTGTAGGGTATATTGCCAGAAAATAATTTGTTCCCTCTGTGTCTCAGTCATGCTTATTACCTTCATTTTATTATATAGTTTGAGCCTGTGAAATGATTTCTTAACTGCACTTAAAGATAGTTTGTGTAGACAGCAAAATTACTGTTCCCGCCCTCAGGATCAATTTGTAATGTGCTTTTATATAAATATTATGTGCTACACTTCAATATTGTTCATAGTCCAGAAGATAATTGCCATGATGAGTCTTACTTAAGCATGGTGAAAGCAGAGTCCAAATGGAATTTGAAAGAAAAGGTACTTAATTAGCTGCGCTGTAATACCCCAATCTCATCTCCAGCAGGACTGCCAGTGCCTTCAAAGCTGCTTCTTGCATGAAAGAAATATTTGGTTTAGTACAGCAATCTATTGAGCATATTGTGGTAGGTTTTTTTGGGGCGTGGAAAGAGCAGTCATGAAGCAAAGATGCAACTTTTAAAAGAAAAATAAGAATACATTGAGTTGGAAATACAAAGGGAGGAAAGAGAAGAGAAACCAAAGTGGAGAAGTAAGAGATATTGATGCAGTTAAAGGAATTGAGAAAGAAGAGGGAGAAAATGAATTCAAGTGATCTTAAAAAAACTGAAGGGAAGAAAAAAAGAAAGAAGGGAGAATTATCAGAATACAGAACAAAATGAGTTGTGAACTCTCAAATCAGGGCACCCAAACATGTTGCTCTGTTATCACTAGCCTGCTTGTCTTCATTTTTTTCCTTTTTCTTTACCCTTCTTTTCCTTTCACCTATGGTGGAAAAATAGCTTGCTAGAGTAAGACCATGAGAGGACTGAGTGGTGCAGCTCAGAGATGTCTTAGCATATATACATTTACTTACAGTACCAAGGAGATGTGTTCATGTGAACTTAGTTATTTCATTAGTATCTTTTGACTTTATGCTAAGTTAAAGCATAATTGGAGCCTCAACAGAGCACTCCTTCTTTTTTTTACCTGCATCAAATATCTGTGTGGGATAATAGGTCTAGAGAAACTTGATGCACAACTGCCCCATAATTGAGTTGCCCCACACCATACTTACTTCACTTCTTTTTCAAAATCTTTTCACCATTCCTGTGGAATCAATATCAGGCTTTGAAATATTAGCACATGTGCAAGCACTGACCTTTGCCGCCTGAGCTAAAATGAATTTTGTAGGCACCAGAGCCCCGCTCCAGAGGGATAAATACAGTGTAGCACTTTGCCAAATTATGGCTCAAAAAGAGATACACTACAGTATCATGAGTATTCATGTGTTTGTTCATTATTAGCTTTGCTACAAATAAGAACACAATTTCCCAGTGCTGCACTTGATACATGAGCAAAATCTCCAAGGTACTATTTGTTAATTTTAAAATTGCAGTTTCTTTTTCTTAATCCACGTCTTGCCCTCCAGTTACTCTGTAACTGCAGTAGCAGGGATCCCAAGATGCTCTCAGACTGTATAGTACTCTATCAGATAGAAGGGAGCCTTAAAGCGATCAAAAATTCTGATTCCTTAATTACTTTGATGGAATGATAGGAAACCTGTGTTGCTCTGGCACTGTTAAGTCCTGCTAGCCTCATTAATACTTGTGGCTTTTATTCCTATTTATTGTAAAGACTCTTTATGCTTCTTGGCAGTATAAGCAAAGCTTTATACAGGAGCCTGAGGCAGAGGTCTGTGTTAGAGAGGTGCTCACACAGGTGTGTTGGTGCCGGTGTGCAGGATGGGACTAGGCTGTGTTTTGCCACAATCTGCAGTGCACTGCACTGACTGACCTGTGCTGGCAAGGTGCTGCGGTGTACCTAGGCTCCCTCAATTACAGTCAAGTTAATTATTGATATTTAATTAGAGTTATGTCTTAGGCTGTCAATTGCACTGATTTCTTTATGATGCTTGGTGTGACTTTGACTAAATTTCCCTTTTTGTTAATATAAATACTTTTTGGGTATTTATATTTGGTTGTGTTATTCTGGCAGCACGTTACAGAGAATATTGTTCAGCTACATTGATTTGTTTCAGATTGGATCTATGCATTATTCCTCCTTTTGTCTTTAGCCGGTTCGATGTGAGTCACTCCATTGAACAGAATCCTTTATTTCCTTCTCTCCGTGCATGTATGTGTGTTGGCTTTCCTCAGCCTTACCTTCAGTGCCTCTTGTTAAAGCTCATTGAGGTTGATCCTGGTCCCTGCGGTTTAATGCTCTCACTGCAGCTCTGCAGGGTCACCACAAATCATGCCTTCCTTTAGGTTCCCCTCTGCCCGAGGCTAATGCATGCTCTTTGACATCTCCTGCTTAAACATAGTTAAATGTTAATACTGTATCAATTTAATACTGTTAATATATCATGCGTCCTTTAACACTGTGGGCCTTTGGGTAGTCTGTGCTTTGCAGACATCTCCTTTAAAAGTGTTCTGGGAGTTAATGCAATTGCCTGAGGAGCAACGTGGGCTGAAGAACCTCTCCTAGGGTTGTTTGTCTACAGGTCTCATGCTACAGGTTTGGCATACTGCTCTCATTTTCCCCTCTTTCAGGCACACTTGCTTTGCTGAAATATGGATTAAGTACTGTAAACTTCCTTCATAATACATTTTGGACTAAGACTTATGGCAATTTATTAAAAATAATGTCCACCCTTTGTAACTGTCCTGCCAAGAGCTTGGTTTCTGGATGTCTGGTCTTCTCCAAGCTTTAAAACCTGTATTTTTGTTCTTGTAAGAGTGATTTTAACATAAATGGAAACATCAGTCTTGTCTTAAATCTTCAAAAGTAAATATAAATGTTATCTGTTGGTTTTCTCAAACTTGAATCTTTGAGATGATGCTTTGCTTTTTGTAAGCCAGTACAAGATGTTTGTAATGCATCCAGAAAGTACTTTGTCAGAACTATCAAATAATGAGCTATGTTAAACGAGTTTTAAGTATTAACGTGTTGTTGTAATTACAATTACAGTTTTAAGCTCCTTTGTTAGCTATGTATCATTTTCTTGAGAGAATATGATGTGGTACAAGTTACTTTCCACAAGATGTGATTTGTCATATGGTTATTATTATCTCTTTTTCCTTTCAAAAATGGTGTTTTAAAATTATGTCTTTTTACAGACTGGCTGAGAATGCCCTTCTCTGTAAAACCATACCCTGCGTGGGTGCGATGCCTTTTATTTAATGGGCCTCTTATGCCGATTTTCTTCTCTAGAACAGGAGGACAGTAACACCCAAGGAGATTGGTGGAAAGGAGGAGCGGGAAGCTTGGACTGAATAGGCAGAAAGACTTTGTGTCTACTGGAGCAAATTCCTGTCAGGATCTTAGGCTGGCACCTAAAACTTCTGTTTCTGTCCTGCAAGGAGATAGAGCAGTTTCCTTCTTGTCTGGTTGTGGTCTGGAGGACAACAACATGGTGGTTACTCCATGCAATCACCTAATAGAACGTTATGTGTGGAGCCTTCTCCTGTTGCCTTGAGTAGTTATCAG
Organism: Sclerurus mexicanus; assembly: GCA_013396755.1. Taxonomy (NCBI): domain Eukaryota; kingdom Metazoa; phylum Chordata; class Aves; order Passeriformes; family Furnariidae; genus Sclerurus; species Sclerurus mexicanus. Next base: position 496,314 of record VWZF01005202.1, read on the forward strand.
TAATATAATTTAATAGAAATTCTGTTTATCATTGAAAAAAATTCTAGAAGAACACTCAGGAGAGCATTGTTGCCTGGGGTTATAACATTAGATGCTAAGAAATACTAAAACAACAAAGTTAAGCTATCAGCAACTTGAATTCAGTACATATGAATGTGGCTATGGGTTGCTGCTGTAATACTTTGTAAAAAAAGGGGGATGAACTGGGAGTCTTACTGTAGGTCATTCGGATCTGGAGGCCAGGTTGCTGCATCTCCTGTAGGAGAGACCTGTTGTGTTTGCATTTGTGTATTTCTTTCACAGAAAAGGGTTCAGCTGCTAGCTAAACTTGGATACATGGGCAAGTTTTGGTACCCATGAGCCTGAATGTATGAGCTGGTTGGATAAACATTCTGTTTTGCTGACTTATAGTAGTTAAGTTTGGTTTTTAGACAGACATACAAAGGATACATGGCAGCCAAGAAGTGATAAGCCTGGGATTAACCAACTCCTTAGGGTTACACAGGTGCAGACGTGGTATGCTCTGCCATGCTGGTAACTACCTTTTTAGACAGAAGGATTCATCTATAATTCATTTATAATGGCCTTAGCTTAATTTTTAAGAATCCTGCTGTACTGGATTGTAAAATAGTTTTTAGGTATGTCCTGATAGCAGGAAGCTCTTTGGTAGATGGGCTGTATTGCTTCAATTTACTGTTTAATTGTTGGTACAGATTTAGAAATGTACTGCTTCCACCACATAGCGAAAATTCACATATGTAGGACTGCACCTGATTTAATGTCTTCTGTTTATGTATTTTAATTGATTTCTTTATTCTGGATAAAGATGCCAAGCATAGATGCACTGAGCTGCAGAATTGTGGACTAATAGCTTTGGACTGAGGTGTGTAAAGAGGATAATTTAATTTTATGTTTTTTTCAGAGTTTTATTATATCCTAGATGCTGAATTTGCAGTGGAAATTATATGGCTGCAGGATCAACTTTTACTGTTGGTGCACGAGTGAAGCACTAGACTGTAAAGTCTGATTCTTGACTGAAGTCCCCTGGCATCTCAGTAATAACAATAAATAAATAATAACAGCTGTAGGATGGCATTGAGACAAGGAATCGTGTGTTTGTGTATTTGTTTGCGTGATAAAATCTGTGTATCCAAAGATGACTTGTCTGTGGAGGCTCTTTTTTTTTGGCTGGAACAAGCCCTTGATTTCTTGCAGAAGTCAAGAATTAATTCTTTCTGTTGAACTTGAGTGGTGGGTCTAAAAAGATTGTTACCTACCTATCCCTCCTAGGAAAATAATTCCACTTATGAACAGGTACCAAAAATACAATTAGCCCCAAAAATACAATTAACCAATTTCAATACTGCGCCTACCAAGTGTGCTCATAGTCAGAGCCAAAAGTAGATTTGATTTGCTTTAAAGACCAATATTCCTGTTTTATGGAAAGGTGAGGTAATGCAATTTTTATGCTTAAACATAATTTTGAAAACCTAAAATACAATTCAAATGTGTAGTAGCAATATTAAATATTTAAAATTTTGAAAAATTTAATGTATTTAAATATTAAATACCTGTTCTGGAGAACAAATTGCAGGGTTGAGTACTTATCTTGGTAACATTGTTTATTTAAACACTTCTTGTCATTTTTGTGTGAACAGTGAAAGAGCTGCTGAGTGTATATGTGATGTCAGCACTGTTTAAGTAATAAAGACTTTTAAAAGTAATTGCATATTTAACCATGGGGTGGACAGCATTTTTTGAAGTAACAAAGCAGAATTTACCTAGTTAATAAGAATAAAAAAGGTTTGATTGCTGTAATCTGGTTGGCCAGTTTTTCCTCAAAAGGAAAGTGAAATGCATTCTTGCATTTCTCATGGCTCTACCTTTGTAGGGAAACCGGGGATAAATTAAAACCTGTATGCATTTAGTTGCTGTAAATCATCTTACAATAGCGTTGACCAGCAGAGGGCTTCCGTCCCTGGGAAATAATCCCTCACGCCGTTATTGCCAGAGAAGAGGAGCTTTAACCACACACCTTTCCCCAGTGGCTTTGCCTCTCTTATGGTCCTGCAGCCCGAAGAGCTCTGGAGAGCTGTGCAGGATCCCGTGGTCTCCTCTGCTTCCCTTCAGCTTGTACGTGATGCAGTCTCGTCTCCATAGGGCAGAGGAAAAGACAGTCCCTTTGCAGCGGCTCTGTTTTAATTACATTAAATGCTTTTGTTATCGAGATATAAGTGTGAGGACAGGGGGGGATGTTACGAAGATCTTTGGAGTTCAGACTGTGGGATAAATACGGTATTTGTGGTCAACTTATAAAAAAAAACATTTTAAACCAGAGCAAAGCTTTATTCTTTCCGTGTGATAAATCTCTTTCTATTGTAATTTATGTCCTTAGCAGTGTGAAAGGGGTACACTGATGTGGGTGCACTCTAGCAGATTTTTGTAATGGCAAGAGCACTGATCCTACACACTTCTAGAAATATATTTCTGAATCTGTCTTGCTGCTTCATTACTGAGTATTCTTCTTGACACATAGGTTTGCATTTTACCTAGCAGGCATTAGCCTTTCTTTTGGCTAGGTCTTGCATTCCTTTTATCTGCTTTATCTAGAACTCATCTTTGTACTTGTTCTGTGGCCACGGTGTGCTAAACAGCCTTAAGTCAAATATTGCCACATACACCTCTCTTCTTAAAATGCCATTAACTTGGCTTAGTGCTGTGAGCCACCCAGTCAGAACCAAGCCTTCAGCTGGGTGACTGGCAGCATATGGAGAGACAACCTCTTTTGGACACATTTGGTTAAAAAGATAGTGTTTGTTCTGCCTTTGTGTTCAGCAGTGCCTTTTTTTCCTCAGCAGAATTGGAAGATAATAGGATTTTAAAGGGTGAGTAATTGACCGACAACCACTTCCAGCCATAGCATTTTTCTTCATATTGTGTGGCCTCAGTGCTTAGGTGAGGCACAGCCTGATTTCTTATTTCCACAGCTCGCTGCACTAAATCCTGTGGCAGCTTGGTTGTTCTGCTGGCAGCACAGGGGAAACAAACACATCACCAGCCTAGTTTGGCTTTGTTTTTGTTTTGTTATTTTAATTTATTTTTATTTGTGTGTTGTGTTTTAATTGCATTGTGCATCTATAAGGATAGCATGCACTATCGGATGCTAAAATCAAACCAAATAGATGCAAAATGGATTCTATTGTTGATGCCAAAATTAAATGTTGAAAATCCCATCTATTTTAATATAATATATCCATTTCTTTTCCTCATGCAGAAATAAATTATGTTTTTGCTTTTTGTTGTGTTCTTGGTGCAAATATTTGTGTTAACTGGTGATGACTGGGTTGCAGAAGGAGGAAGGCTGGAGGTTGTAGGTGCTCAGGAGCACAGCTGAGTAATGGCTTTTGTGGCTGAGAGAGGTTTGGGAACTTGGGAGGAAGATGGCAGTAACAGTTTAAAGCTTTGGTTGTCATGGGGGAGGTTTATGAGAAAAGGAGTCAAGTGCTTTAATCAACCAGAAGGGAGTGAATAATCTTCTTTTAAATGGGAATTTATTTTTTATTAGATGTAATGCCTGTTTTCATTTAATATTTTCCCCTTTTTAGCTTTTTTCTCCCCCAAGACACTCTCTCTCTCTCTCTCCCCCCCTCTCTCCTCTCTAATGCCTCTTGCTTGAGCTTGAATGGCTCTGACAGTAAATGACCATTTGATGAGTCTTTCCTCACCATCCCCGTATGTCTAATTTACCAGGGAGTGCTCTTGATGTGAGTGATACCCCTTTCCTCTTATCAGGGTTTTAGGTAGACTCACAGCTTACGACGCCCATAGGTAAAGGGCATGTTATCAAAAATTTGTGAAAGTTGTGCCAGCATAGCTTAGAGTTAGCTTAAAAGTGACTTAGTCAAAGTAGTCCTAAAACTCTCTCTGGAAGTTCTCCCTGCAGCTTGGGAGGCTTGTTTAAATATACTTTAGATTAACAGGTGATCAATATGAAACTGCATTTATTTATAAGAACTTATTTTTTATGTATTTGCATATTTAAGTTGTGCTAAATACTGAAATGTCTCTTGGTATTTTTGCGTCACATTCTGTAGATGAGTATAAGACACACAGGTGTAGGACTGCATTTTTAAATGTGAACAAAGGACTGCAAAGTTATTGATAACACTTTTTTTTTTTTTTTTAACATTTGTCCTGTCTGCAGGAGCAAATGGCACCAAAACCTAAGAAATTAGTTACTTTCTGATCATTTGGATCCTTGTGGGTTTTGTTGTGACATCAGTTCTGATGTGTTCTGTAAACAGTCCTTGGTAATGTAAGGACGTGTAAGCCTTATAGCAGTTTTAGTGCATCAAGGTTTTAGAAAGTGTTCTCAGATTGCTCAGTTACTCTGTTATGAATTTTAAAGATGATACTGGTGGTGTTTGCATTAGTGTTATGTAAGACATGCATATTAAATGCCGTGTGAATATATTTTGCCTTTTTGGTAGTGATTTTGAACAAATAAAAGCACTTGCAACTGAAGACTTGAATGTTTTGGTGGAAAAGAACCAAAAAGCACTTTATTGCAAAAACATATAGTGATTGAACTTTGTGCATCCCTTATCTCAGTGAGTTACTTGCTTAGTTTAAAAGGTCAAATAAATTAAAAGACAAATTGATGTTAACATGTTGGTGAACTGCTTACTGACTTTAATTGTAACTGTAAAAACAGATACCCCGAGGCAGGTTTAAGCAGTGGTAACTAACATTGTTATGATAGCCTCAGGAAGCAAGTGTAACAGACAGGATGTTTTGTAATAAAACTGTAAAACAATTAAAATAGCTGCACAAAGGATGCTGCTTTTTAGCCTGTCCAGAGGAAAGGGCTGCAAAGGGAGTGTCAACCAGTCACAGCATCATAGTTGTTATAAATTACCATCTACTTTCGGAAGGGGCAAAAGATGGATAACAAAGTCGACAAGTAAATACATGCTACATAAATATGCATAAATCCATTACCATCTGCCACATTGTCCAATTTGACTGGGGTGTCTACCACATAAATCAGTTTAAAGCAGTTTCCCTCAAGCAATATTTTCTGTAATGAATGGTTGAAAGATCTACATTCTTGGGTTGTGACTGTAGTTCTGGTATATAGTATGGAAAATACCATGTTTACCATTTTCTCAAAAAAAAAGAAAGCTGTAGTTGAAAGATTTATTTGACTGTGCAGCTACTAAACTTTGCATTAGTCTTTGGAAGCCAAGCCACGAAGTTAAATTATCAGGCTTTTTGCTTTGCTAGGAATTTTTAGTGGTTTATTTTATATAATCACTACTGCAGACATTAAGTAAAGATTAGAAATATCAGTCTGCAAATGTGCTGGTTTTGTATCCCAGCATTATGATAATTTTAAATGATAATTTTTCATAAAGTTTCATTCCTTGCTTGGTAAACAAACATAGCTCATAGTGTGCTGTTTATTCTTTGTGTCATCACTGTGATATGTCTCACTTTAGGTCCAAATAATTTTATTTCTTCTGTCCTGTATGTGTATAGCATACTTACATTTAATCTTTTATCCAGATGTGGCCTCTGTCTCCTTAGATTTAGCTTGTACGGTTTTCCTACATCCTGTTCTGGATTTCTCCTAGTAGCTATGACTGTCGAATCACTGTGCTCCACTCTGCATTCATGTGGGCTTCGTTTCTTTGACACACAGACTGCTTTACACTGTTCTGGCAAAGAAAAGGGGCCCCAGTGAGAATGGGACACAAGACCCAGCTGACTTGTCTTCTTTTTTTATGATGTACTGAATAGATTGCACCAGGATAGATAACACTTGTGGTTTTATTTTTTAATGCAAGAAGAAAGTAGTAACATTTCCTGGTTTCTTTATTTGTAGATTAAATCTCTAAAACAAAAATGGTGAATCTTTTATGTACACTGATGTTGCCTTCCCCCCCCCCCCATTCCCACTATAAAGATTTTTAACTACTCTGATTAAGAGTATATATTAAGACTTTACATCAAGATATTCTTTCTAGTAGGAGGTTTGACTCCTAAAATGCCCATTTGTGATGGAAAAAGACAAAATTGGGTTTTCATTAGCATTCTTACAAAGAAACTGGCCTAAGTTTTATATGAAAGAATCTGATAACCCATCTTCTCTCTGCAAATATTTGCCTTCATTAAGTCAAAGGTCAAAAATCTAAACTGTCTGTCAGGGTAATTGTGTGAAGTTTTGTAATTCACGGAAGCAGTTTTAAATATATGTTAGGTGGCCTTTAGTGGGTTAGGAATCTAACTTTGGATTTCTGTTTTGCAAGAAGCACAGATTTGTAGTGGAAGAAAGTGACTTACAATACACTAACAAAATAATTTCAAATGTAATTTATGGGTAGTACTGAAACATTTCTTTATTGTGGTAAAGACTTTGTAGTGTTAGTAAAAGAGCTTCTAATAAAAAGACAGCTTTACCCCTAATGTAGCAGAAATTTAATGTTAAAACTAGAAAGGAGTCCACTTGGGAAAAAGTGTGCAAGAGTGAGATTATTTTTCACTTCACATTAGTCATTTTCTAAGTAAGGCATCGTGTGTAAGCTTGTTGTCCAGACTTTCAGCTCAGCCATGAAAGGGAAGAAGCCATATAGATAAGGAATCAAATAATTTAAAGAAAAATGTTCAGTAAAGGTGGGATATGTTTCCTCTGGGAGGGCAGGTTGGCTGTGTTGTCTGGGGAAGAAGTCTACATTTTCTGAGTAACTTGTAGTTAAATAGTGCTGAATTGGCTGAGTCCCATCCTAACATGATATGAGCTTCAGTGGGCTGCATTGTTTGTGTTTGTATGGCAGTGCATAAATCTCAGTGTGACACTTTTTGTTTACTTGTAGGGAAGGGAACAGTGTGCTCATAATGAAAAAAATACGTAGATTTTTCATATAAAATTAATCTAATGGCATGCTAATTTTCAGGTGGACTTAGTAACAGCTGGGATATGAATGAAGTAAAGATTCTTCTTAAAAAAAACCCAAACCCATAAATACACATCTTAAGTATCTGTATCTTCCCTATTGACATGAAATAATAGACCAAAGTATAAAGTCTTGTTTGAGAAAGACCCTTTTCTGATCTTGGCTGGTTTCCTTTGAGTATGTTTTGTATGTGATTAGAGAAGAGAAGATAGTCTGGCAACTCTATATCGAGGCAGGAAACCTATTTCCAGATCTGCCCAAGGTTTCCTGTACAGCTATGGAACTGATCCTGCTCACGAGAGCTGGAGGGGAAAATTAAAAAAAAACAAAACAAAACCAAACCCCAAAAGCCCCAAGAACTTTGTTTTTAGTGTGTAAGTTTTTAATGCAATATTTTTGCTACTGGCCATCTTGTTCCTAAGATCTAATACTTTCCTGCCTGGCGGGATTTTAAGAAGGTGAATTTTCTGACTAGCCTCAAGTGCCTTCCTGCAAGATCCTGTATACATGTAGAAGATAACTTTTACATATTCCTGCACTATTATTTCTCAAGCAAGACTTGAGGAAATTTGTACAGGGTGCCAATCTCAGAAACGGTCTTTCTCCCTGCTCTTGATAATGAAATAAAGAGATGAAACCCCCCTTAGAATTGAGGTAATTCATTATTATTTTAGAACAGCGAGGGCAGGAAATGGGAAGAAAACAAATGCTCTGAAAACAATTTGAATGTTGCTCCAGACAAATAAAAGACTGAGGCGGTGGCTGACCTCTCCTAACAAACAGCTGGAGCCAAAAATGGCCACAGAGTTGTCGCTTAAGGACTTAATGTAAGAGATCTTTCAAATCAAAGAAACAGTAAACAAGGTAGATGGAGCTTTAACAGAGGTTAAAATTGAGATAGCTCAAATGAAAGTCAGACAAAATGAAATTAAAGAAAAGGTGAATCAACAGCTCCATGTGTGTGAGGATGAATTACTTACGTTAAAAGAGACTTCTAATCAAATCAAGTTTCTGGAAGGATCTTTGAAGAATTGGGGGAATAAAAGGAGGAAAATCAAATTTGGGACTGGATACCTAGAAAGGGCTTGAAGGACATCACCCAGGGGGAGGTTTTGAAAATATTGCACTGGAGCTGATAAAAGTGAATGCTGAGAGAGACCTCTGAAGTGAGAGGTTTCGCCTGAGCTTCCTCAGGGTGCCCGCTAGACATCAGCCCCTTGTATGGCAAGCATTGTGCCTGTCTGCTATGTAGCAGATGACAGCAGTAAAGTTTCCTACTGTCAGCTTTTTCAGAGCACTCTCACTAGAGTTTAGCTGGATGCAGGCTATCTGCCACTGATGGTTTTACAGCCTCCCTGAATGTAGGGCTTGATTTACAGCACCCGAGTGAAATGGGGGTAGGTTATTGCATAACAATACAACAGTTATGGGATGAACCAGTTGGTCTGTCTTGGGGCTCAGAAAAGTACCTTTTCCTACTACCAAAGAATGCAAAAGTGTTTTGTAAAACTATACTTGCTTCTAAAATGTGGCGACCTACTTTGGAATTATTGTGATTGCTAGATACTATATATGTTATTTTAAGAAGTATTGAAAAAGAGGGTATTCCTCTAATAGTTCCCTGTTGCTGGTACTGATTCTGTCAGTGTGGTGAGATATGGAGCAGATGAGGAAGAATGAGGTTCTAGGGTGCCTGGCTGTTCATTGATGGAATCTTGCATCAGAAGAAAAATTCAGGATACTCACATAGGCTTAGCTTGAGTTGGGGGTCAGTTAACTAAGAGTAGCATTAGTTTGCTCTAGAGTTGAACCTCAGCTGCTTGGTTTGCAATCAAGTAGGACAAATACAAAAAATAACAAGAAAGGAAAAGATTTTCTCCTTGCAATTCTGCAGGAGGGAAACATTTTGAAATAGCATTCCATTTTCTTGATGTAAGCTAATTATTTGCTGCTAGGTTGGGGTCTTGGATAAAGCATTATTTTTGCAATTGAGAAGAGAATGTTCTCAACTGGTGAAGAATGGTAAGCAGTAGTAGTGGATGATACAAAGAAGCTAGTTCCAAGGAGCTGATATTTCCCCTTTTTCTTGATTTGAGGGATCATTATTGTATCTTCCTCCAAACTAGTAAGAATAAGGCAACCAGTTAGTACAATTGCTGAACATGGCCCTAATTGGAAGGATTTTTACCGTTAGATAAAACTGAAAGGGTAGCTTAAGGATTTAAAAGTTGGGAGATCCATTGCTAGCAGATGTGTCAATCTGAACAGCTGAGTGAGACTTTACCCCTTATTTACAGAACCCCAGTCAGTCAGTCTGGTTAAAATAAAGGTTGCGGATGTTTTTTCCTGGAGATTCTGAATTGCATTGTTTAGTGGGGTAATCCCAAAGAAGTTGAATGGGACATCAGGATGTGCAGCGTTATCTTATAAGAAGGTACTGATAAAGGTGAACTGTAGTGAATTAAAACTGTGAGAATTAAGAAAATACTCTTCAAATATTTGTGTAGATTGACTTATTTCAGGAAAGGACTCTGAAGTGTATTGTGGGTTTGGGAAATGCACTAAAATGCTATGCTTACAAAACCAGAGACTTCACAAAAATTGCTCTTCTAAAAGGGTTACAGGAAAGGTCAGTACATTTCCAGGTCTACATTTGTAGGATAGTCTTCTAATAGAGAATTCTTCTGTTTGTATTTTTCTCTCTGCTCTTGACTTGCAGGGAATGCAGTCTCTTGAGTGCCTTGAATGCCAGCTTCAATTGAAATGTTTTCCTTTCAGTTAATTGGCTTCCAGGTTCACGTTCTATCAACACCAGAAATAGATTTAGGCGCATCTCTCTTAAGGTTCGGGCTTCTGGATAGGTATCCTCAGTGAAGTATTTTGGGAATCTTCCATTGTTCAGATAGTTCTGAAAATAAAATACTAGAGTAGGATTTCTTCACCTGGGTCTTGATTTTAACAGGTAAAACAAGATTGCGTGGTGGGTAGAGATTTGCCACTTTGGTTCCACTCTAAGTTTACAGGCAAATTACCTTGTATCTATGTGTCTGTCTAGCTATAGATATGTGTGAGTGTGTGTATAACACTGGACTGGATATATATTCATATTACATAGTTTCAGTATCAGTAGACACTAGGGCTGTACGTAAATCCTGGGAACTCTTGCAGCTGCAGTAGCCAAGAGTGTGAGGCCAGGTAGACAGCTTTTCTTTCTAATTTTACTGGTTATTGCTGTGAGAACAGCAACTCTGCAAAGTTCAGATCTTTCAATCAACAAATAAAATGTAATTTTACTTTTTTAACTTTAGTAATTTGTATTATTTATTGAATACTGTATTACTGTACCACTACCTGTTTCAACTGCTTGTATTCTAGAGCATTTGGGAAGGTTTTTTTTGTAGTAGCCTTACCTTGGACCAATGTCTAGATGTGCTTTTGAAATTTCCAAGCTTCATTCCATGACACAGGTGTGCCCACAAGGTAGACACATCATTAAAAAGGGCTCGTCTTCTCTGCACTCATGATCAGTGGGGTGAAGAAAGCCCTGGATGACATGTAGTCAGTACCTTGACACTGGTGACTCAAATGCCATCAGTCCAGCAACCACTGACAGCCTCATCAGTTCTCAGCCGAAAATGTAGGAGGGGTCTGACAGCCACTTAAGAAGAGAGAGCAATTGCTCACTTGATGTAACTGAGTTAATTTCCATCTGGCATATGAGCAGAGGTTCTCTAGGTTGGTGAAGGACCGGAGAGGTGGTTGAAGCTGCCATGTCTCATTTGTCCCAGCTGCCATGGTCAGGAGGGCTCCTCGAATATGCATGTAGTTCCAGTAGATGCTCTTGTCCTAAAATGATTGACTACTTTTCACATGGATGTACCATCCAGTGTGTCTGTGTGGACAGCACATCTGAAAGAAACTGGGTACAAAGCTGTGTCAGTTGTGTACAAATGACTCAATTTGAGGTCTGGCTCATGATAAGCAGGAGATGTTTTCTAAATTATATTTATTGTAGTTCTTATGCAATAGATGCATAATCTTCAACTTCAGTGAATCCTGTATTTTTCCTTCTTCCCTTCAGAGTGCTACAAAATGACAGCATGATAAATACTCTAATTCGTTTGATTTTGATATTATGAGCTTTCAAGGAAAAGGCAGTATCCCTGTTCACTGGGAGATGTTCCTATTTTATGTCTTCTGCTAAGATATGCAGAAGCACTTTGAAGAATGAACACTGTAGAAACACAGGTAAAAGAACACTACCACCATGAAGGGATTGCTGTTGCTTTTTTATTTATTTTTTTTATTTTAGGGTTTTTGTTCACATGCAGATAAATTGCTGATTTTCTTCAGGATGAAGGAGGTGGATTTAAAATAAGAAATACTTTAAAAAGTCTTCAGTGGTGTTGTATGGTATCTAACTGAATAGTAGAGGCCTGTCAAGGCAGACAGCAGTGTGTTTATCTGTATTTTTTTTCAAGCAGACTTTATTTGTGTTTCATTTTCCAAGTGGCACTAAATTTTCTTTTTGTTTTTATGAGTTCTGCTTTCCAGTATGGCACCACTGCTAGGTACTTCACACTGTAGATAGAACAGCTGGGTTAATTAAATAGATATGTCACAGCACTGAAGCCAGTGCCTGCTGCAATTGTACACAGGCAGCCAAGAGCTACAGGAAATAGCGACTTGTGGAAGCATTAGCAAGGCAATACCAATTGTAGTAAAAAAAACCCCCCAAGCTGTGCTATGAAAAAAAGTAGAACAAAAATAATGCTTTGTGTGCATTAATTACAAATAAGTATAAAAGGTGGAATGTTCATTCATGATATCATAAACCAGTTATTATTATGATAAATTAATAAACTGAATTTCAGTTCATTGTTAACAGTGTCATTATGGAATTTATGGAAGGTTTTCTTTCCCTGTAGCTTTACAGTACGCTCCCCTCCTATCTTTTTTTTTTTTCTCTCTTTCAAGACTGAGATGTTTTAACACGTGGCAAAAAGGATCCTGTAACTTTTCATAAAGAAGTTTGTTATCTCTAGTGTGTGGACCAAATTTGGAGACATTGTCCTCACGAGCTTCCTGTTTGTTTACTGTCAGCTATGAAGTTATACACCATAGCCCCCACTTCATTTCTGAAATGCTCATGAATGATTCTGTGTGCTTAAGATCTGCTCTGCCCTTTTCAAAAGTGGCCACATTTCAGTTGCTGGCAAAATACTCCTTTTCTACCTATTCCTTGTTTTCACAATGTTCAGGTTAGCTATAACTACTGAGGACAAAATGTTCTGTGACTTTGAGTCACTGCAGGCCCAGCGATGTAGATGTGCTGTAATTCAGAAGACAAGGTCATCTCAATGAGTATGATGGACTTTGTCAATAGATTGCAGATTTTTTTTCTCATAAATGGATCAAAGCTCTATCTATAGCTGCTGGGAGGGCTACTGGGGACAGCAGCAAAAGCCAAAGCTCCAGAAAAGATGGATGTGGAATAAATCCCAACACGAGCTCCTCTCTGTGGTTTGGAGGCTGATTGGCAGGTTTCCAAGGAGCAGATGGTGCCAGCAATGTTTCGTTGTTTGTTTGCAAACTACTTGCAGCATTGCATAGCAAAGGCAGTGTAGGGCTGGTCAAAATGGCAGTACTGCTGTGGTGGAAAATGGAAAGAGTTGTGGCTGCTGAATTTCACCTTGAAAACAATTCTTGACTCTTTGTGCATGAACTAGTGTTGACCTGTTGTTCTTAGAAGGTAATGAAAGAGCCATATAAACATCATTCATTGTTCAGAATTTTATAATGATAAGGAACTATTATTTTAAAATCAGACCCTCTTACGCATGGTAAGAGGATTCTCAAAGCATGTGGAGCTGTCAAGACATCAAATCTCCACATGTTTTTTTGAGAATCTCTGTGTAAATGCATAAAAAGCCAAATGAGAAATCTCTTTGCTGAGACTTGTTAGCTGTGGGACTGTATGGGCCATCAAAAACCATTTATTTTATAAGTCTTCAAATTCTTGTTTTAAATGTGTAATTTGAAAAGCAAACACTAAAATAGAGACCCAGGTCTCAGTTCTGCAAGCTCCCAGATATGTGAGTAGCTGTCTGCACATAATGACCAGGAAGCAGGAAGGTGGAAGGCAGGCAGTGGCTCACACAGCTCTCCTCCTCACTGGCATCCATGTCCATTTACCCGTCATGTTGGGGACAGCCTGTCATCAGGGCTCTCTTCTCTACCTTCAGAAACCTGGGGGCAGTGGTTAGGATGTCCCTGTTGGGTAGTCATGAAGACAGGCAGAAATGTCCTCTGGTCGTGTCCTGCTCAGCTTGGGTTTGGAAATACATGCATTCAAAGCCACTAAGGATAGCCAAGGATTTTGGGTAGTTAGACATGAAAGGGTTAATCTAAACATATTACTTGTGTAAATGGAGGATAGGGTTTGGGGAGTTTCAGTGTTTTGGGTTTTTTTTGTCTAATACTAAAGTCATGAGAGAATTTGGACCCACAGACTAGGGGGCAGTACTCATAGTTGTAATTTTGTCAGCCATGTGTTGCTAATCCAAAATTAACTCTTTACAAAGTAACTAGATCTCCCAAGTAGGGAGTTGGGGGATATTTGGTACAACGCAGCTGTGCTGCCTTAGGGAGTCAGATGGAGTCAGCTTGAGAACGATGTGTCCTAAGCTTACAAGCAAATGCCAGAGCCTGTTAAAATACATGTCCAGAGCAAGTTTTTGGGAGTCTTTGAAAAGTGTGGGATAGGGTAGTGAAGGGATCTGAGACAACAGACCTTGGGAGCTGAGCAGGCTTAAGCCCAGGCTTGGTCTGTGGTGACTCTGGTCATCACCTCACCTGTAAAATGGTTGATGCGAAGGAACTAGAAGCTGAAAGTCATGATTTTTTTGGTGTGTTTTTTGTACTGTATATGATGGGAAGCAGAGGTCGATAAGTGAGCATTCTTTTACCAGGCTTTTGAGTGCAATGTATTGGTTTTGTGCAAGGTCACTATATTCATGGTGATTATATTCATGGTGAGTCAGCTCGGTGCTGACTCACTGCCTCGTTTTCAGTTATGTACCACTTCTTTGGTGTTATATATGAAATAAATTAGTTTTTTTTTTAAAAAAAAAACAAACAAAAACTCCAACAAAGAACCAAAACACCGTTAGCCACAAAATAAATACACTCACCTTCATCAATCTTGAGTGTCTGTGTAATCTGGTTGCTGCAAACTTTGCTTTTGCCTGATGTTCTGTTGTCCCATCTCTTTTCCTCCCATTTTTATTTTTGCCCATGGTTGTTGTCATACTTAATTTGAAAGCTCTGCAAAGGTGACTGTTTTGCAAAATAACCTTTGCAAAATTATTTGACATTGTAATTAGTAGCTGTAAGTAACAAGGGGGAGTAAGAATACCAAAGAGAATCATTCAAGCAGAGGATGAAGAGTTGAGCATGGTGTTTGAGCACCGCAGAAAGAGGAGAGGCAGGTGTTTTATATCTTTGAGCCATTTCTGTTTCTGGAATTGGACAACATTTTGAATTAAAATATTCTAACATGGTTTTTACTACTGTTCTAAGTACTATAGGTTTCACTAGACTTCAAACTTATATTTTTTCCCCCTCACTCTCAGTTCAGGTCTGTAGCAAATTCAAGTGCACTGTCCTACACGTTATACTGAGTTGTGTCTTTGGATGTGTGATACAGCCTGAAATTATTCAGTGTGACGACACTTAACCTAAGATAATTCAATTCAGTACACTGAGAAGTAGAATGATAGAATATTTTTTTCCCTAGGATGGGTACCCATCCATTGTCACTCAAGTTACTGCAGATTATCTGTTGGGAGCATAAGAATATATGACTTGCCATACCAGATCAAACCGGTGGTCTGTCTAAGAAACTGTCCTTTCTCTTGAGACAGACTGGGGCTGGGTATTTCAGACAAAAGGGCATAAAACCTGACAGTAAACTTTCAAGTGTCTTTCACATTATGTTGTGGGTGTTTTTTAATCCTGTCAGTTAGACTTTGGTCTATGCTGTGTAGCAAAAAGGCTTAAATCCCTTGTGTTTCCTAAATCTCTTCTGATGTAACACTTCATTTTCATGTTATCTATCTAAACCTTATCTGAATTTTGCTGTGCTTTTGATGTCAGTGTGCTGTGGTAGCAGTGCATTACATAAATTAATTGTATGTTATAAATAGGAATGTCTAATGTATCTTGTCTTGTTTCTCAAACCTCAAACATGCCTTCTATTAGACATCTCATCTTTAAGCTAAAAAGATTTCTGTTAGTGTTTTCAGTCTCTACTCTGCAGGACTATTCCAGTGCCTGTAATCATTCTAACAGTTTTTCATATCAATACCTTGCACTTGTCAAAAGAACAGATCACAGTATTTAATATGAAGAGCACACAGCCATTTTATATAGTGGCAGCAATATTTTTCAGTAAGATTTTAATGTTGGTAGGAAGAATTAAGGGGAAAAGAGAGATTCTTGCAATCACTATTATCTTCTATGTTTTTTATTTCAGATACAGGAAAATGATGCTGGAATTATTACAGCACTGAGAATTAGGTTCTAAAAATATATGTTGAGCCCAGACAGTGATAGGAAGAGCCCCTTTCACTTTAAGACCTTTTTGCACTTTAAGCTAATATTTCTATATGTTAATTTGTGCACTACTTGAGACTTTATTTCTTTTTGTTCTTAATCAACATACTGAAGTTCATTTGGGATTTAGAATTATACTTAACGTAGATCTAACTTAGTAGTTTCCTTCCTCAGCTCAGCAACCATAAATCAAAGGGTGGATTTTTTTAAGAGATAAAAATCCTTACTTTTATGTTTGGATATTCCTTCTATCCAAGCATTTTTAAGGAATAATGCTCTCTAAACTTTTCTTTTATTGCTTTTCCTTTCCTTTCCCCCCCTCTACTCACATGTGCCACGAGCTTGCACTTTTTAAAAATTAATCAAGGACTGGTAGTTTTGAAAGCAGCAGGCACAGTCTAACACGGTTGGTGTTCATTTGCATCTGTGCTGAGGTGTGTGAGCATCTGGAGATCGCAGCAACACCCTCTGCTCGGGCTGCAATCTGCAGATTGCTTGCAGTGCCCCTGGAAGGCAGCTGTACCTGCGTGGGAGCCCTTGCACTCCTTGCACACGGCCCTAGTGGAAGGACTAATTAGATTGAAGTGTAGTAAGTCTGCGGACTTCTAATAAAAGTGTTTTGCTTATGGGCAACCACAATCATTTTGGCCATTGGGGTGTAAATGGGTTCTTTTGTAATGTAGTATTTGACCTATAAATGACTGCGACTTTGGTAGGTTCTTTTTCTACAAAATTGGCAGCCTCCACTGTCCACTTCCTAAGGCTCTAAAATAAATAATGAAAAGTGCTATAAACATAGGATTTGATATTGATTTTCTGGAGTTTAAGATAATCTGAGGTCTTCAGAGATCAGTATCCTTTACTGTGTCATACACTTATGTATGCTGCTGCTATAAAAATAAATAACTGAAGCTCTTTAAGGTCTAGTTTGTGAAAAAGATGAAACATTTATTGGCCACTATATTTTGAACATTGTATTTCTGAAGCTGAATTTGATGCTTTGCGTCCCATAAAATAAAAATTATGAGATTGAAGGCAGTAATCAAAAGAAAAGGGCTCAATGTGTCACTCTGTTGCTAGAATACATGTGGCTGGCTGAACTGAGCTTTACTTCTAATATACTTCTATAAATTTTTAATGATGGCTAATGAATCAAAAGTTGAGAGGCTTTGGAGATGAGCTATTTATCAGATTATTTTTTTTCCTTTTGGTGCTGTGTGCAGCATCTCCTGGATCCCCCGGGTTGCAGGCTGTTTCGTAGATGTGGCTTGCACTTCAGTCTGTTCCCTGTCCAGCATTTTGCATCTCTTTAGCAAATACCACAGTAGGGTTCAGTAATATTAATTTTGAACTTTTCACAGCAACAGATGTTAGAAAGACCTGCCAGAGCAAAATAATGCTAATTTCGGTTTTGTTTGGATGTCTGGGTGCTGCCGGGGCTGCAGGGCAGGCAGCAGCGTTTTCCAGCCCTGACCTGTCCCACCAGGTGCCGCTGTGATGCAGTGGTCCCTGCAGCTGGCCAGGAAACACAGTATCCAAACTCCTGATTAATACAAATAAAACGACGAAGGAAATTGTAGCCTGCGCCCTGTGACCTCGCCAAGATGTTGTAAGGCATCAAGGAAGCCTTGATGAATCAGGAGCAGTCTCCTAAAGATCAGAGGGCTGTATGGCTCTGCAGTTTACTGTACTGACTGAGATACAGATTTCTGCACTGTGACCATATTACAGCATCAGTTTGAAAGGAGAGGGAAAGGAAACTAAGGAGTCAAGATGCAGAAGTAAAAATAATTCCCAGGGAAGTGGCTCAGCAGCTTACAGCCAGCTTTGCCTCTCCAAGTATAGTCATGTCTGCATGGCACAGAGGAGCCTTCAGTTCTCTGCCTGCCCCGAGCATGGTGGTCTCCATTACACAACATGCATTGCTGGTGGCACCTCAGCAGTGGCATTTTGGCAGGGAAGAAATCATGATGTAAATTGAAGGTGAGCTGTCAGCCACCCAAGTGGAATCAATTGTGCCATGGGTTAGGTAACCAGGATTACTTCTGCCTCTGGATCCCCCAAGTCTCCAAGAGGTGTGGTAGAAGATGATTGTATGGTGCTGCTTAGAATAGTATGCATGTACTGAGTGTGGAAGGGAAACACACAATGCTAGATTTAAATGGCCAAATATGGACAAGAGATGAGGACAGTAGTTGTCTTTAAAAATTGGCTGTTGAACTAACCTACTGCTGAGTTGTAACACTACTTTTTCAAGGAAATGGTCTCCAATAAAATGATAAGAAGTAATGCAATAGCATTGCTCACTTATTAGTGGATCACATCTAAGTATCAGGGTTTGATTCCTCATACCTGCTTACACTTGTGTATTTTAGTTTCTCTCTGCTTCTGGAGGTTCCTACTAGGTAGGACAATAGTTTTTGGGCAAGACCTCTCTACTCCCCCAGCATTTGGCTCTTTATCCCACTCAGACAGGTGTCAAGATACAATATCCTCATTTTTCCTTCTCTTGCCTGAGTCTTATTTCCTAAGGTTGTGAAAAATAGTACAGCCAGCGCTTCACTTTGTCTTTTCATCAAAGTTTATGATGATTTGAGGCCCCCCAGCTTGCTATGCACATGGTTAGTAGTAGAGCCCCAACCTCAGAGGTGGTGATGCGAGAAGTTGGTATGATTCATCAGCCATTTGGAAGGTATGCTGGGCCATTGTCGGGGCATGCATTTGTAATTATTTTAGTATTTTTATTGTAGGATGCAACTTTAATTCTTGAAAGCAATTCTTGAAATTATGCAAACTGAATTGAACCCAAATTTCAGAAAAATCAGTTAATGATGGCAAGGTTGAACTCATTCTTCATTGTACAGGCAGAAAGCACCTGAGATGCTGCTTCTGGTGAGATAGAGGAATTTGTGGGAAGAACGGTTTCTAACACCTGTTTTTCAGGTTGGTGTTCTCTTCCCATAACTCTCCAGAAATAGTGGAGCCATGGTAAGGATCTTGGAATCCTATTTCGGGGGGTCTGTTAGAGTACATACTTCTTCAGCATATGTACAAGGCCTTGCAAGATGAGCTCATTTATCTAATCAGAGAAGGAAAATAAAAATAGATAGTCATCTTCCAAAATTAGTTATACAGTCGGCTAATGGTAGCATCTTCAGAAGTCACTTGTATGCTAAATAGCGCAAGTGAATTTATTCCTTGTTATTTTATTCTATTTCAAGTTTTAGAGAATCCTGTATATGAGAGGTATAGCTTGGTCCCAATGTTACAGACTTACATCACTTTTAAGTGGAAGTGCACATGTATTAATCTGTAGCCTGCACCGTTGTAATTGCCAGAAAATTGCACTTGAGGCTGCAAACCTACATGTTACATCTCTTCTGGCAATTATATTTGAAACACTGTATTTTGACAAAATTTTTCATGATGTACAACCCTATCAGTATAGCCCTAGCTGCCTGAGTGTAAACAATTTTACATCCATGGAGATGGAAGGTCTAACATAGTATAAGTAATTGGACTGTTGAATGGTTGAAGTAGCCCTGACGGGAATATTTGGGCCAGGCGTTCTTTTGGCTGACATAATAGAGTATTCAGATCAGTGCTTCTGAAGACTTGCATTTCAGTAGGTACACTGTACATGAAAAAGTGTGTGGTATACATTAATGACTTAACTCTTAGTGGTAAGTAAATCTTCTTGAAGTTTATCCTGGAAACTTGACAGTGGAAGCTGGCTGAAGTTGAAAGTGAGCTTTGAAGCCCAAAGCAAAATTACTTTGAAACTGAATGTATGGCAGAAATCTCCACTGCTAATCAGAATATATAGAATATTTTCAGCTATTAATTTTAATTAACATATTAATTAATTTTTTACTTAACATCTGCAAGTTTAGCCTCTACAGCTCTTTTAGCTGTGTTAAAGTGTACTGAAATCAGGAATTCATGACTGCACACAGACATCTGGAGCTAGAGACTCAGCAGACTTTTGAAGTCAGTGGAGTTGTTCTGCTTTACACCTTTTGAGGATCTGTCCTATGAGATTGGCGCCGGTCCAGACTTACGTATTCTGGATTAAATTTATTGAACCTGGAAAAATCAGAGGACTTCAGAGTGGGTATTGTTTCTTTTAAAGGTTGATTGGACCTTCTTTTCTCTAATTTGAGTGCTCCCTATAGTCTGATTAGTGGGGGGCATGCATTACATATTTCTAGGGTTAATTCAGTTTCACTTTCAACTTTCATTCTTTTCCTTCTGAAAAATCAGATGGCGTCATGGTAATTCCCTGCTGCTCTCTAAATCCCTGAGTCTCTTTCCTGTTTCTCACTTCTTTAAGGTATTAAGTGTTACTCAATAACATAGAAGTTAGCGTGTCTGACTCAGTGTGTTTAATTTGACCGTGTTAAGCATAAACAATTTTAAAGTCATCTTATTTCAAAGTGGATATATTTTGCACAACACACTATCAAGCTCAGGGGTAAGGTTAGCTGGTATTTGTTGGCTTTCAGCTGCATTAAGTACTTCAAAATACCATAACCTAAATGTAAAATTGCATCTTACTGCAATACTGAAGACGCCTGGCCTTGGATAATCTCCAGGTTAATGAACTTGCTGGCTGAGGATATTTGCCTTTCCAACCGCTGAACATGAAAATTGGAAGTGTGAGCTCCTAGTATATTGGTCCTCAGCCCATATTAAACCACCCTATAACCCAGACTGACATGGGAGACCACAGTAATGTTGTCTAGCACACTGCTTGTACAGTATGTGCACTATGCTTGGTGGGACTGTGGGCTTGTTATGGAGGCTCACATGAGGTTACCTGGCAGTATGGGGGCTCCTCATGTCCATTTACCCTAGGACTGATGCTGTTGTGTTGCTACCAAGTATGAGGCAAAAGACAAAGTTCATGTGTCTGGAATAGGATCTTGCTTTATAAGAGGGGGTCTGTAGTGGACTAAATCAGGGAATTTCTACATTGTGTACATTAAACTTACTAGACACTTAACTGTCTTGCTTTTGGGAAAAGTTAAGAGAGTCATCACTGGATTCACTGGTCTTGCATGCACTATCTGAGGTTACAGGAAGGATTATGTGCTCTAAACAGCATCTCTTTATTTTTGTACCTGTTCACTTAGGCTATGTGAAGAAGTAAGTGAAAGACCATTATCCAAAATTAAAAAAGCAAAAAAGGGATAAAACCACACCAAACAGAGAAGGGCTGTGTTCCACACAGGCATACTTTCTTGAGAGCCTCATGGGAGTTTTTGTATTAGCAGGGCTCTTGAGTACACACACAAAAAAGTTTTTTTAATACTTACAATATCTGAGCTCGTGAATCTGAACTGTCTGATATGTTATGGGGTATGTCATGCAGTTTGAACTAAGCAATCTAATAGAGTGGTTACTGGGAAATATATATTAGTGGGAACATTAATGTACTCTCTTTATATTGAAACCAGATTTGACAATGTTTATGTAGCCCATGGGCTGAATGGTGATGTTAGTATGAAAGAGGCAGATTGTTTAGCTGAAAGGAGAGTTGAAACTTGTCATGTCTGCATTACTGACATTAATGTTTTATGCACTCAGTGCTTCTGAGACTGTTTCTCTGTGTGGGATTATGGTAATTCCTGATCAATTGTGTCTTTGTAAGAAAATACAACCATGTATAATATAGCTAAAATGCAAGGTTGCTCTTCATTGCATAAAGACCAATTAGAGAACAGTTTATTATTGAACTGAGGTTTGAAAAGAAAAATGTTCCAATAAAAAGGTTATTGATCAACAAAATGTGAAAGGACTTAGCAATTTTAGTTCACTAGGATTTAGCTAATGTGATTGTCCTCATTTCAGAGCAAAGTGTAAATCATTTGCGTCAAGGAACAGACTTCAGCTTCTATTGCATGAAGACATGTCTCTTAAAAATACCATTACGCAGCTGTCTGTGAGGAGTGGAGGGACAAAGGACCACAGGTCTTGCTGGGTTTGGTCCTTTCTGAGGCATTGGCAAGAGAGGAAGAGCACTGTAGGAAGCCTGGAAGAAGGTCATTAGAGTGGCTGCTTTGCAGTTGCCTTACCCCTTGATCATAAAACCTTGCCCCCCATGATTGTAAAACCTCTGAAATGGAATGAAAAAGAGAAGTGAGTGACGGTTTGACCACCATAGTTAGCGCTGATTTGACTAACTGCCATGAAATTATTCAATTATCAGAGTTTTGCAGTGTATTGTTTGTTTCTTTTCCCCCAAGGCAGAAATGCATCTTCTACTGAATTTATTTTCAGTGTTTTGTTTTGAAACAGCAAAACTGATCCCAATTATGATTTTTGTCTTGACCACCAGTCATATCAGAGCCCAGCCCAACTCTTTAAAACAAATTCAGTATTGCTTGTTATATTGATTGCTGCAAGAGTTCCATCCTACTCTAGTTCAAGCATGTTTATTTTGCATTATAAGGTTGATACCTACTTGGAGAAGTAGACTCAGTAACTATAAAAAGTACTTTTCCTAACAGATTTTGTTCTGAAAAGATTCTGAATTAACAATATGCATGGGAGTAGTAAGGAATAGAAATCAAAAAATCTATAAGCTCTTTTTATTCCCTGCCCACTCCCCCAGTGCCAGAATGACACAAATCCATTTATGCTCACACACATTTTACACACAAATAAATGGATGCATAGATAGTGTAGATAGAATGAAAGAACCCTGCTATTTTAGATTGAAGTGCCTGTCACTGACATTAATTTAGATGTAGTATTAGGGAGCCTCTTAAAGGTCAGGTTTCCCCTGGAGCGTTAGTTTACCCTGGACATTTTTACAGATGATGTGCTAAAGATGTAATGCATCTAATAACTACATCTTGGCTTCATCTACTTGATTCATCAAATTCCTTCCTGCTCTTTGCTGAGTTTTCGGTGACATGCTGTATGTGAAATATTACAATACAGTCTATTAATGCTGTGTTGATTGCAACTGATTTTTTTTTTAATTTATTTGGAGGTATGTAAAGGTAAAGCTCATTTATTGCCTAATGCTAGTGGCCTATGGCTTCCTGGAAATAGGGATCCCTCATTTTTCAATTAAGGAAAGTGGTTATGAATGAACAGCTGCCCTTTCCTGGGAAAGGTGGTGTTCAGGTGCTTGTGCAACATCATGACTACCCATACAGATGGGTTTATCGTGTTGCATGTAAAGCATTAGGTGTACAGCCAAATAATATTTCCTGGGTTCATACTCAGCCATAGGTAGTTAAGTTCATTGATATCACAAATACAGAGCCTAATTCTTGCTCTTATTCTGTGACCTCTTGATAATAGAGTTGCTTAATCCTTTTGAAAAGGGTCTTTTAACTTGTGTGGGAAGAATGTAGTTGACCAGTAACCAGAATAGGGCATCCTGCTTGATATGAATATTTTTGTAGTGTAACACTTGAGTTGACCTGTATGCTCTGCCCTTGTCAAAAAGAACTTTGTACAAAAATCAGAGGTACAAAAGATAATCTTTTGAAACAAATTGGCATTGAAATTAGGTTGATGAGAGTGGCGTGTGCCAAAGAACTGACAGAGACACAGTTAAGGAGTTCATCTGGTTTCACCTCTCCACTGAGTCTTTGTGGTAAATTGCTCATCTGAAGAATGAGTTTTAAGGTTGAAAACCAAAACAATGTAAACACCCCTCCCCCCCCCAAAAAAAAAAAAAGAAAACCAACCAAAAAACCTCTCAAGATCATCATATTGAAGTGAAATATGTGTGTGAAATATTGCTATTTAACCAGGATAAAATATTTTTTCAGTGTTGCCAAGCTAGAGCAGTGCATTTCTGCAAATTGAATGGACTGTGAGCCTTCTGAGGCAGCAAGGCAAGCACCACTATGTTGGGTGGGGAGAAGGACCCAAGTACGTGTGGTCTGTGAATGGACTCTACATCCTTCCTCTGAATTGCAGATCTCTCACTCTGTAATCATTACCCTGAAGGAGGTTTGTTTTTTGTCTACACTGATCCCTCTGATTGTCTGGTTTTTCCCTTACACTCAGGTGAGGACAAAAGCTATGCAGTAACAAGGAATTATGGTCTTTTGCCCTGAAAAGCACCCACACCAAGTTCATTTACTTTAGCTTGGGCTGAAGACTAGGCTGTGTGTTCTTTGTCCAGACTTTGTTCTTAAACTCTGAAGCAAAGCAAAGCACGGCCTCGCCTTTGTGGCTTTTTTCTTTTTCCTAGAACTGCCTTTTGTGTGTATTGGCAGGAAAGTAGCATTGCTCTTAAAGATCTCAAAGTCAGTTCTGCTTCTGCAGCCTTGAAGGTGCTGTTACATTAAAGAGAGAGAAAAAAGCTCTTAAATATTGAAACAGTTTCTAAAGTAAAGAGATTTGAATTTATGATTGATTTCGAAGTGATCTGTGTTTAAACTTTGAATGGGAATAAAACAGTGTCTTGTTCAAATATTGAACTAGTTTTAAAGTTAAATGGCTTGAACATAGAACTCTCTCATGGGAAATTGTATTCTCATTTCAGCCTCTGACTTCTCTTGCATATTGTACTATACCTCATTGTACTCACATGCCAGTGTTTGCTTAGGCTGTTCTGAAAAACTCTCTGATATGATTATTTTAGTTGATTTAAAAGAACTCAATAACAAACCACAAAATACACTGAAAAAATTAATAGTGGTGGATATTTTTTCATGGTAATGGGAATTCAGCAGAATGATGTAATCAGAGACAGGATAGCTCTTTAAAGCAGAAGAGTAGGGGAGATAAAATAATTAAAAAACATTGACATGGAGATGTGGTCAGTGAAGTATGGACGATGAGTGAGAACTGTGTATTTGGAGAAGATTAGTCTCTGGACCTTGGCTGATAAACAGGCAAACAAACCGTTACCTGTCACTGCTCACCAAGCTGCTCTTAATTTTTTGGAGTGGTGGTTGTTCTTTATTGACTGGCATGCTGCAAAAGTTATTGTTTTGTGATTCATGTAAGAGGCTCATGGTTGTATTTTATAGCACGTGCTGTCAACTCATTAATGTGGCTGTGTCTTTGAATGGATTTGGTTCTCTGGCTTGACTTTCACGTTCAGCTAGTGAAAATCTTACATCAGGAACAGGGAGAGCTGCAGTATAGGTAATGAATGTGCTGTTGTGTTACTGACCGTAACATTAAGATTCTCTATGTATTTTATAGCCAGAATGGCTTTTCAGTTTCCTAACACTTGAGGGCATAATTACTTCAGCTGTCTAATTGAGTTTTTCGCCACTTTTGCATATTCTTAGTGGACATTTTTCCTTGGTGTAGGGTCATGCAATGGATCAATGTGACATTGGTAGTACTGTTGGCTTGATCCACTCTGTCTGGAGTTTGTGAAAGCTGGAGGAGAAGACAAAGCTCCAGAGGAGCTGATCTTGCTGCTGTTCCCATCCCCATTGCAGCAAGAAACTGATTCGTGATTGCTGGACGTTTCAGTGGCAAATGCAGTGTGTTGGAAGTATGTATCTTCATGGCTGCAAGCAAGGAGATTGAAGGTAAACTGTGTGTGTAGTGTTAGGTAATAGTAAAATGATATAAAAATGGTCTCTGCCTTAATCAAAGTTTAACGAACTCATAGTGGAATGTGAGTTTTTGTTTATTTAAATTTTTCATGAACTTGAAGCCCTGGAGGAGGAACTCCATTTTGGGTTTGGATTGAACTGGGGAGGTATTATGGCAAGTTTTCAAAATTTGAAATTTTGAAATATTTCTTTCAATAATGTCACTTCATAAGACAACTGAAAAAATTCTCAAGAACTTAATGCACTTAACTTTAAGATCAGTGTTTTTAAAAAAAAAAGTTACTGTGGTGCAAAAGTAGTAGACAATCAGTGGAAGCTTTTCTGGAGCATAATAAATCCGTGTAGGCATGGCTGAGAAATTACAGTAAATGTAGAAATTGGATAAGTGCTATATTCTGGAAGAGAAATAAATTATGGTCAGTGGAGACTGCCTAATCAAACATTATACTATTAAGCCTCAGGAGACACCTGTTCCACAATTTTAATAAAATAAGAGACATGGAAGGAAGCTGACGGAAGGGTCTGTATGCTACGTAGTCAGTGTAGTTGTCTCTCCCAGGAAGCATCCTCATCCTTCTCTCCAAGGGTAAACAACCTGCTAAACTGAGCTGGCTGGAGATTTGAGGGCCCACTGGGAAAAGAAGGCATTTTGCACCATAGAAAGACTGGTGATTATTACTGTATGGTAAGTAGGATTATTACTCAGATTCTATTTGCCAGATTAGAGATACATTTTCTCATGTTGGTATTTAATGCCACTTACCTTTTTTAAGACAAAGCCTTTTAAACAATCATTACAAGAAAAAAAATAACCAAACCAAAAATCCAAAGAACAACAGATGCTAGGTTGGTTAGTTAAACCTTTTAAATGGTTGAAAACATAGCACAAATGACTATGAAGTTCTGATGAATTGAGAATTTTTGTATATTTTCCCCTCTATCTGATAGGGCCTTTCCTTTTTATAAGAAGGTTTGATAGAGGTCATGGAAACATGGAGATTAAATCCTGTCTATTTGTTTAGAGACTGATACACGCATGTAGCAAAAAAGAGGGATATTACTGACGGAGAATGTCAGATGCAGAAATTTTGGCTCTCTTGTTTACTTTTTGAGCTTTGGCCTTTCCTACCATAGAGTGAATCTCCATTGTCTCTTTACTTGTTGAGAGGTTGCCAAGCCCTAATTAGGGATGAGACTCTTGCCTTTTACCTGACATTTATTAGCATGAATTGTAGTGCGCTCTAGGTGGGACAGCCAGTTTCTGAGCTTTGTGGAGTTCAAAAATGAGGCTTATGGCTTCTCATCCTGGAGCTACGTGATATCATTGGGCTTTGCTGATATGAGGTCCCTTGGGCAAGTATTTCCACACAGCTGTACATGGGATTGGTTGTAGGAAAACATTGGTGTTTTGCTCTTAAACTTGGGAGCACTGACCACATTGAGATGAAGTAGGAGAGCTGGTCTGCAAGGAGCTTGGCATTGACACTACAGTGTCATGGCTTATGGTGTATGTTAGTGTGACGTTCCACCTGTTTTTTCACTGGTTTGGAGAATGGTATTCACTGGAACAAACCCCACACTCTTTCTGTTATTATTCTCTTTTTTAATTATGAAGGGCCTTGGAAATCTTCACATTTATTATGTTCTATGAACTTTGAAATAGTAGGCCACTCAGGCAGGTTTATTGTCCTCAGGTCTTCTCATTTGATGGAGTTTCCATTGAACTCAGTAAACACTGATCTTTATCCATTCTAATTTTAGCCTCAAAATGTGTGTAAGTTTGTGCGTATGTGTATACCAGTGTACACATATGAACACGCATACACTGTGTGCACGTTTGTATATGTGCCCCAAGTGCTGGACCGTGTCCAGACAAGGGCAATGAAGCTGGAGAGGGCTCTAGAGCATAACTCCTATGAGGAGCAGCTGAAGGAAGCTGGGGATGTTTAGCCTGGAGAAAAACAGGCTCAGGAGGGACCTTTCTGATCTCTACAGCTACATGAAAGGAGGTTGTAGCCAAGTGGGGATCGGTCTCTTCTCCCAAGTAATAAGTAACAGGACCAGAGGAAATGGCCTCAAGTGGCATCAGAAGAGGTTTAGATTGGATGCTAGGAAAAATTTATTTACGGTAAGGGTTGTCAAGCATTGGAACAAGCTGCCTGTAGTGGTTGAGTCACCATCCATGGTGGTACTTAAAAGATGTGTAGATGTGGCACTCTGGGACATGTTTAGTGGTAACCATGGCAGTTGCTGAGTCAATAGTTGGACTTGATCTTAGAAGTCTTTTTCAACCTTAATGATTCCATGACTTTATGAAATATATTGCAAAAAACTTAATGTCCAGAAGACTCATAAGAACATGAGGCGTAATGTGAAACTCCCAAAAAACTGTCATTAAGGGCATTCCACAAAAAAGTCAGCGCAGCAGTTTTTGAAAGTGATATTAGCGCTGCTGAGCATACTGCAAAGGCTTAGGAGTGCTCCTGTGCCACGCGTGGCTATGCCACATATGTCATTGGGTGTTTTCGGATCCCTTTTCTGGCCAAGATGCAAATCTGGAGAAACAAATCCATTTGAGATAAAACCACCAGAAAGTTGTACTAATGAAATCTAAAAAAGGAAAGCAGAGATTTAGACATACGATGACAATCTATAGTTTATGCAACCTTAACTTCACCTTAGTTAAGCTTTTTTTTTCTTTTATATTTTTTCTTTTTTTTTTTTCTTTTTTTGTGGGGACTGAATATACAAAATAAAGTATTGTATGGATGAGTGTAATCCAGTGAATGTTTTATGGACACACTCCTCCAGGGAGTGTTATAAGTTCACCACTGAGTGCTAGATTTTGCATTTGGATCTCTGATTTAACTGCAAGAGGTGTAAAAACTGATGCATCAAGCCAACTCCCTACTGGTTACACATCTGAGACACAAGTGCTTCATTTGTTACTTTTAAAGCTATAGTAAATAATTTTAAACATGAAGTGAGGGTTTTTTCTTTTTTTGTTCTTTTTTTAAGGCTTATTGTTTTCCATAAAAGACAACAAATCTAAAGCAAATAAAATGTTGCATGATATTGGTAGAAATTATTATATTGGCTCTAAACCTATTTGTTTGAAACAGTAGCTATAGAAGACTAGTATATTTTGGTAAGTTTACTGACTTTTGTTCTCCTATCTCTTTTTGGGAGTCAGCCATCATAAATGCAGAAGCTATGCAGATCTGGAGGTATGGTACTTTTTCTTGGATGGGAAAGATGGATTGAATTAATAATCTGACATTTAGGCTGCTGGCAGCACGATTAGTGTGCCTCAGAAGAAACAGCACAGCTGCAAAAGCAGAACAGATTCATGGAGTTTAAAACTAGTGATCATGATTAGTGTTAGTTATTATTATTGTCACAGTTATTTTACTTTTACTGTAGGGGCTGGTGCCTCATGAGAAGACTCGCAGTCCTAGATTCAGAAAGTTTGGGATCTAAATCTAAAACTTGATGCACATTTGAGAGGAGAACATTGTGCTTTGATGGAGACAATACAGTAAGGATGGACACAGAGTAAACTAGTTACGTCCTTTGGATGTACATTTGTCTTTAAATGTTAAAAATGTGTGGGCAGGCTTTCAAGAGAGTGCAGCATATTTGGAGGCAGTGTGGTGTGTCTTTACAGTGAGGTAGGATGTGAGGAGGACTTTCCATATAAATTTTGGTAGTCTGAGGATGCAAAATAACATGTATTGAGGTGTAGTAAAGTTCACAGAGGGAGAAGCTTTCTGAAGGTTAATGTCACTGCTTGAGTGGAAGAAAAGGACGAAATACACTAATAGAGAGATAGCACTCAGCAACCATTTGTTGTCCTCTATTTACAGCTTTAGCAGCCCCCTAAGCTTTTCCTGCAAGAGTTAAATGTCTCTGTCTGGAGAACCAAAGCAATGAAAACACCTGACTGTCTAATAGGAGCTAGGAGTAGAGGTGCATGAATGTATGCTGATACAGGAGTGGTAGGCAGCTTGTGCATCACCAGGCTTTATCTCCTGCTGTTGCAGGATACTGAACTCATATAAATTTCTCAGTCTTCCATGTGTGGAAGAATTTTCCTTCATCTCATTCCCCTGGGACACTGGTTGAAGCATCTCGCCCTCCTCGTGGTCAGACACGTGCTTGTGAATTCCATTCTTAGTGTATTCATGGCCAAGTCTTAATCATTTGTTCTTATGCCAAAATTGTCTTTTAACTTGAGTATCTTCTCTGCCTCTCTGTTCCTTATCTCTTCTCTAACCCCCTGCAATTACAGAGAAATTACATTCCTTCACCACAGGTTATAAAACCTTGCTTAATGTTTGGGCCAGAGTGATAGTTCAGCAGTTGACTAGATAGATTCCTCCCCCATTCTTAAATACAGGTATTACGTTTGCTGCTTCTGCAGTCATTCATATAACCTCTGACTGAAGAGATTTATTAAAAACTGAAGTTTTCCAATAAGTTGAACTGAGAGCACAAATCTTGTTTGTGAAGTCTTTAATTTTTTTCTGTGTATCCATACAATTTGAATCTTGAAATACTGTGTCTTGTACAATTTGCTTTCCCTCTCTGAAGGTTTTAGACCAAAATTTAATCACTTTGATGTGCATTTTCTGCCTTTTTTTCCTCAACCTGTGTGGTTACAAATGACAGTCCATGCTATGGCTTGGCCTGAGAGGGAGGAATGTTCTTCAGCTCCATTGTAGGGGTGGTCTTCTGGACTTGGAAAAAGGTAAGGAACTGAGGGAAGACAGAGGAAATCTTTCTAGTAGAAGGCAAACCTCAAGGGAAACAAAAAGGCAGAGAACTGAAGAGTAAAGTCATTGTATAGTGTGATTTTTCTGAAATGTTTTTAATTTCCGAAACTGCAAGCAATGATAAGAAAACTCCCTGTTGTCTTTCACTTACAAAAAGCCAGAATTAAAACTCTGAACATTTATACATAAATTGAACTGCAGGTGCACTTTGGCAGGGGAGGGGAAAGGATCTTAATTAAATCTATAAAAATCAACGAGAAAATTCTGTGGAGACTACACAAAAATAATATATTTTCCTGGAACACTGTGGGATAACTCCATAGGTCATCTTTTCATCTAAATGCTGGTTATTCAGTTTCCCCTAGTGAAGACTACTTTGATTCCAATGGCTGTGTGTCGCATGCAAAACAACTGATTAGGGTACGGTTTCTTTTTTTTCCCTACAGCAAGAATTTATTTTTTTCCTCCAATACCCTGGAAGATTCTTGAATAGAAGTATTATTGCAGTCAGTGTGTCATTTTACTGTACTCAGTTCATTTAGTCCCAGGTGTACTACGTGTGTGTTCGTTCCAGGGGAGGGCATGGGAGCCTTGCCAAGCCATTCAGTTATTCTTGGCTCAGAGCCTAGGCACTACATTTTTCTAACTTATGAAATAAATTTCAACTTGTAACCTGTGGCACTTTCAAGGTCATGATTGGAAGGTGTCAGGTGTGCTTTAGGAATAGCTCAGCAAGAAAAGGACAGATTTTAAAAGTTTCTCTTTTTATCCTTTTTATTTTTATTTTGTCTTTTTTTTTTTTTTAATAATTGCTGGCTAACAAATAGCCCAGAAAACAAACTAGCATGAACTCTTCAACACCTCTCCAGATTCAACAAGACTGACATTTATAGCTTTATTGTAGCAGAGACATGGCATTTGGATTCAGATTGTTTGGACTGCAGAGTGTCAGTATAAATAGCTATGATTGACTTTTGTATGGAGCACATCTGGAAGCAATTTATTGCATTCCAGCTAGATTAAAGCATGTTTTAAAGGCATTTCACCAGTCTTTTTTCCTTCTTTTTTTTCTGGCTATGGTGAATAAAGTTTCAAAGACAGTTTAGCTGCTGTTTCTGTTAATGTGGACCATAGTGAAGTCAAATTAAGGGCAACTGGGAAAATGGTGCATTTGTTTGTTTTTTTTTATTTTGCTTTGTTTCCCAGAATAGAAAAACTCTGAAGTGAGTGTAACTGGAGCTATACTCTCCTTCAGAAGGTAAGATATAGCATTTGATACCAGGATGCTTACACTCTAAAAGTCAGTGAGCTAAACAAACTTGAGGTGCTGGAAGTATGGGCTCAAAACACAAATTTGAAAGACTTAAATATTTGCTAATGGGGGCTGAAAGGATGGGGCACAAGAACCACCTCACTGTTTTTGAAGTATATAAAAATGTACAGAACCAAAAATTGAAAAAAAAAAACCCTGAAGGGAAATCATTTAGCATGACTCACTGTGATGTAGCTGGGATAATATGAGGAAATTAAACACATGAAAATTGAAGCTGAGTGGAAAAGAGGTTTGCCTAAAAGGGCTGTTGTACTGTGGCATGGAGATGAACCAGGGATAGTAAATGATTTTGTGCTGCAGAGTGTTTGAGTTTGTTAGCCTTTTTCTAACTCTCTCTGCAGTAGACCTGCTGGCTTGCTGAAGCTTTCCTGCTTGTTGTAGTGAACTGGGTTAAAGGTTTGAGTGGCACAGTTTCTCAAAACGCTGCTGGGGCTGCAGGACTGGCTGCTGTGAAGACATATTGGGGAAAGCCTACTGCAAAGCAGCACAAAGCTGAAAATGCTGCTACTGACATTGCCACCATGGCACATCGGACGTGACTGGTGAGATTGTCTCCTCCAGCCTTTGTGCTTCAGAGGGATTTTCCTCAGTGCTGTAGGGATGTGTGGGTGCTACTGGTCCATTTTCATTTCCATTAACAGGATGGGACTAATTATTTCCATTTTTTTTCATGGTGTTTATCTGGCAGCACAATATACATGTCACATGTGCTGTCTGCGGGGACACTCGTGCTGTGGTCAGAGATGCAACAAAAGTGGGCTAAGGATGAACTTTTTGACCTGTCTGGTTTGCCTGAGCTGCCGAGAAAGGGCAGCATGGGCATAGACTTGAACACAGGAGAGCCCATCTCCAAGCCAGCCAGGGCGTGTGTTGCTCCATTTTTATTGCCATCTGTATGTGAACAAGCTCAACTAAGCTTGTTTTGTAAGCATGTCTCACCTCAGGTTGCTTTACAGGTATTTCATGGGCAATAGCTCTTTAGACCTTATTTTTGTGCTCCTGGAGGTGGAGGTGGAAGTACACTGTCGGGTTCAGCCCCTCATGTCTTTGACCGGTGCTATGAAAGTATGAGCTTCTTTGGTTCTGCCTTCAAAGTATTTAGGATGATAACATAAAATGGGGAAGCAAAAAAACCAAAAAACAAAAAAACAGGGACTGAAACCATTAAGGTAGATAAATGCAGCTTTGGATTAATATAGGGAAGAGTATGAGAGCGCATGACTTCTTGGTAGGAGCTGTTTGGTGTGAGGATAAATAAAGAAAAGAATTGTAAAAGTCATGAAGAGGCGATATTACTTTGGCAGCTGGCTTGGTGGCAAAAGTGCTTGGTAGATAATTTTTTTTAAATGCTGTAACTTAATTTTTTACTGCACTTCTGGCCTACCCCATGCCAAATATGAGGTTACATATACTATGACATATTTTATTTTATTTCAATTTATTTTATTCCAGTCTTAATAAATCCCACTTTTAATTAGGCCATATGACTCTCGAACTGCCCTTTAGGAATTTTATGCAGACTGCAGGGGAAAGGTTAAACAATATTCAGTCTTCAAGAAGTGGCAGTGACAATGAGCTCCCAGAGCTTAACCCACTTGGACCTTTTCCCAGCCAAGGCAGAACACAGAAAATTCATGAAAAGGATGTCAGTGCTGTATGAGGATCTGGAATCCGGCAGGTGCATGATGCTTGTGGAATTACTCTTGCAGTACTAAGTTTAAGACTTTATTGAAATATTGCACACAAGGAGTATATTACCTGCATAAAATCTTCATTATATATCAACAAAAGTAGTTGGTAGAAAAGTTTTTATTTGGAAGTACGTTTTTTTAGAGTCCAGCTAAATCCTTCTGAAAGCACTGAATGGGTGGACTCACTTCCCTTGTTAAGTAAGGAGTTTCTGTACTATTTTGTGTGTTACCTTGACTCACTTTTATGGAACCAGAAGCCTGTATTGCTTCAGATTTTTCATCTGAATAATTTGCTGTGAAATGCTGTGCCATGACAGAGTGTGCCTTGCGCTTCAGCATCTGAGCTTTATTTGTTAAAAATGTCTTCTGTCTCTCTCCCTTGTGCAGATGGACGTAATGCCTTAAACCAGAGGCGCTAAACCAGTGCACTGCTCTTCTCAAATTTTCACAGCCTAGAGCAAGAGGCATCAAATTTGAATCGTTCACTCCCTGTTAGCATGGGAGCTCTTAACTGGTACTTCAGATGGTACCATTGCTTGTTGCTCATGTTTAGAAGTAACATCATCAATATTAAAAGATTTTTGTAGCAGTAAAAGGGAAGAGGGGAATAGTGTTACTGCTGGGTGCTACCTAAACAGTGTTGGGATGCTACTGAACACCCTCCCAGTTCTCTCAGATTAGCTATAGCCCTTGGCATAAATTGCCTTGGGTACTTTCAAATATGACATTTAGATACAACAAGCTAAGTCTTTTAGGCACCTTCCTTTGTCGCTGCTGACAACTGGAAAGAGACTGGGCTACACTTGCAAACCTGCTGAGGTGTTGAAAGTTTTCACATTGGGTATTTTGAGACACCTTTCAAAGTGCCTGAACAGGTTTGGTTTTGTATAGAGATTGGGATATAATTTTTAAAAAAAGGAATTAAAAAATAGCAGTGTTTTAGTGCTGGATCTCTTGTGGCATCAACAGTACTTCTGATGGCTTCAGCAGGGCAGAAATGTTTCTCCCCCTCCTTCCAGCAGTGTTCGTACTCACCGCCCGCAGCCTTTCTGAGCAGTTGGCAGGAATAACCAGTGCGGCCAGTACTGCATTTGTGCGTGGGCCCTGAAAGAAAACACACAGAAAATGAGTGTAATTGCTTTATGCTGCCTGATTAATTTATTACTTATTTCCTGACAAGTTCATTGAAATGTAATTTTCTGAGTGGTGATAATATCCACAGAGTAAAAGATGGAGGATGGACAAGTTGAGAATGCTAAATCACAAGCAGTATTGTAGCCAGGGAGACTTGGTTCGGCTTTTCATTAGAGATTGCATTCTGTTATTATACAGCCTCATTAGTTATGCTGATTGAGGCAGGGGAAGCTCTAATGACTGCTGTGTTAGGCATTGGAAACATATTTTAACTTACTGATGTAGAGTATGGAAAAATAATTGCTGGAGCTGTATTAGCAGGATTGATAGGAGCACCTTAGACTCTCCATTACTTTCAGATATGGAGAGCTCAGATATTGTTCTCATTATGGATGGTAGTTGACTTCCGTGGTGTTCGTGTTGTTACAGGTTTATAGCACACACTTTTTATTGTTTTTGATAGCTTTATTCATTTTAATGGTGAATTCACAAGCTACCTTGTAGGTTGTTATTAGCTGTCCTGTAAAATTCACAAGCTGGCTTTGCGTGATGCAATTGTTTAGCAGTCTCATAAAAGCTATATCTGGTCATCTCTTATCAGGCTCATTTAAACAAAGATATTTAAAAATTGACATTCTTACAGACGTCTATTTTACAAATAGCAATAAATAGTCCAGGCAGTGTGCCAGAGAAACCACAGAGACTTGTAACATGATGCTGGTTGCAGTGGATGAGGACTGTGACAATTCCATGCTTTTTTAATAATTAAAACATTGAACTGTTCTTGTCCCTGATCCAAACCAGTGTTGGTAAGGTCGATCCTTAAATCAGATAATATATGGCTGCTGAGCCGACTTACTCCCAGTGCGAACTCACCAAGGTTTTCAAGTTATTTTCCATACAGATTTTCTTAGTATAATGTTCTTCTGGATTGAGATTAGTCTGCTGAATATGTATTTTTTTATATACATATATGAATCAATAGAAAGTATTATTTCCTGTGTTTTAATGAAATGGTAACATTTATAAACATAAATGTCTGTTCACCAAAAAAAGTGTAATGCAAATTAAAATCAACGTTTTATAAGGGAAGAGTTGTTTAATAAGTTGCTTAATAAGAGCTAGATTATTTTTTTTTAATATTTCAAAGAGGCTATTTATAATGTCAGCCAAAAAGCTTTCTAAATAAATGAGGCATTAGACTAAGAACAGAAAGCAGTATAAATTACAACATTGATGATGATTACCCATTTCACTGACAGGCATGTGTAATGTTTTATTTGTGTTTGAACTGAAGGAGTCTGATAGTATATTTTAGAAATAGGTAATGAAGAATTAATTGTTTCTTTATTAATATTAGTGACGTTTAATGGTAATATATCCTCTCACTCTTAGAATGGATGTGTGGGTGATATTGTTCAGAAGTGCTTTCCAATTATTTTAACAGAAACCATATGTACAGAGGGTAGGCGAAGTGCAGGATATCAAGTCTAGGTAATTGATGCTATGCAGAGTTTATAGACTTTCTCATTTTGTTTTTAATTAAAGTTTCAGTGCAATAGAATCCTTTAAAGTAAATTAAAATTAATCATCAGTAGGTAAAGCTGCTCTGCGGAGAACATAAAGCCGCCAAAACTGTTTTTCATACGGTGCATATATTGATCAATCAGTCAATATTAATTGATTTATATGTAAATGTACCATGTGAACTATTTGGGAAACCTAAAAAATGTTGAATGTGAATCCTGTTAGGGCAACAGTTATTTTGTCATGTGTGCCAGTCAATAAATACTTAAGTAGATTACAGATCCAATATTACTGTAGTAGTAGAACTATGTGATTGCATTTCAAAAACTCTACGTGGTTATCTTTCAAAAGATATTTTTATGCCATTTCCTTTTTTTGTTCATGTTTCAGTATTCCTTTCTACAGTGATGATCTCTGAAATCATGAGTATTAAATGGTACATGAAAATTACTTTTAAAAATTGTCTTTCATATGCATGTATGTATTTTGATGAAACTTCTTGTCTGCTACATACTTCCTTTTTTTTGTTAGGAATTTGTATTTTCCACTGAATGAGATTCCCTTTAAATGAAGTAGTGAATCAAGTTAACTTTTCAGTAATTCAGTGGTGTGTGATAAAATATTGTGAATTGCTATAAGGGAGGAGTCCCAGATTTTATTTAGATAAAAATCCTACTGGCATTACAAGATGAAATCCTGACACTGTTGAAATCATTGTAAAATATCCTGTTGAGTTCAATGGCATTAACAGTTTCACCTTCAGAGCTTGTTGAAAGTAAGGGTAACATGTTAGGAATTAAGATAAGGTGATCTGGGCATTAAACTTCCTCAGAACCTTCTGCAAATCCAAACCATATTTCTTTGTACTTCAGCTGCCTGGATGGAAAATGGTGATAATAATTTCTTACATCATAGAAATGCTGAGAAGAGAAACTAAATGCTGCCAGGTTTGCGGTTTTTTTCAGGTTCTAGTGAGTTTGGAATCATGCAAGTGTGTAGGTGGGTTCAATGAATACCCACAGTGTCTGGATGTTGCATAATTAGCAACCTACCAATTCTGTGTGTTGTCCAGATAACCAGATAATTCATGGAAAACAAAAAAATAACTTTGTATCTAGGAAGTTGTCACGATGGCATAATTTAACTGTGTCGTGAGATACAACAAATACTTGATAGGTGAGAGAACCTTTCCTATGTCTTTCACATTTGTTCTCTGTGACAAGGAGAAAGATGAGCGGATGATGAGCTAATTTAAACACATGCTGAGCTTTAGGCATATAACTAAGCCATGTGTTTAAACTCATGTTTTCCTGGGCCAAGGACCTGCAGCTCTTGCTCGACAAGCAGGATCTAAAGAGATCCAAGCCATGATAAGACATAAGGACTTAGCAGGCAGCCCTTTTTCACTGAAGATGCAAATTTTAAGGTAAAGTAAAATTCCATTGTGCAAGGCCTGTTTTTTCTTTGTCATATTAATAAAGTTCTACTTGGGAATGGTAAAATACCTCCTTTTTGTTCATGCACCTGTGAGAGGTTTAATTCAGGTTACAGAGTCTGAGCACCGTGGGGGTTTCGGGTTTGGTGGTAATGAAAAACAGATAATCTGCACGGTTTTGTGCAAACATGAAGGGCATATAGAGGGCGTGTGAATGGGTGACTTGGGCTGACAGTATTTTTAATGATACAAAAAGAATAAAATAATCCTTTACTTTCTTCAGTCAGCCATTTATTGGGCGCTAAGAACAATTAAATATGGGAAATAAAATCGAATGGCCTTTTAAGCAATCAATGTAAACTTCTGCACTAAATTACCGAAGAATAAAAATATACTGTGTCATCAGTCTTTAAAAACCTCCTCATTAAAAGGTTGTGCACTGACCTCTGAGCCCTAATCCTCTGGATTATTAGTATTAATTCCTTTTGCTTTTCTGTCTTTTTCATTTTTTTACAGGACAGTGGGAGTCAGTTTCCACATCTATCAAATTAGAGCATGACTTTAAGAAAACAAGTTATATGACTTTTAGTTTGAAAGGAGAAAGAATGTGGTTCTGTCTCTCTGTGTTGTTTGCGTGGTGTGTGTGTATGTTTAACGTTTTTTAAGTTTGGTTGTTTTTGTTGTTTTTTTTTTTTAATAATAAGGCCTGAGTTTTTCAGTGTGTCAGGTATCCATCCAAAGGAGGTTTTAAGCACAGGTTTCAGCCTGTCGCTGCTCCCTGGGCTGCAGAGGCTCGGGGCAGGGGAGCTGGTGTGCTTCAGTGGTCACAGAGGGGACTCCAGGAGCCTGAGCAGCTCCGGCAGCCGGAGGGGTTCTCTCCCACGTGCATCTGCCCATCGCATGACCCAGCTACTTGGTTCCTAGGTGAACTATGGGATGATGGGTCACAGCACTGCAAGGAACAAATCTGCAGCCTTAGTGATATCTTGGTGACTTGTGAGTATGCTGCTGCTGGCGGGTGGAAAGCTGGTTTGTTTTTCAAACCAATAGCTCGCAGTGTTGATTTTCATCTGTTTTTCCACAGCCCCTGTTAGCAGCTGAATATTACTTACATATTTTGTTGCTTTCTGTTTCTGCGTGGTTGTCATGTTATAGCAGTAGTTTCAGCAGAAGGAGGTTGTCAGTACATGCCTCACATGTCATGGCACAGCACTGAACTGCTCCATGGTGGAGTTTTCGTGGGATCATCATCACCTAAAAAACTTTTCTTTGCAGAGTTGTAGGTGGTCAGCAACTTAAGTGGCAAGAGGCATCTTTGGGGGTAAAGGAAACCCATTTTAGCCATACCAAAAGGGCAAAGAGTAGAGCAGGGTGACCTTTTGGGTTGAGAGCAGCATGGATGACTCCCTTCATGGCTGAACTTCAAGAAAGCTGGTGATGGTGGTTTATGTTCTTCTTAGTGATCCACGTGCTCTCTGTTTGAGCGTGAGCTGTTTCTTTGAGCTGTGCACAGGCTCAAGCTGCAACCATAAGTTCTGTAGTAAATTGTCCTCAAGTTCACTTTTTTGGAGGAATCAAGATTCATGCCCTTTCTGCTGCTGTTTGCTGTGCCACAGTTGTGGCTGTGCCTTCATTACCCTAAGCATTTCTGTGACCAAAACTGGTTTCCCTTTCCAAGTTTAAAGGATTCCTAAAATATTCTTCTCTACAGTCAGTATTGGCATTGCCAGCTTGCAGCTGCAGCAGGTGTGGGTATCCTTCTAGTGCCTGCAGTGGATTTGCAGTGGGATGGCTTTGAAGGGCTTAGCAATAATTGCCTGGTATTCACTGATTCATCTTCTATTTATTGTCATGACTTTAACAAAGCTGATCTCATTTCATATTCATCCCAGTGTTCATACACAACATTTCACTATAATTCATCATCGTTTAATGGGAATGTTGCCCTGAAACCATTTTGCTCAGAGGAAAATCTGGAAATGTCTCATCACTGTTTTACCCATATCATGTTTGTCAGTTAGGAAAATTTTGCACAGAAATGCTAACATTGATGCGAGAAGCACATTTCTTCACTGGAAATCAGAAAGGAAAAGAAGTTTGTTCATCTAGGAACAGAAACACTAGGAGACAAACTATTGAGGAGTACTTACAAACAGGCTTATGAAATAGCTAAATATATCTGTATAGTTCACTTTTAAAAGGCATATTGCCTACTTCTAATTTAATCATTGAGATTTTGAATTGTAGTAGATGTAGAACACATTGCCTTTACTTTCTTCTGGTGCTTTTCATAGGTCAGTGACTTGATAGTAAGTAGTATTTCGGATATTTCACAGGATAAGAAGCTAAGCAGGTTTAATGCCAGTCACAACTGTCCTTACTTACAATGCATAAAATATTTACATTTTGTTTTCTGAATGTTTTCTTAAACTCACTTGAAGAACTCCTGGAAATTTGAAACTGAACCTTCTTCTGTTCTTCTTCATACATTTGTATGGAAATTTGTTATTCATGTGTTGAATTACCCAAGGATTTGTCCTGTAAGTCTTTTGGGCTATATATTTGCATATTTTAATT
Source organism: Sclerurus mexicanus (assembly GCA_013396755.1). Taxonomy (NCBI): domain Eukaryota; kingdom Metazoa; phylum Chordata; class Aves; order Passeriformes; family Furnariidae; genus Sclerurus; species Sclerurus mexicanus. The sequence goes on from VWZF01005202.1 coordinate 535,906, forward strand.
TTTCAAGTAACTTTATTTAGTAAACTTTTGATCTGTAGTCTGAATATAGCTTGGTGTTGCTATGACCAGGAGGAAAACTTGAGCTGACTTTAGCTGAAGTGGAAGAACAGCCTCTTTCCTTGTTCCCTCTACAGTGGAGTCTCAAACAGGGCCTGGCACAAAGTCTTAGCCAGTCTGTCTGGAGGCTGACATCGATGTGAGCATGCTTGTCATCAGACTAATAAAGGACTGTTTGTTTTAGGCACTTTCTCCCTTTTTGTGCTAGTGTCTTTATAAATGGAGTTTGTCTATTAATAGTGCTATTACCTGCCTGATGCACTTTTCCTTTCAAGTTTGGCAGCATTTCTTTTCATTGCCTGATAGACCACGGCAACACAGACCCCAGCAGTTTATTTCATGTGATATCTATTTTTCTTCATTTTCCACTGTCTGAAGTGCTCCAGTGTTTTGTCACTTGAGCTTTAATTCTGTTTGAATTCATTATTATTGCAAAAGTCTGGGCCTAAAGATGTGCTTTGAAAGGAGAGGTTCTTCAGGTTTGGGAATTGCTTTTCCAAAATTGAGAGTGAGAATCTTGCTTGAAATTATTTCTGCATTTTGATAGGGCCAGCTTTGTGGATGTCAAGTGCTGTGAGTACATGGGACAGTGGTCCTGCCAGCCAGGAGAGGGAAGGCGACAGCAGCTCTCCAGGGCTCCTGCTTGTTCCTTCTGGGAGAGGGCTGGGCTTAAACACCTGCTTATCTTTCACTTGACTTTACTGTGTGCTGTATTTCTTGTCAACTTTGGCACGATATTCTCCTATCATGAGAATAATAGACAAAATTGAATTTTTCTCTTTGAAAGTGATGTCAAGTCTTCATTAGAAAAATTAATGGTACTTGGATTCCTCCGGGTCTATCCTACGAAGGTGGTTATACAGCAGCAAGTTTTGAGAATATCTTAAGACACCTGTTCACGTGAAGGGTCAAGAGCACAGGTGACCTTGAAGAATGGTTTGCCTGGTGAAGGGCCTAAAGCCCTTCCTAGTGAGGAGCAGCTGAGGGAACTTGGGTTGTTTAGCTTGGAGAAAAGGAGGCTCAGGGGAGACTTTATCTCTCTTTACTACTGTCTGAAAAGCGGTTGTAGCCAGGTGGAAGTTGGTCTCTTCTCCCAAGTAACAAATGACAAAAAGAAGTGTCCTCAAGTTGCACCAGGAGAAGTTTAGATTGGATACTAGGAAAAATTTCTTTACAGAAAGGGTTATCAAGCGTTGGATCAGGCTGCCCAGGGTAGTCACCATCCCTGGAGGTACTTAAAGAGTGTAGATGTTGCACTTACAGACATGGTTTAGTGCTGGACTTGGCAGTGTCACATTAATGGTTGGACTCAGTGATCTTAGAAGTGTTTTCCAGCTTAAATGATTCTGTGTATCGAGGACCCTGACCACCCTTCAAAACATGAACCTGGATCTGCAAAGGGGAGAAAGCAGCAAATTCCCAAAACTTCTTGCTGAGGTTTGTTCTTGGAAACAGGATCCAAAGCACAGCACATCTAGATCTGGCCTCATGAGGACTTCCTGCTTGTCTTTGGGTAGTATTTTAAAAACAGGCATAGGAAAGTAGTCAGGCTGCTGGGAAGAGAAAACCCCACTATAGTCCCATCTTCCTGCTCTTCCACCAGCTGATGAAGTAAGGCTGGCTGCTGCCACTGGTGGTGATGCTGGTGTTAGGTCTGGGTCTGCAAAGGACTGGATGCTGCTTGGAGAAGACATAGCTCTGAAATGGCAGCAACCACAGTCCATGCTGCTAACGGGCACTGGAGCAGCAAGCCCAAAACATGATGGCTTCATCCTGGCTCTCCTCTTCCTTTCTTTCTCCCAACATTTCAGCTCTTCATAGAGCAGGAGCAGCCCTCATCTTCCGGGTGCAGAAGTGCTAAGGTGAACATGTTACTGCTGTTTCAGAGAAGGAGAGAGGACAAAAAAAAAAAAAAAGAGCATTTTCCTGTGAGTCCTCCCTTGGATGCACCAAAGAGATAAGGAGTTACTGCAAATCATATTGTAACTTGCTACCTAGGCTGGGAAGAGATCTATTCCAAGACAAGGCAGTTGACTTGGGCCACTTTCCTTCTCAGCCAGCCCTGGAATAAAAAAGTAGTAAGTGGCAAACAGTTTTTTAGTTTTATCTTTGGTGTTGTCTTGTTGCATGTCTCATGTCTGCCTGTTGTCCCTGCACTCAGGGTTGCTTTTTTCCCCAGGGCTGCTCTGCTTAGGAGACTTTGTCATCAGTTATTAGTTCAGAGAAATTTCTCCAATCCATCCTTGGTCTCCTATGGGGTGACCCTGAGGTCTATGCTCCTCCTCTCAGCACATTTTACCCCTCCCAAGTGAACCTTTACTTTCTTTCTTGTTTTGCTTTGCCAGTGAGGAAAGGTGGTAGAACTGGAGTTGTGTTTCTATTTGTAAGCTGTGCAATCTCCTGGCCAAAGAGGATGCCTGCCTTGATAATTTGCTTGAAGATTTTGGTTTGCAGTATATCATCAGCTGCATAAATCATATGGACTCTTCCTGATAAATTTCTTCTTCACCTTTGAGGTACAGCATAGAGACACAGGTATTTTTTGGACATACTTAAACTCCCAGTAGTTAAACTGTTGTGCCAAGTGTGAAAGCATTACCCACATCTTCTGTTCTAAGGCCAGGATCCTGATCCTGATTACATGGAGCTGAGGTGCCCTTGTGTGGGTGCATGAGAGCAGGGTCATATGAGAACCTGTTGAGAACCTTTGACTTGCACCCAAAAGGAGGTACCAAATGGTGATGGGCAACTGCCTTCAGTGTATATTTTCATAAAACACAATCTGGTATTGCTTCTGTTGCAGATTTGCCTTGGTGCTTTGTGGATGGTTGTAAAATGAGGTGAGAAACAAGAGAGAGGATATTCCAAGGAATATTCCTGGAGTGCAGGGAGGGGTGAGAGAAAACATGGCAATGATGAGTATACTGCATGCACAGTGCAGGGTCATCTATGCTATTTGTACCTGTGCCTTTATTTTGCACAGAGTAATGTACAAAGGACCCTTAAGAGTGCAAAATGCAGTGTACTTTCTGGTTTAAGTGGGACATGATTCAGATAGCATCCAAGTATGACAGTATTTGGCAAAGTAATGGATAACTCTGGTATTGCTATTGATGTTCATTATAAACACCTCAGTTTCCCCTACTGGTGTCAAACTGTAGCTGTTACCGAAAAATGTGTTTTTCTCCTAAGCAAGCTGTGTTACTCACTTTGGATGTACTGCTAAAATCCAGTTATGTTTATATTACAGTGCTCTTGTGTTGCTGGTGGAACTATTAACTATTAATCATGTTAAAAGAAGATTATCCAGAAAAGCACCTTTAGAGCTGTTTAAGTAATGTAAGAATTTGTGTTTGTAGTGAAGATCAATAGCCTTATGCTGATCAGAACGCTGGGCATACATTGAAGCAAGGCCTGAGACATCCCAACTTGAACCTTAAAATGGCATCATCTAGTATGTAATATTATCCTGTGCACGTGGTGCGATTGTAAAAGTGATTTTTTTCTGAAAGCCTGATGAAGATTTGCAGCCACCAGTGGTGTTAGTAGAGTGACATGAAGTAGAAACTTCTCAAATTAAGTATTTTAGGTGGTCTTAATTTGTCCTAATTCTTTAGAAAAGCTGGATGAAGCTGACAAGCAACGCAGGCGTGTAAAGACCTTGGTCAAAGTCCAGTAAAAACCTGATACGAGCTGTAAACTGGCTTTTGCATGTTGAGTTACAGGGGAGGGCTGTTCCCCGCATTAACAGCGCTGAGCTCGACTCCCTTGGCTCCTGCAGGAGTAGTAAGTCATCACTGTGATGATATGCCTCAGTGATTTTACTGTCTGTGAAATAGAGACCATCTTCATACGAACCTCTGGGGGTTCTTTGTAATAATATTGTATTTTTAAAAAATGGCTGTACCACTCTACATAATCTCCACTAATCGGTACATAAACCCTGTTGGGCAGTTTAAAGTGTATGCACAAAGTACGAGATTTGGCTCTGCCTATTCCAATAGTTTAAAGCTTTAGTCTGGAGTAAGAGCTTCTTTAATTGTTTTTAAGTGCAGTACACAGGCTTTTGTGTTTCTGTATGCCAGATATTTTCTTTCTTTCTTTTTTTTTCTTTCTGTTCCATTGTATCTCTGAGCAAACAAAATCTTGGCTGAATTGAAGGATTACTTTCTGAAATAAAGCCTTATTCTGTGGAGTTTGCATAAACTAATCTCCCCTGTTGTTCAGAGTTGATCGAATAAGAATTCTGTGTCCATTATTCTGGCATTTTCACCAAGTAATCTTGTGTCTGGAGCCAATTTTCATCTATTTTTAATACATCCTTGATGGATGGGTTTATTTTCTACCTACATATGGCAAAAATGTATCATTTTAAGCAAGTTACCCTGTTCCCTCTTTCCCTGTAAACAAAAGCACTTTCATTAATCTGCTTTCAGAAGCCTGAAACAAGAAGTTTTTCTTCCTGTGCACGAGTAATTATACGTGGCCATGGATTAAATAACCTACTGGAAAATCTTTTTTCATCCGTAGCATGACTGAGAAGGACTTTGAGAATGAGTCTTCTCTGTTCAAGCCTCTCTACTATGGGAAAAGGCACAAAAGCTATTGGGAGGCTGGAAAAATAAGTTGTTTTTCACTGCTTGGCCATTTTTGCCTTCCAGGTTGTAGTTGGCATTAGTAATGGAAGGAGTCATATGATGCTACTGCTACATAAAATGGTTTCTTTTAATTTGGGGATTTTATATCTCTGTTTTAAGTAAGTTCAAGTAAATATATAACATAAAAACCCACCTGTTTCTTTGTCAAGTAGAATCATAGAATGGTTTGGGTGGGAGGGAACCTTAAAGATCATCTAGTTCCAACCCTCCTGCCACGGGCAGGGACATCTTTCATTACACTAGACAAGAGGGACAAATAATCTTCTAAGATTTCTAGTGTTCCACTTTCAATAATCATGAGAAAACATACCTGACTTTTCTAGAAAATGATTTTGCTTCCCTTTTGCCATCTCCTTTTCACCTGACTTTTTAGAACTGAGGTATATGAAATGCATTGGGCTTTGGTTTTGATTGTTTTGTTGGGTTCTTTTTGTTTGGTTTTTTTTTTTTAATTAAAACTCCGCCACCTAGACACAGTTAAGGAAATGAAGCTCCATCACACTTCATTCAAGTCAGCACTGTCCCCTCATTTGCTGGTGGTGTTTTTTGATACAACCATGTATTTCTCTCAGTATGCTCTCATCAAGCTGGCACTGCTTGCAGATCCAACTCCTCTGGAGGCTTGCTCAGTCTCCTGTGACACCCATGGTAATCAGCCTGAAGTGGCTGAAGGTAGAGCATGTTCCTCCTTACTCAAGGAGCAATACTGCTCCAGTCATTGTAGATTGTCCGTGGTTCCCACCTCTTGCCACCTACTAGGTCAAGAGACCATGTTCCTGGCTTTGGCAGTGAAGTGATACGGGTGTGATAGTCTTTATGATTGGAGAATGAAACTCTGGTACATGTCCAGAGTGAGGCACCTCATATTTGGCTTTAGAGTTGGATCAGGATGTGGTAAATATTGCTTGTGTCTTGAAAGTGTCTACTTTTCACTCTTTGGTCATCTCACACCAATAGCTTGTTTCCTGGCATAGCAAGTGTTTTGCTTTCAATTTATAGTTTCCTGTTAGAGCTCACAACTGCAGCTCTTGTAGCTGATGCTTTCTATTTCAAATCTTGTAATTTTCCAGAGTTAATATTCTGTTTTTATTAAAGAAATGCTGCTTTAACTTATGATCTGATGATGCATAGCAAACCTTCAGAAAGAAGACCAAAGTATTTTGGTGGTCTTCCCTGTCCCACTGCCCCCCACTCCACCCTTCCAAGCCAAATGTCTTTGGATTGTTTCCATAAATGTGCTGCACATCTGTGAATTACCAGACTTGGACAGTGACCTGACTGGTACTAGATTATGCTGATCCTTCAGATGAGTGTGTGTGTAAAAATAATTAATTGCTCTGTTGATTCTTTTTCCTTGTGATGACTCTGCAGCATAGGGCTAAGTCAAATTTGCTTTTTGTGCTACCTCTTCAGACAATTTACACTACAAGGCAATTTTCATGAAGGAAGTAGACCAAATAACCCAGTTTATATAAAGCTCACAGCTGGTAAGGATTATGTACAGAACAAAACCTGATGTTTGTTTTCATGTGTTTAAGTTTCTAAAAGCCATTAAGGAGACCTAAGCTATGTTCTGAATGCTCTTCTCTAATTAACACATAACACAGAGAGCAGCAGAATAGGAAAGACTGCTCTTATCACCATGACAGATGCAATATGACAGTGGCAATATGATGAGCTTGAAACCTTCCCAGTCTTCAGGGTAGAAAGTGAGACTGGCCTTGCAACGTGCTTTGTGTACTCAAAAATGGAGAGTTAAGTAGGCAAAGCATCTAAGTAATCACAAAGTTGAGACACTGGATGGGAGCACGCCCTGTGCCCAGCAGCTCCATCTGATTTGTAGCAAGGGGTTTCCGGGCTGGGACTACTGATTGATTGCAGGGGAGGAGAGGGGTGGTAAGAGAGTAAAGGAGAAGAGAAGGGAAGAAATTAGAGAGAAATAGTGCTGCAGATATTCAGCACCATGCAAGGTAGACCAATAGCGTGACATAATGTTTGGAAATTTGCTGGCAGGCAGCAGAGCTTGATCATCAATGCTGCTGGCATTTCAGACGAGCCACTTACTCTCTAAGCACCTGTCTGCTCTTCGGGCCACTCTCTCTGTGCAGGTGTGTTGCAGTAATCTGGCACATTGATGGTGAGGAACAGCCACAGTGGAGTTTGTGTGGGAAAGAGAACGTTGCAGAGATGGTCACATGGAGGAAAAATGGTGGTGGTGGTGCTTCTTGGGCATTCTAGAGAAGCAACATCCCATCTGAATGCTGCAGTCGTGTACAAAATGGCTACAGAATGGTGGTGCTGAAGTGATTCTTTTCCCCAGCCAACACTTGGCTCTGTCTTGGTCCAAATCTGTCATCAGCCAGTCCTTAAGCACATGTATAGTGTGTGTCTGCTACAAGCATTGCTATAGGTTTTTTGCTGACAGGCTAGTTATGTATTTTATAAAGGTGTGACAATGCAGCTTCTAAAGCCTTTTACTCTCAGGGTTCAGCCATAGCAGAGAATTCTTTTCAGTGGGTCTGAATGATAAGCCAGAGAGGATGGGGAAATACCTACCTTGTGAGCATCTACTTCTCCTTACACTCTATTTAGCAAAGAGAAAAAGATAAGTGCTTGTGTCAGGTTCATAAGTGAGAAAACAAAAGGCTATAGGTGACAAATAATTAAGTAGAGATAAAACTATTTTAAATGCAAATATTTTTAACTGCTAGTTAAAATTGGAGGGGTTCAATTTATGGCACTTGGCAACTACAACAGATGAATACACTTGTTTTTCTTCTCTGAAGTATAAACTGCCTTCCTTGCTTGAGAAGCATCCTGTTTTCTTTAGGTTGAAGTATGTTTTGAACTTGTTTTCACCCTGAGGATTCACTTTGCCTTAATAAATTTTCCTCACCAACTGCAGATGTTGAGCCTGGTGTCATAGTGGCCAGGATGTTTTTTTCCTTCATCTATCTGTCTCCCTTTGCCCTTCAAGTTTTTATTTATTTATTTTTAAACAATCACTTTATTGTATTTATTATGGGAGGCAAATGACCACCACTCTCGCACAATTCTGCTATCATACTGCTTCATGGGTGTGTTTTATTTTTATTTTTTTATTATTTTCTCTGTGACTAATATAGGCCTTTGCTTATGTAAGAGGACAAATTCCTGTCCCAGATGACCTCACTTCTTGTCAAACAGGAGGCTGCCTTGCAGTGTCATTTCATCTGGACAGAGGAAAGGAATATAAATGAAAGCTCACTGGAAAGCAAGTGTTTTTGTGTAGTAGTTGTCATTTGCCAGAAGCTACTCTGCAGAACAATATGCATGAGTTACAATCAGGTTGCAGGTTTTAATAGTGTGTTAGGAGGGACAGAAGTGGCAAAGATACTTTAGGAGTCTGCTGCTTGCAGGGTGAGCAGCATGGGTCTGTCCAGGAGCATTTTTGTATACTTGCATATTTCAATTTGGGCACCTGTGTATGCATCCATCTGGAATGAGTTGGGCTCCCATTTTCATGTGATCAGACAAATAAACCTATGATTGCCAGTCAGATGTCTTAGATGTCTGTTACCTAAGGCTGAAAACACAAGCTGGCTTTCCATTCCACCTCTCTTGGAATGATGTTGGGAATGGTACAAGATGCTTGTACTCGACTAGTCTGTCAATACACTAAATAATACTCCTTACATCCTGCAGTTGTGTGAATGTAATACATCCTTACATGCTCAGCTGTGACTGTTGTACCTGCAAATGGTTACAACAACTTGTTTTGTTGTTTAGAAAACATATTAAAAAAAAAAAAGATGCATGTTTCCCTTGGATGAGCTGCATTAAAAACAGTACTGTCTTGACACTGGCTCTTTGAAGTAAAGAAATTATGCTGTTACTGGAGGACCTTTCTGTGTACGCAGTGTGCAAATAGTCCTTGTGCTCAGAGGGTTTGCAGTGTCAATAGACAAGGCATGCACTGGGAGAAGGAGCTCAGACCAAACAAATATGGGATGGCAGCAAGTACCTTGCCAGGGCCAGGGTTATTTATTTCTTTGTTTGGTTTTTTTGGTTGTTTTTTTTTTGTTTGTTTGTTTTGTGATGAAAGGGATTCAGTTACATTACAAGAGGACAGAAGTCAGCTCAGGGAAGAGAAAAAAGAGTAAATAAAATTTGGAGAAGCACATGCAAGGACATGGCTTCTTGGCAGAAGGAGAAATTCAAGGGTGACATGCTGAGAGGTTTGGAGAGAACAGAGGGCAAGAGCAGAGGGAAAGGAAGGTGTTGAGGAAGGCAGTGGGCCTACCTGGAGTGACAGTAGTGATTATACTGGGCTGAAGAGAGGGAAAGAGATCTGGGCTCAGGGTGGGATAGATGCTCTGAGATGGTCTTGAGGGCCATTGGGGAGTGAAAGGAAAAGGGAAAGAGAAGGCTGGCTTGAGTCTTGAGTAGAAGTGGAGGGGGGATGGACTGTGATCTCACACTGTGCTGGTATCAGGTTCAGTGGGGTACTTTGCTGAAGGCAAGGTACAACTTTTTACATTTAAATAATGATTTACTGATCACTAAGGCTAGTGCTTAAACAAAACTCATCCCAGTAAGTGAAATCCATTATGAGAGTACATCTGCATTGATTGTCATGCTGAATCTTTATCCTCTCCCAAGTGTAGGATGGTACATTATCTCAGCTTTCTTGAGACGGATGGTTAATCCATAGTCTTTTGCTGTCTCAGCACACCAATTGGTGATGAACTTGAGGCAGATGGAAAGTTGAAGTCAAGTTCTATAAGTAAAGAAGCATTCATTGGTTAACTCTGTGGAGGCATTGAATTTTCCTCAGTGAGGAAAGCTTGCCACAGTTTCAATAGAAATATTCCCAACATCTATACTGCAAAAAGAAGCCCAGGTGGAGGAAACCAAAATACAATGGTCTGTGTTAAGCAGTAGGACAGGTGGTGTTATCATGGCCATCCCACTGGACTTCTAAATGTAGGGGTTATGTTTCATAATCCATCTTTTGCTGGAAATGGATCAAGAAAAAATAATAAATGCTGACCACAGAGCCTGCACTCAGGATTCTGCTGAGCTGTAGGCACATGACTTGCATGTCTTTCTTCAGACAGAGCTTTCTGTGATTTGAGTCATCAGTGGCTGTGTAAAAGCACATAGGTGCACATTCTTTTCTCATTTTGGTACTTCTGAACACTACATATAATGTTGCTCTGTAGCACCTTGAGTATATTGGGGAAAACTTTGATGAGGTATTCTTCCCACCATAGATGTCAAGCCAAAAATTATTCTTCCTGCATTTCAGTATCATGAAATAGTCCAGTGAAGATTTGGGTGTTTTCTTCCATTTACATTTGGTAATGTTAGATATGAAATAGAAGAGAATACACTACCCCAGGTGGTATGGTGTCAGTGGTGGTTATTTGGCATTGTGCTCTTTGTTGCAGTTGTTTGGTAGAAGTTTAAGTAAATAAAAAGCTAAATCTTCCCTTGAGCCGGGATAGTATTTCAAGAGACTTTTACTGTAACTAAGAGAAGTTGCCTTGAGTACGCTCAAGGGATGAGTTTGTTGTCAGTGTCATTACTATCCTGTAGTGAACTGAGTCGCAGCATAGACGTGGTCTACAGAACCTGCTGAATATTAAATACATGCAAATGTAAGAGGTATGCATGTATATAGCAGTAAATCTATTCCATAATGTATGTAGTTTTTCCCTAGATCTCATATAAAACTGTGAATATAAGGACTCTAAATAGTAGTGTTTTCTTCCAAGCAAATAAAATTGTATTCTGTTGTACTATTAAAGTACACTCTCAGGGATACTCTTGAGGTTGGTTTTCTGATTGGATAGTGTACATTGTACCTTAACAGTGCCATTGCTTTAAAGTATTGAAGGTAAATATCGCTGTGAAGACAGTTTAAAATGTGAAGTTGGAAAAAACAATTATACTTCATGTTTGATTTTTGCATATTTTCCATTTTTCGAAAATGAGGTGATGTTTCATTAAAACTAAGTCAGATTATCTAGACCATGGGTATAAATACTTGCAATATGTTTCAACAGCATTTGAACTTAGTAGATTGTAAGATTTTAAAGAAAGACTGAGTTGCTTTGTCTTTGCCGTTATGAGTTATCTGTAATATAACATTTAACACTCATAAGATGCTATGCTTGCATATAATTCACCCTACTGTTTCTTAGATTCATATGAAACAATGTTTATTTTCAACATACAAATATATAGAGAGAACTTAGTTCTGAATATAGTAGAATAAAAGTATTTGAAATTATTTAGGACATACATAAGGAATAGTTTGAGGCCTGCTGTTGGTTGTGGATGCAGATCACAGAATCATAGAATAGGTGGCCTAGATTTACCACATTAAAGATGTCATTGTAAACAATTGCCACTAAAAACTGTGCCCCACAAATTAGTGGCAGCTGCTGTTTCCTCTGTGATTGGGGATGAGCCTCATTGTGATAGATAAGGGTTGGATTCTGATGGACTATGCTGCTGATCTTGTCATTTGCATTTCTGTGAGTTTTATTGGTAAGTACAGATTAGTATTTCATGGTTAATACAGTTACTCAGTGACAGCTTGACATGCACTCATATTTAGTGCTATCAAAATGACACTTCTGCTTATGTAAACTTACATGCTTATTACTTATGTCTCCCAAGATAATTGTTCACTAAACAAGGCAAATGTAAACAGGAGGCTATTTTTTCAGAAAGTTGCTCCTTCAGTTTCCTGTCCATCCCAAAGGTCAAATCCTTTTTTTGTGAGACCAAAACCAGCTGCTGACGCAGTGGTGACAGTGAAGAATGATAATATTATGATCTATGGTATGGTTAAGAACTTGGAGTTAAAGGTTGTAACAGAGAAACATCCTTTCAGCAAGTTTCTGCAAACCTTAATAAGTGGCAAAAGAAAAATGCTTTTGAAATGGGCGCTCATTTAGAACGCTTATTTCTTCATATTTTAGTCTTTAAGCACTTTTTTCCTGCAGTACCTAGTAGGGTTCATTTATATTCCTTGCATTATACAAAATACCTGAGATATCGAATAAAGCTGTGCTACCGCTGAAACTGAACAACTCAACGATGTTATTTCTAGCTCTAGTCATACTGTGCAGTAGAATGCTTTATTAATGTTTTGCAGCACAGTGAGGCTTGTGAAAACTCACGTAAAGGGCTGACAATGGAGTAGGGGACTCAGCCCAAGCCATAACCTCTGATAATCTGGCCATACCTCATTCTGCACCATTACTGTTCAAATTGGTTCTGATCTGTAAAAGGATTTGGGATGAAGGCTTAGGTCCTTGGAAGCACTGTAGCCAAGGTGCAACTGTTTTGGTGTAGTGATAGGAACAATCTTGATGGCACTACTGTGAGGACAGCAGCAAAAGCAGAAATGGAACCACGCATCAGGGACTCTTCTGTGATGAGCTGTTGTGGTTTAAAAAGTTAACTGTGTCCCAGCTGAACCCAGTATCTGAAGTCTGTCCACAGACTTCAGATGGGGGCTGTGAAGCAGAAACTTGTGCTGCACGAGGCTCAATGCCCATGCTGGGTTCATCCTCAGCGCTCTAAACCATTTTAGGTTTACATAGGAGAGCTCTACTGATTTCCCTTTCAGTGGGAGAGATTGCATTTATTCAAAGACTCCTGTTTTTTTGTTTATCATGGGCCTGGGGGAAGTTTAATAGACTTATTAGACATCAAGTTTATTTTTGGTTTGAGCTTTTAATGCTGGATGTTCCACTGTTCAGGACGTTTCACTGGGCAATTTTTGTTGTACTTTAGAAGATCTTTAATTTTTTCTTTCTAGCTTCCCTTCCATACTCTTTTCTGTTGAATTTCAGTGATGTTTTTCTAGTTATGCTATTAATTTTTTTTACTGTGATCAAGAAAGACAAAAGGTTTCTTTAATGTGTTCATTTTGGCCTTAAAAGAGGAAGGAGACATTCATAGAATGGTTTGGATTGGAAGGGACGTTAAAGATCTTGTAGTTCCAACACCCCACCATGCTCAACGATGTCACTCACTGGTTGTCCAGGACTCCATCCAACCTGGTCAAGAGGAGCGGGGTGCTTGATGGAGGGGATAGTCACTGACCCTTTCGCAGTGGTCAAGGACAAGAGATAGTCTTGCTATGGGACTGATTTTTTTTTTTTCAGGAGACAAGAGAAATAGGATAGTTTTACATGGGAAACATATTTGAGAAAAAGCAGATAGAGGAAAACTTTGAGGAGAATTTCTAGGGTAACCTTGTTTTGGCCTTCCAGTACCTAAAGGGGGCTACAAGAAAGCTGGAAAGGGGCTTGTTACAAGCGTGTGTGGTGACAGGGCAAGGGGTGATGGCTCTAAGCTGAAAGAGGTTAAGTTGAAATTAGGTGTTAGGAAGAAATTCTTTACTGTGTGGGTGGTGAGGCACTGGAATAGGTTGCCTAGAAAAGTTGTGGTTGCATGGACGTGTACACAACCAGGTTGGATGGGGCTTTGAGCAAGCTCATTTAGTGTATCTATCCATGGCAGGAATGTTGGAACGAAATGATCTTCAAGGTCTCTTCCAACGCAAACCATTCCATGATTCTATGAAATAACTATGACAGAAAAAAGTTATTTGCTTAGAGAAAGAAGTTAGAGAACTGTTTGCCTGTTGCAGGGAAAGAAATGGCAGTTTCCCTTATTTTTCCAACCCAATTATTTGTGCATATGTTCCTTGTTTAAGGCAGTTAGCTGAGTTTCATAGTAGTTAAACTGATACTTCAGAGTTAAATGCTGACAACAAGCAAACCTTTTAAAGTAGCAACCCAGCCAGTGGTAGAGCTGCCTCAACGAGATGCACTGCAAAGGCTGGAGAAGCTCAAAAAGAAAAGAAGTTGGCTAATTCTCGGTAGAGGGTAGCAATGGCAGGTAAAAACATTGTCAGTTAAAACATATTTTATCATGATTACCGCAGAACTCATTATTATGATTAAAGATGTACTAGCCATGACATGCCAGCTACATGCTGGTAGCAGAAAATACCTGCTGTTTGTAGGTTATTATCAACCTCCTTTGAAGAAAATCAGTCTTTCTTTACATTTGCAATGCAATGAAACCCCAGGCATTTCTTTGTATCTTTAATTTAAGCATGCTTTTCAAACGCAGATGCACAGCTGCAGTGAGCAACAAAATAGGTTTGTCATGTTTTGTGGTGTCCCACTAAACAAAAAGGTAGTTTTTGCAAGTATCTGTGTTAACATTTTGAGTTTGATGCACTGTCTGTTGAAATTCCAATATATGTATATAGATCAATAAAACAGAAGAAAATTTGTTAACAGAGCTTAACAAGAGTACTGCACCTTATTTTGAACCATAATTTTAAATATAATTTCTGTTATATGGTACCATAAATAACATTAGGGGAAATTGCTACCATGAAAAAAATCACTCTTGTGTGTATTGAAGCCTTTAGTATTAAACTGCATTTTACCTAGTATAGAGCCTGATGGGAAAAATGATAAAAATACAAGTAAAATGCAAGTTCAGATATAACTAAGCCTATTCCAGAAAAAGTTTATTCTAGGTGTTTGCAGCAGTTATTTTACATGAAGAGAGATATGTTAAACATCAGCTTCAGTAAGCTCAAGTTATGTGGTCTGTGCAAATATTAAACTGACTGCTTTGTCAGTGAACTGGCAGATATGTCATTCTTCTATCTTTATTATTTTTTAAATAATTCAGCACATGTGCACTATTAGCACTGTAATCTGAATACTCCCATGCTGAGGATTTTATTTGGCCTGAGAAGAAAATGAGCTTTGTGTTTCCAAAGGTTGTTGATGTCTTGCGTTTTACAACCACCTATTGTCTCCTGATGAACACATCTCAGTAACTAGGTGGTAGTAAGCTTAAATATTATAGTTAGAGAAAACTGTTCCATTTACAGTTGTATATTTGTAAATTTACTGGATTTACTAACTACAGAAACTCCAAGACTGCCTAGTCATGTCTTAAGAGGTCAGTCTATGCCTGTTGCTTAATAAAACATTAAATTCCAATTTCTATTGCTCTTTCCAGCATAGCTTAATTTTATTTAATTTTTCTTTTAGAATTTGATCCTTTTTGTATCCTCATTTTTTCCTTATTGAGTGATGTAAATTCAGCTTTCTATCTCCATTTTTTTTTCCTATGCCTCTTGCTGTTGCAACTTACCTTGGATGGCAGGTTATTGGTTACTGCCTACGGGAGCCTTTTCCATGAGCTAATTTAGCTGTCAGTCTGAAATTGGTAAAAAGGATGAAAGATGGATCATAGGCCTGGGGCATGCCTAGACCAATATCTAGCATATCCCTATCTGGAAGTACACTTATTAAAACACATTTGAAAAATATTTTTCCCAATCTTGTTCTGCCATCATTTCTTTCAGCTAAGAAAAACATTTTCACAGTGACACTACTGATTCTTTGGCAGATCTCTTTTTTTTCTGAAAGGAGAAAACAGCATTTAGATACAAGATCAATAGAAAAACAAATAGACTATTATATTCCCTGGAGAAACCCCTAGAGAGAAGACAGATGTGCAGAAATTTAATATTCTTGTAGGCAAAAATCATGAACATGGGGGTTCTGTTCAGCTGAAATGAACTGTGGTAAATGTGCATGAAACAAACATTTAAAAAGGAACACTTTCAGGCTAGACTGAGATTCTATGTTTGCATTTGTGACCCCTTCATAAAGTAATATTGCATCTGCAAATAATGGTTACCTTAATATTATAGGGTTCAGGCATAACTTCATACAATGAGTGAAAAGTTTCTTTCAGTCTGCTTTTTTTTAGAGGTACTCATCCATTCACAAAGTTCATACAGAGAGCTGTGTCTTTAATATTGTTTCTTGGTTTTGTGCAGATAATTATGTTCTTCTGCATGACCTTGAGCCTGTTATTAGAATTAGTATGTGCTTTTGTTTCTTTTCCATGATAATTTGTAAATAAAAATAATTGAAACATGACTATAGTTTTCAATGACAAGTTAAGTGTGTCTGTCCAATTTCTGTCCTTACAAGTCAAAACCTGTTGTTGTATCTACTCAATGAAAGGAATGTATGGCTTGAACTTTCTGTATCTACTGTGGCAGGCATCTTCCTGGAGCTCCTGCCCTAAATATTTAACCTGGAGGATGAAGGGTACCCTCCTGTTGGAGGAGCTGCAGGATGAACCTTAAAGAAACGAGGTAATTGGACTGAATTTGCCCAACACTGAAAACCATCTGTAGACCAATAGACATTGTGTTTCATTTTGAACACATAAATATCACTAAGCTGTGAAAGCAGTGTTAGTTTCTAATCTTAATATTTAGCAGGTGTCAGAAGCAGCTACAAGCTTCTGCCAGCTTGGATGTCATTTGGGTTGGACTGGATTTTCTATAAGGAAAATGCTATACTGCCCTTGCCCTTAAAGAACGTACTGTCTGAAGTACAAGATGTAATAGGTGTGTGTGTCAAATGATACAGGGAAGGAGGCAGAAGTTTGTGAGAAAGGGAGGAATAAAACAGTGGTATGTGCAGTTCTCAAGCTGCTTTTAGGTATATTAAGTTCAACCTGTTAAGTCTTCTTCAAAACAACAGTAATTTACCTCTACCAACAACTTCGTGTAATTTAGATGTAAAATTGGTTTAAGGGGAGTTAGATGGGCACAGTATATCATCTTAGAACTTGACATGTTAGCATTTTTCGTTGTATTTTTCACTTTCTATCTCATGATTCCTTCAAAGTTTAAAACTGAAATCTACTTACTTATTGGACATTTTTAACTTGTATGTTAAAACCTTCTAAATTGTTATTGTAGAGGTCTTTTGTTAGTGGCTGTGACTCTTGATTATAGAATTTCTTAATGGCAAAATATTTTTGAAGAGCAGCAAGACCTTGATTTTGCAAGCTTTTCTGTATGTGAGTGGATTTATTTGTATGTATTCTCTCTGAATTTAGAGGGGCAACAAAATAAAAATACTGTCATTGGACAGTATTTGTTAAAGCATGTTTCTGAAAAGAGTACGCATGAATCTGGATACCACATGTTAGCTTAGGTGATAGAAGTTGGTCAGCACACCAACAAGGGATCATTAGGAGACAATGACAAAAGGAGAACCCAAATTTTACTCTGCCAGCTGCTTCCAGGCCCATCTTAGGAGCCCTCAGCTCATCAGAGGCTCAAGGGGGTCAAGGGCAGGTAGGAACCCAAATTATAGACTTGGAGGAAGAAACAGCTTTTATGGGCACCACCCTCAGCTGTCCCAGGCGACGCTCATCCCTGTAGTCTAGGTGTGACATATCTCAATGGAAGTCAGTGGTAGAGCACCTGAAGTACTGTTGGAGCTCCTGCCTAGGGGTATGGGATGCTTTAGGTGGTTCACAGGAAGAGCATTTTTGGGTTATACAGGACTAGTTAAGGGATGCTTAGGGGAGGTTTTATGGAAGTGACCTGGAAAAAGTTAGTGATGTGTTGTAGGTGAAACTTCAGCCTCAGCAGTACCAGCATAATGCAGTTAAAACTGCTACCATGGTGGCGTTTTCAGATGCCGTGAACATTGAATCCAGCCCAGTTTCAGAGCACTGGTTGTAGAGTTTCCTCTAAGTGTGGGCTAGTACCATAGGACTTGTGGATCTTCTTTGTGTCTGAGGGCCATGAGTTAGTAATTTCATCATTTTGAGGATCATGTAAGACATGTGCCGTTCCCAAAGAGCTACACAATGTGGAAAATGGAAGCCATGTCTTCTTACTGTACAGGTCACAAGCAAGATGAAATTGTTTTTCTTAGGCCTGTTTGAGAAAAGACAGAATTTAATTTTAATATCAGAAACTGAGAAAGAAGAATACCACTTGTGTGCTTTTATGTATTTTGGCAAAAGTCTCTTTTATTAATGTGAAAATACATAGGAAGAGAGGTCCACTAATGTGGATGTATGGATCATGAACCTGTGGATACAGGAATTTTGTTATTCTTATTGAAGATAGTCTTGCCAGAAAAAATCAGGTAGGTTCCCAGAAGGATAATTTGTGCTAACTCTAGAAGAGTACCTCTGAAAAAAACCCTCTTGTATTAACATCTTTTTCTTCTTCTCCAGGTACAGAAATCTGGAAAAAAACCTAATGATAAAAGGTGATGATTATTTCTTTCATGCTCACAAATGTTAAGCAATGCATGTGTGCAAGCCCCTGGGGTATCTAATAGAAAAATTATGATCAGATAAGAAAACTGAGAAGGTTTATTCAGAATGAACACACCTAGGAGACAGAAAATTCATGTACAAATTGGTCCTATTTTTGTAGAAACCAATCTTCTGCAGTTTTCTGTGGTTACTGAAAGATGTAAATGTCCATTATTAGGTGTCTTGAATTACGTGGTACAGAGCTAGAAGCAGAGCTGGAGTTAGAGCTCCAGACATCATGTCACTTCTACACTCAAATATTTGCCAGTCATTTATCCAGATGAAGACAAAAAGGTGGGGGGGGGG
>VWZF01005202.1:554152-602129 GCA_013396755.1 Sclerurus mexicanus
GAACAAACAAAAAACCCAAAGAAAAAAAAGCCTCTTTAGTCAATAACCAATACTTTTGATATGTGTATTACAAACCTGCAAGACACTAAGCCTGCTTAACTGTTCTGAATTTTTACTGGGAATTTCTCAGCAACTGTGTTTCTCACCAGAGTTTTACTTAGGCAGGATGTTTACAAACTGCATTATACTTTCCTTTCTGTGCATCGTGCCTTTGAGCTGCTTCTGTGAAAGGTACCAGTCCTATGGATTCTATCTGGCAGTGCTGCAAAGGCTGGTATAACTTGAACAGGAATAATTTGAAGACAAAAGAAAGCAATGGCAGAAAGATTAGAAAATCCTTTGATAGTACAAGTAATAAAGCTCTGGGAAAGACTGCTGTAGATTATGAACTTCCCGTCACTAGAATTATTTAAAAACATGTCTGTCAGGAGCAATGCTGATGTAGTTTATTCTGTCCTGGGATGAGATAGCCTTTTACAGTCCATTATCACCCTTCTGCACAGTGTTGTTAAGCTCTCTGGTATGTTGTGTGTTGCACGAGTAACCTGGAACATCTGCCTCGCCATAGTCGTCAGCCCTTGCCATCTCCTGGCACACAGAATAGGGATCCCACCATAGTGTTTTTCTGGATTTTTAAGGAATTCTTCCTCAGACAGCTCTTTTCCTGTGAAGGAGTGGTTTGGCAGACAGACACTGCTTGATGTCTGTCATGGGGCTGGGTGTCTTGGGAGTCTTTGTTTCTGTGTGGCCCATAGGAATCCTTCAATCCATATTGGATGGTGCCTTTATACTGTCCTAAATGCGCTGGGTGTGTTTCAAGAGAGCTTTGCAGAGAAATCAGGAGCTTGTGTGTGCATTAACATGGGTGTGGACATCTCTGCCTTTGTGGCACTTGGGGATGTGATTCAGTGGTGGGCTTGTCAGTGCTGGGTTAATGGATGGACTCAATGATATTACCTAAATTATTCTGTACTGCGATTCTGTATTTCATGTGTGACCATAGTTGGTCAGAGGTGCAGAAACTTCATCTAACTCCAGATTTGGGATGCTGATGCCTGTTGCAAGCTAGAGTTCTGTAGCAAAGGAAGGATTGGTGAAAATGTGGTGTAGGACAAGGCTTGTCTCACAGGGAAGTGGAGTCATCCTAAAGGCTTTTGCCTTTGGCTGCACAGCTTTAGTCAGAGTTGTAAAAATTTAATTTTTCACTTGCTGAAAATTATGAAGCACTCTTCTCAAGCATCTCTTTCTTCAGAGAGAGGCAAAGTCTATGTGAAATACATTCTGCAGCAAGGACTGGGTGCAATAGCAAGTATCAACTATTTTTTGGCTGGAGCTTACTTGCATTTTGACTGATTTTGACTATATGCTTTGCTTTTCAAAAAAATTGCTGTATATCAAAAAGTGGAATTTTAAATGTCTGAACAAAAGGGGACCCAACTCCCTGCAGGGAATTCACGTTGCCCAGAAAGGAAGATCCGTGTGAGGAGTGATGCTAACAGTCTTTTGTCTCCATGTACCCTAGTGCTTTTTTCCTACTGTCTTCTTTGAAAGCAGATTGTGTGTGAAGGGTGTTTAAAAATATCCAAACCGATCAAAATCATCTATGGCACAGAGGCAGAAATAGCTGGGAAAACAAGCAGACCAGAGATGAAATATGGATGAGATAGACATACCAGTGTTTCGTAAAAGAGAGAGCTTAAAACCAAAAGCCAAGAAACACAAATACAGAGAGTTAAAGTACAGATACTTTATGATTCACGTTACTGTCTTCAATTAACTATGATATAGAATTGCACAATTTTTTCCTTTCAAAAGAGAAAACCATCCCTGTGCTTATTTTTCCTCTAGCTGCTTTCTGTTTAAGTTAATTCAGCAGTAATTAGATACACTGTGTCTAATTCTTAATAAATCAACGGAACTTTATAGTGATATTGACAGTGGCTTTGCTTGCCCCATTGTTTCTATCAAGAGTTTCATTCTGCTTCAAAACAATTTGCTGTGAACGCCCTTGTTTGTTTGCCACACTAGGCTTTGTTCTGGCTGAAAACTTTGATTTATAACTGTATGTAATTGAT
Organism: Sclerurus mexicanus; assembly: GCA_013396755.1. Taxonomy (NCBI): domain Eukaryota; kingdom Metazoa; phylum Chordata; class Aves; order Passeriformes; family Furnariidae; genus Sclerurus; species Sclerurus mexicanus. The sequence goes on from VWZF01005202.1 coordinate 556,228, forward strand.
GGCTGTGGGGTAGGTGGACTATAGCTATTGCTCCTCCTCTTTTAATCTAGCCTTGCGTAGAAATCCATGTAGTGGAGCATTCTCAAGGGAACCAGGCTGGGAAATTTTCTGTATACCCAATGGGAGGCCATTAATCATAGTGAAGAGTCTCTTACTGGCTGCAAGCATGTTTGTGAAAGTCAGGAAAACAAAAGTGGACCACCTCAAAATGACTGATCAAGAGAATAGATGTTAAAGCCAATGTATTCATTGTGATACATCAAAAAAAAATAGTTTATGCATTGCTAATTACAATGAAGTATATTCAGATAGATTTGGCACATTTAAAGATATTTTATATATTAATGAGTATAATTGTAGATGTTAGAGATCAGAATCCTAGGAGAATGACATAAAAGTTTTTATGATTGCTACTGTGGATTTGAAAGAGAAACTTTGAAAGCAACAGATAAGAAATGCCCAAAGCATTTGCTGAATGTGAGTCAGAGCTGAGCTGGTTAAAGAAACATGCTAAAAAGTCTAAAATGTTAGGTGAAATTTTGATGAGTATCACAAAAATGTCTCATTCAAAACTACAAAAAAAAAAATTAAAACTTTACATTTTTGGGGGGGGAAGCTAGGAAATAGTTTTTCCCTGCAGCTTGTGCCTTCTCTCTGTGATCCAGTGCAGGCAAGGAAGCACCTGAGAGCACATGCAGTGTCTTGGAGGTGGTACCCACCTGCACTCTGTGAATCCCAAAGCCCCATGTTTTCACGATGGGGGTCTCAGTGTTTCTGCAGGTCCTGCTGTCTTCTCGTACCCTTCACAAAGAAGTTTTGGTCAGATTTGAACCTAATAGGTTCCAGTTGGGACTGCTCAGAAGGTATTTTTACAAGAAAGTGATTGGGTTTGGATTTGAGTGTAACTAAGTTGAATACGAGATGGAGGTAAAGGAGGTATTTCTGTGATTAAAAATTTCTGCCCAACAGGGAGAAATAAAGGAAGCAAAGGGACTCAAATGCAGTTTTCAGGCACTGATAGTCTGGACTTTTTCCCATATAAATAGTCATAATGTACAGGAAAAGAGAGATTGTAGTGTGACATAACGTTATTTACTAGACAAACAGTTGTTTGGTTTTTTTCCCTTTAGAGGCTAAATGCTGCAGTCTCATGAAGCTATGGTAGAGCAACATGCTCTAATCAGACTATTTACCTCACAGAAAGTCTTCAAGTGAAGCTTCCTACTCGATTTCCGCCTACGTACTTTAAAAGGGTTACTAAAATAAGTAATTTCCTTGAATAATGCTTAAATGTGAAAATGGAAATAGTGTGTTCCATAAATTATATCTTGTTTTGATAATCTGATAAAGATGGAAATATTTGCTCCAGAAATCAGTACAGTAAAAACTACAACTTATCCCAACAAAGTAGTTACAAACTTAAAAATGGCATCCCAAGCAGTAACTTATATGTTAATACAAAATGCAGAAGCATCAATATTCATTCTGAAATATTAAGTATAATTTTTTTTCTTAATTTATGCTAAATTTTTGGCAGTGGGGAATAGAAGTAAGATACTAACTTGTATTTGGTAGTTTTTTTAAGATCAAGGGGAAAAAAATTTCTGTGATTAAAAGAAAAGAAAAACTCACCTTTGTCTTGTTCGCTTTTTCTTTAAGGAAAGGGATTCATTTCAGCTGTATGTTCTGCAATTTCCAGTATTTTTATCCCATTTTTATTCAATACTGTTTTATTTGTTAGCATGACTTCATTTTTTTTCCTTCATACTAGTTTGAAATGAAAATACAGTCCATGTCCCAAAGACATATATTCATGCTTGACATAAAGCACATGTTAAGGTGTGGTTGTTTCAAGTTAAACATACGCTTAAGCTGCTCCCAGCAAAGGTGACTTCTCTGAGCTGCAACTTACACCCTTATGTACTTTATTAAATTACAGCCTTGTCAAACTGAGTCCTGTGTCCTATTTTAGTGGTGCTTCACACGTCGGTGTAGCACTGCCACTGATCTTAAATCGCTTTTAATTACTGCCCCTTCACTTGTTTTTTTTCCTGGCATAGTGGAAGTCCAACCGAAATGAAGTCCAGGCTAAAGTGTTCATCTCAACTATTCATCTTAGCTTTCCCTATTGTTATGTTTATGCAGAGTTTTATTAGACTCCTGGGATCAAAATGTATTCCCTTAGTTTTAAAAAAAATTAATAGCTTTTGTACATCTGTAGCATTTAAAGTAAACACAGTGAGTTTTTAAAGTGGTTTTTTTTTTTTCCAACAACTAAAATACGGTCTTATATTCTAAACATAAATCATAATTTCATTATCAACAGAGAGAAATCCAGTGCAATATATATGTATAGCTGAATGATATAAGTGGCATTTCTGTGTAAAATGTATTCCCTTGCCTAAGCAAACACTTCGTAACAACATGAGTGAAAAGGTGTATTTAAAAAATGGAGGCTTAAAGCATGTTGCTTGTAAGTTATATGGAATGCAGTTTTTGTAAAATATGAAGCTCACTGGATACGATCCAAACCAGCTGAACTATATTAAAAGGTATAATAAACAGTCACAGCTTTGCATGCAGTTATTTAATTGGCAAATAGATTTTTCTATCACTGTCACTGGCAATAGCAGCCATTTGATACCAGGTCTTGGATTAAATGTTTCATCAGTAGTGCCTATTTAAGGATCTTTATGGAACAACAAGTTAGTCCCCTGGGCAAGCCCATGTCAACTGCAATAAAGAGATCCACACAAGTGAAGGAGATGTATTTTTGCAGGGTTTACAGGGAGACTAGGATTTGCTTTTCTATCTGGATGCTTTGAAAGCTGCTTCCCATTTTGTTTAACAACAGTGTCTGCTGGTGGCAAATACTGAATACTGAGCATTGCACATCTGAAGGATTTTTATAATTTTCTTATGGAAATGGCTTTATAAATGGTTGTCATCTTTCTGGAAATAGGTGAGTCTCTGATAAAAGTCGATATTGCAAGATTTCAGTAAGTTTAATTTTCTGGTAAATATTCTGCTTCTAGACTAAACCTTCTGCTACTCCAAGTATTTGCTGTATTTTTACCTCTCTCATTCAGAAAAAAAAAGTCAGAACCCCCTGAACACCTCACTCCCTCTTTTAGTATAGGGAAAATGCAATGTCTGTGAATTTCAAGATTGCTTGACTATATTTAGTCCACTGTCCTACTCCCAGGGTGCTCATAATATCTGTGCATGTAGTTAATACTTGTTGCAATGTTTTATAATTGGTACTTATAATATATACATTTGTTATTTTGTAACACTTTACTTGATTTTAGAAGCATTTTTAAAGTTAATTTTGAATATGTATCTGTGTTTGTCATGGAACCTGGGTCAGTTCTTCTTGGCAGCTAGGTTAATTTTTCCATGGTTGATTTTCATTTCAGTTTTTTTTGTTTAATATTTGTGATTCTGAAAGTCTGTAAGAACAAGTAAAAATACATAACATAGCTGAAGCCAATTGCATCTACTGTTTGTTTTCATGTCCATGTAACCGTACTGGGCATAAATTTAAGTCTCAGCTGTTCATTGGCATGTATTTGATCTGAGCTGATGATACTGCATCTAACCTCCTTAGCTAGGTTACTGCTTTCTGAGGTTGAAAAGTGGAGAGCGAATGCCTCTGAGGTTAAATTAAATGAGCCGTTTGCAACAGATTCAAACTCTGATGAATAAGCATCTTTCAGGCTCACTTGAAACAGTTCAAACTTTTGTTCACTGCCTGTTCTCTGCTATGAAGCAGAACTTACACTACCAGTGCTTCAAGAGTTGATTCTGGGATTTCTGGTGAGAGTAAGACTTGTCCCATTGCACATACTTGGCAGTTGGTATTCTCAAGAGGTTTTATATATATGTATATGTCTACCATTTTGATCTCTGTGTATACCAAGTATGTATATATATATTTGTAAGTATTTGTGTTTATAAATTTATGTAAATTGTGTATTTCAATGTCTATATATAAGAAAAATTAGTAAATGTTTTCCTTTTTGCTTAAACACTCCCTCCTAACAAGTCTTATCATTGTGTTTTTATCATACATAGGGAATGAAAATCACAGCTGAGTTCTAAGGACAGAGATACAAAAAATTCCTAACTGTACAAGGGCTCTTTTTCACCAGCTGGTAGTGCAGAAGTGCTTCTAAATAGTAGTATAGTGTTTTTCATCCACCATAACGTCTTTAGAGTCATATCAATGTAAAAGGGCATAAGTTTAATGTGCACTTAAGAGTTGTAACTGTGCAAATTTCTCTATGCAAAATGGGAAGGGGAAGGAAGGGAGCAGGTGCTTTGCTCAGCCAGCCCTTCTTTCCTCCTGCACTCCTTAGTCCCTGCTGTTTCCTGCAGCCTCCTGAAGAGCTGCCAGTCAGTGTTAACTCAGATCATGTTTGTTGCTTATACAGTCATGCATTTAGATGATTAACATACGACTGTTGTTTCATAACTTTCCTCATATGTGGTTCTTTCTGGGCTGGTGTAAGTAATGAGTGTTTTTTATGATAGAAACAGTGTCTGAGAGATAAGTGTTTCTGTCCCACTTAGATCTGTCCTGTTTGTGGTTACTTTGAAGAGAGATTGTTAGTTTTTGTCTAGGGACTAGAAGAGTAAAATCCTTTTGTGCCTGTAATATTACCAGTATCTAAAAAGAAAGAAAGAAAAAAGTTTCTGGTTTGAGCCCAAAATAAAGTCCCTTCTACATTTTACAGTAGCTTCAAAATGGAAAGGCCTCTTAACTCTGCTTTATTTATACCATTATTAAGGAATAGCATCCTGTGAAACTATGAAAAAACTGCTGGTCTGTCCTTGAAATCAAGACCTCAAGACTCTGTCTTCCTGAAAGGCTTGGAGGGAGTCATCTAACTAATCAGCTATTGACTGGACAGCAACTGGAGATTGCTTAGTTTATTGAAAAGTCATCAAACAAGTAGATGGAGGAAAGGTGTTTGTGGCTAATCTGTGTATCTCTGTATACTTAACACTTTGAATTGTTTTCTGCCCTTGTGGTTTTGTGTGCTTATTCAAGGTGGCAAGGATTTTTGTGACAACAACCATATTTCCAGATCCAAACCATTTCAGGATGTGATCATCTCTGACTACTTTGTGTGGTGTTGCAGAAAAAACGTAATGCCATATCATCATCGCAGTGATTGAATAAATCTGTCCTGTTCCATTACTCCTCACCAGGAGTGCACATCCCTGCCTCTCTGTGCTCTCTCCCTGTAGGTTGCTTGTGCCTTCCTCTGTGACTCGAGGAGGTGGGAGATGTGTATCAATTTGCATTGATAGTTCAGCCTTGTAACCTGGAGTGCAGTGACTGCTAATGTGTTTGTTGGGTAGGTTTTTCTGCTTGTAGAGATTAATGACCCAATTCGGAAGCCGTTCTGTATGCTGGACTCCTGCTGATTTCTGTTTGTGGAGAACTGCTAGGGAAGTGAACTTTGAGCATATATCCTGGCATAATTTGTTCAGGGTCCAGTCCTGGTGCCCAGTTAGAGTTGAAATAATAATAAACTGGCCTTTGCACAAAATTCTTCTTTCGCTCATCTCAAGGCAGAGGTTTTTCCTGCCTGCTGAAGGAGGTGCACTCTGAACACTCTAGGCATGGACAGAGGTCTCTGTGGACCTTGGGTACTGCTCCAGGCACTTCAAGCTGCCACAGAACATGCAGTTGGAAGACAAGAAGTGAGTATTTGCTTCTCTCTAAGTTGCTATGTCATGAGAGTGTCTGTGGTATTTTGAGGAAAAATTTAGCATTTCCTCCATGTATTTATTGCACCTTTAATTGGCATCTTCAAAACACTGTAGGTTTTCCTGTAGTTCAACAACTAAAGGGTTGGTTGCCCTTGTTAAGGCATCAGTTTTTCATGCAGCTGATGGTTGGCAAGGAGCCTTGTATGGATCCTTAGCTGTTGGGGTGGGGGGCAGCTGTGTGATGGTCTGTCTGTCTTGAGGAAATGGTGGTCTTGCCTGTGGGTGATCCAAGAGTAGCTGTGTGTGTTATCTTTTTGTCTTTATCTAAAGGAGGTCACCACCTGACCCCATCTTGAGTTGTGTATACATATGTGCATCCCTGAATCGCTTAGTGACTGAACTGTGAGTTTTCCTTTTAGAAGTCCTGTATTTCCATCTCCTAGAAATAGTAATAATCCTGAAACCCCATCGAAACCTAGTTTTCTAAAAATTTCAAGATCCTATTTCTAACCACATTGAACTGCAGTATACTTCAACTTAAATGTTTCCTGGATTCTTGACAATACACTTTTGGGGAAAAATTCTTCCCTGCAGAAGGTGGTGGTTTGAAATATCTTGGAGATTTGTAATGCTAGAAGTAGCCAAGGTAAGGATGGTTTAGTAGGTAGAATGCAGGTGCATGTTAAATGCAATTTAGTACCCCCAAGTGTGTGGGTGGATGGGTTGAGAGATGCCCACCTAAAGCTTTAAGTTGCTCAGTGAACACTTAATTCAGAGTATTTTCAGTTTTCACTGCTTCTAACAGCATTCTGCAGTCATAGTTGCACACAGATTAGCTATTCTTGAATAGGTTTTCCATTGTGTTAGGTGTAGGCATGTTGCACTGCAGAATCACTCAAGCGTGGATGCCCTTTTTTCCATCTAGTTATTTCAACAAACAAAGCTATTGCAACGACTGTGAGGTTATCACACATTGTGACTTCTTGTGAGGGATTTCATCTCTGGGCTTCTTGCACACTTTTATGGGGAAGGCTCATCTTGTGAAATCTTTGTATGTCTTGACCATCTCTTTTTCCAGCAGCGCTGGACAAATAGATTGTAATTTTAGGTGTATATTAGTGTGACAGTCCTGAGGTATTAGTGGATTTAGTTGTGATGAAATCCTTAAGACCAAGTGTCTGACTTTGTAACTTGCATTTGAATTGTACTGTTTCCAAAGAACATCTATTTGCATTTTCATCAGAGATTTCAGAGGCAGTTTTTTTTCATATATGAAAAGTAACAGCAATAAACTATGTTATCAAATCCTCCTACAAGCTTCTTCTGTTTCCTCAAACTTCATGCTTAATAGTTGCTGGTAAATATTTTCTCTTTTCATCAAAATAGCTTGTAAAGATCAGTGTTTTTAAATATTCCATGCTAAAACTGCACAGATCTGCTTAGTTAGCTATGTTATAGCTACTAATCGATTGCAATATGAGAATAAACAGGGGAGGTATAAATCTGAAAACGCTGCAAAAAGTTGAGAGGAAAGTGACTGTGAGTTTGAAATGACGCTGTGTCTGTTTCGGTCATGGGTGGGTGAGACCGGATTCGTTTAATGCCAATAGCAAAGTGTCGTTCTCCTCAACAGGTCTGAGATTTTACTGTAATGGGTGCGGTGAATGACATTCAACATTTTCACTTTGATACCTGAAGCTGCCACAAAAAAAAAAAAAAAGTAAAATACTGTCATCTCTTTTTCTGTGCCAAGTAGACTCTACCTCTGGCTTTTTCCAAAGTTCATTTCGTCCCTCACAGCTGAGCTGAAAAATCAAATACCAAATCTGATACACTTGCATTCCATGTGGAAAAGAAAGCCTGGATTTGGAGTCAGTCCTACCTCTGAATGAATAGAGCCTACTTTTCAAACAAACCTATGCTGATTAATAATGCACTCCTGTATTGTGCCAAAGTAAATTTTGCATAAGTTTAGTGAAAAAAACACGTGAAACTTGATAATCTGCAGTGAGTTTTAATGTTGGTTAATGTGAACTTCAAATTTAGGGGCTCAGGGCTGTACTAAAAAGTAAATAAGCATCATCTGTTGCTGTCTGTAGGAACTGATGCTTTGGGTTTTGTTTTTGGGGTTTTTTTGTGTTTTGTTTTTGGGGTTTTTTTTGTTTTGTTTTTTGTTTGGTGGGGGTTTTTTGCTGTTTTGTTTTGTTTTATTTTGTTTGGTTGGTTTTTTCTTTTCTTCCAAGGAAAAACAAGGTCTAAAGATTTGATTCCTCTTTTTCTTTACTTCTTGAGCAAAATGCTCTTAGTATAAAAAAGAAAAAGCAAAGAAGGGTAACAGTCCATAAGCCATTCACACATATTGTTTCTAATGTGTTAAAGTGCATTTCTCCTGATACTGGCGCTTCTTAAGCCAGAGGCAAAGCCTGAGCAAGCAAGTGGATGCAAGTCAAGGCTTGAGCATTGTGGGGAGACTAACTTGTGGTGGTCTCTGTTGGGAATTTATGCTTCTGCTGAATTCTTGAGCTTTGAGCATGGCATTATCATTGGCTTTGTGCAGTGAGGATTTTGTTTCTTTGGATTGAAGTGTGCATCCACAGTGAGACTGCAGTGGAAAGAGCTGTGAGTTCAGAAGAGTAAGGTAATGCAGTGATAACATGGTGATAGTAGTAAGACAAATGTGTACTTCGAAATGGATGTAAACAGTTAAAAATGAATACATTTGCAGTTTGTGATTTTTCATGGTTGGCCTGAATGTAAGAACACTAATGCACTATAAAAAGATAATTCTTTTAAACACTGGTGGCACCATCCTCAGTGGAGGTGAGGAATCATTTTGCAACTCTTCTTATATCAGTTTGTCAAGCTTGACTGTGTTTTGTATTTATTCAGGAATTATTGCAGTGTAGAAAAAGGGGAAATTTTTGCTATGAGGTGTAATCAGTTAATCTGTTGGCTGGTGGATCGAGCTATGCAGAGAAGCAGTTAAGACATCACTCTCTTCTTAGCTGTTTGCATTAGTTTTGCATCCAGCTGCTTTGCCTCAGCTAGTGCCCAGCTCTGTTGTGTTCGACTCAGTAAATCATGGCTAATAAACAGCAATTTGTTAATGTGACGATGTAAAAAAATATAACAGTATATATAGGGCTATGGTTTTTACATGCTAATGAGCTCATGGTTCCTTGTTGTATAATTCTTCCCCATTGCCTTTCTGTGATGGAAGTGCTGTTCACAGCTTCTGCCATGTGCAATGTCCCCATGGAGACCGTGTGTGGCGTACACCTCCTTTTTTTTTTAGCTAATAAGATCCTAGGTGCTTGTAGAAGCTTATCTGAAACATGTTGTAAAAGATACCACTGAAATGAATACTTTGCAAGATTACTTAGTACAAAGAAAATAGTGATAGATGATTTCCACTTTGTGGAAGAAGAGGCGAGCTGAGGGGCCACTTTATGATATAGTGAGCTATAAGAGAATATATTCAAAGAATTTTTTTTCTGATGCAATGCTGCCTGTCCTATCTACATTCCTTTTCTTCCTGCCTAGTATTGCTTTCTTTTGTTAAAGAAGGCTGCTGTACATGCGTTATTGACTGGTGAGGTATCCAAGTGCTAAGTTTGCAGTTTTTGTGAAAGCTGTTTGGTTCTGATTATATCCGGTTCAATCTGTTTTCTAACTTGGTCTCCTTTCCTATTTACTGTTGTATGCTTTTATTTATAAATATCTTTTTTTGTATGCCTGGCTCATAAAATCACAGCCAGAAGTACAAGCTTTATGACTATAAAACAAGTCATGCCTCCCTTGTAGACTGTGTCATCTACTGAGATGTTGTATTCTATGTATTATCAATTTTACTGTAAGAGGAAAATTAGAGCATGCATTTTCCACATGAAGAAATCAAATGTAATCTAAATGCAAACCACAGGTTTTATTGCACAGTAATATTTGATAGCACTGCTATTACTAATCCCAGCATGACAAGAAACACAGCATAGTTACAAAGTTCACAGCACTCATGTTTTAATGGTCTTTTTTTGGTTTGGAAAGCCACAAATCCAGGACACATTGTTTGCCAGTTTTAGTCTCAGACTTGCAAAGATGTTAGTGGAATAGTGTACATTTTTACAAATCCTTTCAGGTTTGGCAGGAATACATATCCTTTGTAATTTCTATGAAAACATTATTGAGTAGTAAAAATAAAGAGATAATTAACCATATTCGGTAAATACCTTATTATCAGTGCCTTTGCTTCTCTAGGGTACTTTATGAGGCATTTTAATTTTTTTTTTTTTTAATTTAAGGTTTTAACACCCATAATCAAAGAAATAAAAGAGAAATGATTGCAGTAGAGTGCATCCGCCTCCGAGGTGGGGACCTCACTGCCATTGGTCTCATTAGTTATACAGAACTACTAAGATGACAGTGAATGAGCTTCTTTCAGTCATTTTTAGTCAGCTTAGGTGAAAGTGCTGTAACTGACTTTATAATACAGTGATAACTTAGGAGTATTAGGTAGGTGCGCTGTTTGGGAGTGTTGAATATTAGCTTTGAGATATGCTAGTTTTTGAGATACGCTAGTTTTTCCATGACACCTACTGAACACAGATTAACTGTGGGTGCCATCCATAAAGACCAAGCTAGACTCAGCTGTGATTAAATAATTTGTAATTAAAAGTGCATTTAGTACGTTTCCCTACATTTTCTGTTCTGTGCCTAAAAAACACCTGGTATATCTAGTTGTAGTGGTGATGTACAGTGTCCTTATCATGTTTGTATATGCTCTGCATAGTTAGAGTTATTGAAGGAGGTGGCAGCCTGGCATGAAAAAAACAGATGCAAGTAGGACATAGAATTGCAACTGCAGGGGAACTCTGGAGACTGTTATTGCCAGAAGAGAAATTTGGCTAAAGCCTGGGGTGTGATACCCATTTTCAAATGATAAATAGTGTTGATCATAAATTCTCAACAGCTGTTGTTGAACTCTTGTTATCCTGAAATCAGAACCCTAGTCATGTCAGATAAATCTCTGGATTGATACTTACTTAAAGTGAAGGATACTACCTACCACATCCTGGATATTGTTGTTTCCATTAGATAAAATTTTCTTACAGACCTCTCTTTCTGAAGCAGGGATCTAAACCAAGTGTACAGGACACATCAGCACTGCTGCTTCCCAGGCAGGCACGTCATGGGGCTGGTCCCTGCACCATGGGCATTAGGTCTACAGCTGTTCCCTAAGTATGCACACTGAAACCATAAACAGGGGAGGAAAAGGGAGGAGATAATGGGAGAAGTGAGAAACTTGCCACCATTTGAAGTCTTTTATATATGTAGAGAATTACATTGGTCCAGGTTGGGGGGGAAAATACATGTCTGATGTTTATGATAGGCCAGACTGTATGATAATGGTGGCCTCTTGCTTTACTGTATATAGGAGATTTGTTAGCTATCCTGAGTTTATAGTGCCTTTCTATCTAGTTAGGGGTTTTTCTGCCTTTTCATTTAATCTGTTACTGTCTGGGCATCCAGTCCTGTTCCTGTTGAGGGATATTAGCAAGATACCTGGGAGGAGCTGGCTTGCTTAAATGATATACACTGTGACTTAAGATAAAATAAATCAAATTCAGAAGTAATATCACCAGTATTTATGTACATGCTCCTTTGATCATATCTGACTGGTTCAATGTTATTTACTTTTGGTGATAATGGTTTGTCTGCTTTATCTCCTCTGCTCTGTCAGTAGTTTTGCCTTTGTCCCCATTAAGTTTTCTCAATTAATAATGCTTTTAGTTCATTGATTTTACTTTCCAGCTGGCTGAATTTATCTGGCCAACTTTTCATTTGTGAAATTTTCCCAAAACTTCCTTGCAAATACTCATCCCTTTCTTCTTCTGAGAGGAAGCCAAGAAATGTTAGTTGCCTCTGATGGCAATGTCCAGTTAAAGGACAGGGGAATTTTTGACAGTGTTAATTTCTATGTGTTCCACTAAAACTTTTCCCTAAGGAGATCTTTACTTTCAAGAAGGCCATGGTTGTGTCTTGCTCTTCTGAATGCAGTTGTAGCCAGCTTTTTGGTTTTACTGATCAAGAAAAAGTGATGGACCACACTGGATTTTGGTTTTGTTACTTTATACTATTGGCTTTCCGTATTAAAGCAGAGAAAACTAAAACACTAGTGTGTGTATGTGTGTGCTCGTGCATGCATCTTTTGTGCTGGGTGTAGGGATTTTAGGTTCTCCCAACATGTCATTGTTTTGGTGCTGGAACCATGGAAATCTCTGAAAGGCTGCTGAAGGTGTCACTGTGGATGTTATTAGCTAGAACACCCCTATCCAGTGACCCTTTCAGTCAGGGCATCCTTCTGGAGCTATCAGTTCCCCTAAATGTGGATTCGGTTTGAAAAGTCCGGCCAACTTAACAACTTGCTTTACACACTTACACATTTGAGTTTTTCGACACCTTCTAGAATATATTCCCCTCACATAGTTCTTCTGGTAGGTGGTTGTGGGAGGAAGTCCCAAGTTCCCAAAAAAGTAGTGTATGATATACAGATGTGCCAGTTGTGCTATTTTTAAATATACTTTATTTGATCTAGAGTTACAGTGAATGTTGTACTAGTACCTCAAAACATACTTTCAGAGCCTACATCTCTTTTACAGACACCAGGGAGAACAGCATGGGCTTTCACTTTTTTCAGCTGTCTTCTCTAGTTATTGTCTTCTTCAGAGCCAGTTTTTGGCTTTTTAAAATTTTTTTTCCTTTTAAAAAATTTTTTTTCATTTATATTTCCCCTTTTTTGTTTGTTTGTTTTTATTTTTCTATTTTTACTTTTCTGCTTTTTTCTGTTTTATAGTTCTTTGTATTCTAGGTCTCCTGTATTAAGCGGAGAAGAGTGAACGAATGGTGCAGTACGTAATGTAATAATATCAATTTTTATTTCAATTCATGATTAACATTTTGAAGAGAAGTTCAGCAGGCAGTGATTATAATCAACTGAGGATGTCCAGAATACAAGAGAAAGCAGCACTTGATTATAGCAGTTTACAGTTTTACAGTTAAAAGATATGAAAAAACACAAATAGTCCCTTTGGGAAATGAAATATAATGGAAGTGTGGTTATTAAAAACCAGATATTATGTACACTAGTTATTACCTCTTACAGTAAATCACTGTGAGATGCAGGAAACATATCATATAGATAAAATAGCCTTCTTAGGGTACCTTACCTTTTTTTCTAGTGGATACTTTTTTCTTCTTAGGCATTGAATTGATTTGGGGTGTGGAATTCATTTAGGAGCATGTACAGTGCCCTTTTCAGAATGGCTATTGAAATGAAGTTGTTATCTGTACTGAACTGTAAGTCATGTTTCCCTGTACCCTCAGGAAAACCGCTTAAAGGGGCAATTGCATACACCAGGTACTAATAGATATTAGTTACTTGTACTTAATGATGTTGCCAGCCTTGAGTATTTCACTTATCTTAAAATGGAAGTGCATGTTGATTTCCATTTCACAAATGGAAAAATTGAGTCAGATGGAGTCCAAATGACTTTCCTGAAGTCACTAGCAAATCACTGTCAGATCTGAAGATACAATCCAGCAGCCCTCTCCCCTGTGCCCTATGTGGTTATGTACAACTCTGAAGTGCCTGTGTAAGTAGTTTTGGTTTATTAGTGCCTATATGCTCATTTGACAAAGATATGAGCAACTTCACAGCCCTCAGGGTCGTTTTTCCAGCATCTGCCAGTAGTAGCCTGTCCATCACATACATGCAACACAACTTAATTGTGTTACTACCACCTGGATCAATCAGGGATCTTGAAGTTCTGATATCCTTTCTGTTGTCCTGGGTGGAAATAGAGGAAGGTACATACAAATGTAGCTGGTTATATCACATTTGCACCATTACTGTCTTCCCCTTTCCTAAGGATTGCTTGAAATGATTCTTATAAATTAAAACATTAAATTTATTCTATGGATTAGAGAGAATGAGGTTGGCCTAAGGAGGGCATCCAGCTTCAGCCAGGAATCTTGCGTAAATCTGTTGTGATTCCAAGCATGCAGTGATGCCAACCACATCAGCTGTTACGTCAAGACATTTCTTTGATTTGCTAATTTAATATGGGTTAATTAGATTAATTAAACAGAAGATAACTAGAGATGAAGAAGGAGGTCGAGAAGAAAATTATTGGCAGTTGTAGCCTTGTGTTTGGTTAGACTTGGCCAACAGCCAGTTGCTCACCCAGCTGCTGCACTCTGCCCTGAGATTGGGAGAAAATAGAAGGAAGGTGAGAAGACTTGTGGATCAAGATAATGACATTTTAATTTTGACAGCAAGAGCTGTACATGCAAGCAAAGCAAAAAGAGGAATTCATTCACTACTTCAAATCAGCAGGCAGATATCCAGCTGCTTCCTGGAAAGTGTAGCCTCAGTGCACATGGAAGTTGCTTGGGAAGAAAAACACCGTAACCATTGCCTGTTCCTCCTTTATTCCTTGAGCGTTCACTGCCAAGCCGTTGTCTGGAATATCCCTTGGTCTGGTTAGCTGTCCCAGCTGTGTCGCCTTCCAGTCTCATGCCTGCTCCAGCCTATTCAGTGGAGAGGGACAGTGCAGGGCAGAGTGAGCACAAGAGAAGATCTTGCTGCTGTGCAAGCCTTGCTCAGCAATAAGGAGCACATCAATGGGTTATCAACTCTCTTTCAGCCACAGATTGGAAGCATGGCACTGTGTGGGCTGCTGTACCAGCAAGACTCAGTACAGCAACTAAACATGGGTCTACAACACTAGAGGATTGAAAAAGTATTTTACTTTGATGGAGTATTGAAGAAAAGCCACTGAAACCAACCAACCAAAAAAATAACACCCAAAAAACCTTCTTTTTTAAGGAGCGAACAGCAGCAGGCTAGCAATATCCATTCATAACACTAAATTGTTGCAGAAAGCATTGAGTAAATTGGACATGAACAAATTGCCCACAATGAATGGAATTCAGTCTGTGCATCTCTGGGAGTGAGGCAAGAAAATGGCAACATCAGAGCCTCTCTGAAATGCCATATGCTGTAATGGCAAAAGAACCACAGATAGCTGGAGAGCGATTGGGATTACAGAACACAGGGGTTTGTGTCAAAGGAGGATGTATTTGTTTCTAAGAAGCGAAGCAAAGGTGAAATTGGTGGAGACATTTTAATTAGCTGATGTGCCAGTAGGGTTTTTGTTTGTGTTTAATTAATCTCTTGATCCGTGACATGGTTGTAGAAAGGCCTGTGTTTGGGCAGCTAGCAAAAGAAGGCAGTGGAAAAAACCTATAACTTATTTCCAGGCACTTACTTAATTAAAATACAAAACAGGCAATATGGTCTCTGGATTTATTTTTCCCATGTAGACTATAAGCAATAAGCTGAGACTGCAGAACAAAGAAGTACGCTTGCACCTTCTTATCTTGACCTTTGAGCTGCTTCTTCCCTGAGATAGATGGTATCGAGTCCTAGCTTTAAGATGTTGAGAGCTTTGTATCTGCCTAACAGACATTCCCACCTAACATGTCCTAAGACCTTAGTCAGGTAGCCCTTAAATCCTCCTGGGAATAATAAGCCTTGAAGTTTGTTAGCTTGCGAGTATTTCTTTTCAAGTCCCATTGAGGTGAGATGCAGCCTTGGGGTTCCCCTTATGAGGTAGAGTCATCTCGTTCCTCACTAACACTTAAAGCAAAAAAATTCAAGTTGTTTCCTGGTCTTTCTGTAGTGTTCTTCTGTGGAGAAGCCAGAGTTTGTAAAACTCCCCCTTCTGTCTCTGTGGATTACAGTTTTTCCATCTGACTTGACCCCATGAGCTGTGGTGGTCATATTGTGCCCAGGTCTCTCATTCTGGGTGGTGCCTTGGTGCCTAGTGAGGCTTGCTTCCAGCCCCATGTGAACCTCTGTTAGCTGGCATTTTCTGACTACAAGGGTAAGAAAGGAGCTACATGAAGAATTGAATGGCCTTTAGCTGGGATTTCTGTCCGTTGAATCTTGGAGGCTGTTAGATGTAAGCAAAATACAGGTGGCACTCTGATGAGAACTGATCTGGAGGTGTGAAAAACATACATTTGGGAAGTGTATATACAATTTTTTTTTTCAGTTTTTCTTTGGATTCCTTTCTTGAGCTATGAGAAGCTGCAGTTGCAGGGATTACTTCACTTGGTGTTTATAACCTTGGCTCATACCTGCTTCATACCAGCTGCTTGGGACCACTGTGGTTTTGCAGCAGTAGGAGCATATGCTCACCCCATGGAACAGCACTGGCCATCCCCTCATGTTTGGGACTCCAGACCTTGGCACTCCCAAGCGACTCACATTTTAAAAGTAGTAAAACCAGTGATAGGTGACATATGATGGTTTTAAATGTTAACTGTGTGATTAAGGGACTCAAATAAAGTTGTGGGGTTTTGGTTGTTTTTTTGTTGGTTTTTTTTTTTTTTTTACTAGCAGGTTTAAAGTAAAGCTTAAGTCAACAATTAAATTTTAAAGTAAATACTTTTTTTACCGATAACCATGTTTGTCATAATGAAATTTAAAAACATTTCCACCCTCTAGACAAAGCAGAAAACATTCAGGGTTTCCCCAATTTGTTGTGACCTGCATTTATAATAGGAGAAAGCTGAGCTTCTTTTGAAGTCTGACTAAAGGCTATTCTGCTGTGCAGCTGGAAACTGCAAAAGTGAATTTGTATAAAATCCAGTTCTTGTGTATACAGTTAATTAAAATGTAATGCAACTACAACCAGCCTGTAAAGAAACACATGGGACACTTGTGAGGAAATAGCTATGATGCAAGCTGAGGCTAAAATGATGGATTCTTTGTGACTGGGGATGTAAATGCTCTCACAAAACATCATGGCTGAATATATATATATATATACACATGTATATGTGCATTTGGATTTATCTTGGAAGCTGTTTCTTCACTGTAGTTAGTGTGGCCAGGTAGACTGGGTTTGCAGGGCTGCTCACACAGGTGAGCCTGCTCATGGCCTGGAGGACTCACCTGCCAGCTGGGTGGGACCAAGGACACCCCAGTAGGAAAGCTGTGAGCCCAGCATGGGGAGAAGCTCCTTCATGCTGAACCTCTGCTCCACTGAAGGTATTTCCATGTTACCTGAAGGGACCTGATCTAGGTACCTCTGAGAAAGTTGGAGTTACATATCTGCTGAACCTTACAAAGGACAGATTTTTGGGCTTGCCTGTCATGGGACCTGCAGCTTCAAGTGATTGCTCAGAGGTCTGCTCCTCATTTGCACCACCACGTGTCAGAGTTTGCTGCAGACATACACCAGCAGCAAAGGATCTGTGGTTCCTGCTGAGGGAGGTGGCCTCATCAGATCTGCTTCTGAGCAGTGTTCCTATGGCTAGATGGGTGCTTTAGGGAAGGAGGGTGCAGTATATCATTGGGATCTTCTGTTTGTAGGGAGCCTGCTGCTTGAAGGCTACAGCTGGACTGGGGGAGAGTTGCCATTGTTTCCAGGAACAGCCCTGGGCTGGGTGTGAACCCTCACTGCACTGGTTTGGGTGGTCAGGAGGCCAGACAGGGCAGTGGGTGCTCTAAAATAACATTAGGTGCTGTTTTGAGTAGGGGTCATGCTGTGGCTTACACCCCTGGGTCAGCCCCAGCCCACGCTTCCAGCATTGCTACTAGGCTCTCCTAACCTGCACTAGGCTCTCCTAACCTGCACAGTGAATGCTGCCAACAAAAATCTCAAAGCTGCCCAAGTTACAAGCAGAAGCGTGTGCTGAAGTACTGTCTTTTATTCAGTCATTGGTGTTGGCTTCTGCAGTGTTTCTGTGATTCTGCCTGTTCATTTTAATAACCATATGATAACAGTTGCAAAAAAAAGATTGCTATAAATAGAGGGGATCACTTTAAGCAGTCACAGAAGGGTGAATATCCTGAAAAGCTGTGAAGGTGGAAGTCATTGCGCTGCTTTCAGAAGTTACTCCTGAACTGTTTCCACAAAGAGAGGAACACACATTAGTGTCTCCCTGTAACATTTATAGTGTACTTTTGTTTCTCAAATTTTTTCCATTAATGGGCTTTTGTATTCTCCCATTTAGCTGAATGTATATGCTCCTCTGTCCTTTTGATCCTAAAATGAAGCTTGTAGTAGGGAATATGCTACTTTATTGTTCATTTCTGAAAAGATCAAAATACTGTTCAGAAAACCTGCAGAGTTTGAGTTGGTTTTTTTGGGGGTTGGGTTTTTCTTTTTGGCATCATACTCTCTGTGCTATATTTTGCTTCTTTATTAGGAAACTTAAGGGAAAAGTTGTTTTATTGTTCATTAGAAGTATAAAGACCTTATGTATGTTCATTCTGTAACCTTTGATTTTTGTCAGTCACTGGAAGGATGAGGTGGTTATATGTTTAGTGAAGAGGTCCTTTATTCAAAATCCTAATTAGCCTTTGAAACGAAATAGGCTTAAAGTCTTCCTAAGTGTTTCAGATGAGTTTACTACTCCCCCAAACCCTTTCCTTCTCCCACTGGATTTTTCTTTTTAGCTCTGAACATCTCCTGCTCGGGTCCTTGGGAACCTCCAACATGTGCAGCACCGCAGTGCTCAGCAGAAACCATGAGCAAACCCCTCCAATCCCCTTTCTTTCACAGATAAATGCAGAGAGCCCGAGGTGTGCACTGAAATGGAGGCACACTTTGCCACATACTTTTTTTTCTCCTGCTGGTTTTTTTTCTGCACGAAGAAAGGAGGTCTATAAGAAGACCTAACAATGCCCTTACTGTTCTGTCAGAAACTGGCTGGCTACGTCTTGTTTTATTTGGCCCTGGCTGAATGGCAGTTTCATTTACATTTTGGGTGTTTGGCAGATATTTCATCTTTGTCAAACTTCACTTTTAACATTTGTTTAGATTACTTGTCACAATGCTTTCCTTTTTCTTTTTTTCCCCCCAAACTCTTAAGATTTCAGTCAGTTTGACGGTACTCAGAAGTGGTTTCTAGTATTTTTGAACTCACTTTTTGCATATTGTCCCTTTTAGAGACATCCCAGTTAAGCTGTTTGATTTAGAGTTTCTTTTTTGCACTTTGCTGATAGTGCAGCGCTGTTAATTTTGAGCCTCTGACTCTGTTGATCATGGGGTAAGCATCTCCTAAATCCTATGAATAATAAGTGTTATAGTGACAGCTGTAAAATCCTGGAGGCATGCATTTTATTCCACCCTGCCCAGTACATAAGACACTTTGAGGAGCTGTATTGAGATCAGGAGCATCATTCCCTCCCATCCTGTCTGATGGTGATAGTATTTGCTTTTTGTACCTGTGGGGAGATCCTGGAGATGTTCAGCAGTGCTTATCTGTGCTGTCAGCCCCTAGAGCACCAGGAGCCCTGGTCTGAGGGCTCCCTGTGCTAGGTTCTCTGGAATCTATTTGCTATTTGTGAGGGGCAGGTCACACGTGAGTATGAGCTGGACCTTGGACACAGACCTGGTTCCGTTTCTTATCTGCCCATGTGATGTAATCTTCCCATTGAATTTATTTGGAAGGACCTGCAGTAAGAGATGAGGGGGATAAAAATGAGACTTCCCAGCTCTCCATCAGCATCTGTTTCCATGCATTTACTTCCTCTTTCAGGCTGAATCTCTTCAGCAGAGACCAGACTTAGTGTTTCTGTGGTGAACTTTGGCTATAGGTAGGTGGAACTGAATGGGAACCTGAAAGTATGATATTTGCACTCTGTGTGGATTTGTGATTATTAATGTTTCTTTATTTTTAATTTCGTTTAAATGAATGTTTAAAAATTTGTTCAAAAATTAAAGTGCCTATGTAGCCTTTCCTTGCTCAGGTGTTCAGTAAGAACTGATTTCAGAGGGCTGATTTGCTCATGGTAATGTTGTTTGCGGCAATAATGTTTGAAGGATTGCCATCATCCAAACGTTTATGAGGTCATATACTTTGAAAAGTTTTTATGTTTGGAAGGTACGTTTCTGAGCTGCAGATGCTTTGGTTTGGCAAAAGTCAGTCTACCAAAAGTAATGTGATTGCTGAAACAATTTAGTCTAATACTTGCTCATGCTCTAGTCGTTTCCATGCTTGAGCTGACTTGCAAATGAAGACATATGGACATGGACAGTGTGACTGTATTAAGAAAAATTGCAAACGTTCAGCCTACTCCAAAAATCCTGGAGATAGCCCACAGCATTCAGCCAGCATGGATGAATCCCAAGTGACCCTAAAGCCAACCAGAGGTCAATGGATGGGGCATCCTGCCAGACAGTCAGTGTCCCTGCCCGTCTGGAGCTTGGCCATTAGCTGCTTGCTGTGGCCCAGTTGAGAGAATGGCAAGCAGACTGGTAATGGCTTGGTGTTTACAGAGCTTAAGTGTTTACTTGCAGATGCAAATACAGGATTTGGACAGCTTGGGTCCATATTATTCCCCTTCTGCCTTCATTTGGAATCTGGTGTTTTGTTTGTCTGGGGAGAGAATGGAGTCCTCTTGGTGGTATTTATCTGTCAGCTGCTATTATTAATTGATGTAATTGTTTCTTTACTAATATTTAACTAAGGTTTTAACATGGAAGTGACTACACAGATAATTCTAGTGCAATCTTAGTAGAAAATCATTGCCTTAATTAGAGAAATGACTTGCTACTCTTGACTTGTTATTCAAGAATTGATTTTTTTTTCATGATCTGAAAAGTGTTTGCCCTGAAATTTAAGGAACTTATTAACTAGAAGGGTGACATTTGAAGAAGTGTTTACTAGCAATTAAAATGAACAAGTAAATTTGACACAGAAACTAGTATTTGTCCTGAAGGAAACCTAAAACATTTGATGTAGGGAATTTTGGAGGCCTTTCTGCCTTCTCCAGGCTGCTTTCTGAAGAGTCACTGCAGTAAATTGTGTTGAGAAAAAAAGAGCAGAAGGGACTCTTGAAGAAGGTGAGTTACATCCACTTAACTTTTCTCTTACTGTGCTACACTAGGTCCTATAACTACACAGGATTATCGAGGGAAGATGTGAGAGTTTTTTAAAAGCAGAGCAGAATATTATTTTAAGCTGCAAACTGGTGATGTTGAAACTCTGTGCTTCTCAATCCTGCTAGGGCAAACAGTTGTGAGGATTAAAAATGTGGACTATAGATGCAGAAGATATCCACAGTGCTTGAAGTATCATTTAGTGTCACTTGTGTTATTCAGGCTAGCAAAAACAAACAAAAAGACAAAAAGAAAATCTCCTGTTACGGGGCACAAGCCATCCAGTAGATGATGTGAGTTGGAAAGAAATTTTATGGGAAAGTTTTTTCTGTAATTGCTCTCCTGGAGATTTCCTCATCCTTTCCCTGAAGCATCTGATGCTGGCTGCTGTCAAATAAGAGGTTACTGAACTAAATGTACTATTAATCTGACCCAGTATAGCAATTCCTGTGTTCCTATGTTTACAAGCAGGCTTTGTCTGCTGAGGGTTGTCTCTCTGAAATAAACCCTCTATTGGAGGCAAGGAAAACGAAATTATCCGGAAGCTTTTACACTGTTGCTATGTAATTTTGTATGTTGTTTTGGAAAAGTGTGGGGTTTTTTTTCCCCTCTCCCCTTTTAAGTGTATGTATGTTTTAAATTACAAAATTTATTCCCGTTTAATGCATTTGCTGTTCAGTAATATTCAGGACCATTGAGTAACATAATTTTTTAATATTATGTGCTTTTAAAAACTGAGGGACAAAGTAGTCTTGGTTGGCTGGTATATGGCCGAATGATGGCTTCTGTTCAGAAGGATGCCAACTGGGTGCCTTCATTACCACTTGCTGGTACCATTTCTGTTTCTTCTTTAAAAGTCGAGAATTTCTTAAAGGGAGTATATTATTATTGTGGTTGTTATTAGTCCACCTTGATGATGTTCTAGGGAACCCAACTTTCCACCTTCAGTCATTTTTCTTATTTTATTTTGCTTGAGCTGAAGAGGTGCAATGAGCAACTAACCTACCTCTGCAATTAGATATGTGAAGCAGAGTTGTAATGTCAAGGAACTGTGTGCCTTGGGTTTTATGTGTAAATCTTAAATTTGATTTCCTTATTTTTCAAAGGCTTAAGAGTGGATGTGACAGTCAAGCTATTTAACTCAAATCCTTTTATCATGTCAGACGATACAGCTTCATGTAGATGACTTTCAGTTCTCCTTACTGCTTTAAAAGGTGCCTTAGAGAAATGAGGTACAAGTGTGCTTTGTTTCACCCACAAAAATGTGAACTTCATATAGGAATAATGTGTTTCATTTCCTTAACAAGTGTCAACAACTGGATCTTAAACCTGTGTTTATCAGATGCAGAACTGGTTTTGGAGGATTATCACTAAATCAAATGCTAGAGTGGAATTTAAGTTCTCACTATAGCATCTCTCAAATTTTCGTATTATTCTACTTTTAAGCATTTGGTCTTTGATGCTTAGATCTGACATGCAGAGGCTACATTCTTACATTCCTCTTTGTACAAGAGAATAGATATTTCTTTCTATTTCAAACCCTTATACTCTCATAATAAAGACAGTACACTTGATTCTTTTTTTTTTTTATTAAGGCCTGTCATTACTGTTCAAACACATGTAGGAGAAAATTGTCATAGCTCACACATGGTAAAACTGTAGTCTGGGCATATTACTGGGGTTATAAAATGTGTTAAAAGGGAGAAGATCCTATGGTTTTCTTTAACACCTGGACTCCCATTATTAATGTAGGAGTATATCTCCTAATTTCTGATATATATTATTAAAAAAGAAATGCACATGTTTTTGTCTGGCAAAAACAGGGTCATAGTAATTGCATGGAGACCTAGTCCATTTTGTAAATGCAGCTATTTATACAAAGGAATGTTCCAGAGGGTGCTTTTTCTTGATCATCTTCAGTATCTCTTCCGTCTTTTGCTGTATTAGAGCTCTGCATCATTTTTCTTGGAATATTCCTTCATGTGTCATTCAGTCAAGTATGTTGCTTGTAGTATGTCCTTGGATATCTAAGTATTGCACAGTTTAGTCACTTTTCATTTTACATAATAATTAGGCTGCGGTATGTATTTTTTATGTATTTTATAATTATAATTATGTATTTTACATAATACAGGCTGGGTTGTTTTTTTCAGACGGTTGTTGCTGTGAATCTTTGACAGCATACACAAGATTTGCATTCATGAAAGGGGGATCTTGGCATCTGTTATCAAATTAAGCAACTGTGACTGTACCCAACATGGTCATTTTTCTTCACACTTCTGCTCCCTTCCCCTCTCCCTCATGAATTTGTATATGCAGTGTGGAGCAACACAGTTCTCTTCATCTCACAGTCCCTGTAGTGATGGACTTCACATTGGGAATTGGAGAGCCATATGGATGGAATATCTTCCAAGAACTGTGGCTTGTATAAAGGAAGTGACAGGCTTTACAGAAGTCACTCATTTTGAGAGATTATTTCCAGAAATTATTTCCATTAGCTGGCATCTTTATTGCATTCTCTCGCTTATTCAACATTTTAAAGACACAAATTATTTTCTTCTGCTTACTTTGGATTTGCTTTAGCATATGGTACTCTGTGGGACCCCATTTAATGGACAATTTCCTGAACCCCAGTTAGCCCAGACAGCATTAGCTGGAAAGAGGATGTAATTGGGATAATACTAAAGAATGTGCTTGAATCAACATGTACCTTTCAGCCATCTCTGGCTGGACTATTCTGCTGAGTGATTTTTTGGCCTGATTCTGATGACAAAAGACATGAGTGGATTTTGAGTGGGTCTTTATTAGTAACTAAGATCGTGTTTTGTTCTTTTTTCCCCCTTTTTTTTTTTTCTTGGGGATGAATCCAATTGCTCACCTAATAGGTTCATCTCTTGAAGAAACTGCAGGTGCTGTTAGAGAAGCGGTCTCTGTTGTGACATGTCTGGTTTGAAAATCTCAATTCTAAGATATGCTCTACTTGGCTGCTGGTATTTGCTTGGTTAAATCAGATTGTCTTATCAGCCTTGGGCACCCAGCTGGGCTTCCAGGCTTCTCACTCCTCTGTTCTTTGTAGTGTATTGGGCTGCTGGATCCTGACTTGTAAAGTGCTGCTGTCCTGAAAATCATGCAGGAAGAGTCTTGGTAGGGCATTCTGTTGCAGTGGGGAAGGGCATTTACCAGACACATAGCAAGTGGTATGGAATGCATACCTGTCTGGCTCTGAATATATTATTATTATTCAACGCATACAAATAATGTTATTATACAAATGCAGAGTACCTGGCAAAGTGACTCAGACTGCACAGCCTGGTAAGCACAGAGGAAGGATGGGTTGCTACAGCAGAGATGGTGCTGTTGATACCAGGAGATGGGTCTGGGCTGGCTTATACTCAGCAGCATATGAGGCTTGACTGCTGGCACACGGGGGAAGGTGCTGCTGGGAGCTTTGAGAGTGTTGCTGCTCTTACTGGCTTACATTTATTGATATGTGTGTGGGTTGGAGATTACAGAAATGGGCATGTTGTTGCCAAGGCTGAATATCCTTGCTGTTGTTCTGCTTGTGGTGGTTTAGAATTGGCCAGGGGCTTGTTGGAGGAAGCACTGCCTGAACCACACCATCTTTCCCCAGGAGTCATCATCTTTGGCGCTGTTAGCCAAGTTTAGCTGCTCCTATGGGATTCCAAATGTTGTTGAGAGCTTCACTCTTAACCCATCTCTCAGGACGTAATTATGAAAATGCTTACTGTTACTTCCTTGAATGTTTTAAAAAGTCATAATTTTAATACATTACTCTGCCAGTGAAGCTGAAAGATTAGTGATTCCATTGCATTCAGAAGCTAAATGCTGCCCTGGTAAGTATTTGATCTGGGTTATGGCTAAAATGCTTAAATATGATGGCAGGTTTGTGCAGGTCTAAGCACTGTGTGGTGGCATATTATCTGCCTCCATCCCTTAGAGTTTGCATGCAACTTCTTTCTGCATAGTGAACATGAAGTAATTCAGGGTGGTTTCTCTGCCCATGGAAGTGGGAAAGTTGTCTTGCATTTACCAGTGGAAAGATACTTTCAGAAAAAGGCTTGTTGGGGATGATTGGTATGTAGTTAATTCACACACTTGCTTACACTGCAAAAATACCTTTGTGTTGTATCAGAAGTTCTACCTTGCAGACTGGCAGGCATGACACAAGTCTCCTTGAATTTTGTCAATGCTTAGGTTCCTGTTAGGTTGCTTTTGGAAGTGAAATGTAAGGTCACAGTTCACATTGGTCTTTCTGACAGTGTAATCCATCTGTCCAGCACCTCTAGCAGACAATTTTGGGCTATAGATCTTCTGAATGTTAGAATGTGGAAAATGTGCTAGTTTTGTGGCTACCGTGATTGATTATTGCGCCTCTGTCCTCATGACCTCATGTCCTTATGATAAGGCTTTTGCAGCATTTTTGGATGATTCAGAGGGTGGCTCTGAAGGTGCTTACATGTGCAGTGTTATCTGAGCGTATTATTAGCATTTTGCGATTGCTTTATTGGCTCCCTGTTAAGCAAAATATTGACAATAAAAATGCTATTTTTGTTCTGCAATCCACTCTGTGGCTTTATCCCCTCCTACTTAATAGCTGTGCTTGTTCCTAATTTTGCTACCCTATTGTTCCTGTGACAGGGAGCTACAGAGAACAGAGGTTTTAAAATAGATGTTCACAATCTCCACCAGCCCTCTGGCATATTCTGCTGACCCTCAGGGAGTCTTACTGGGAATATATTGAAACTTGTGATATGTAATAAGTGAAGGTTCGGGAGCCTGAAGTAGACAGCAGAAATGTTGTCTTCTGGGTAAAGTAGGACAGAAGACTAATAACTCAGAGGAATTACAGAACCTTTCAGCAGACATACTACTAGACTTGATGCATGTAACAAAAGGTGATAAATTATGTGTGTTAAGTTATTTTGTGTTAGCACAGCATCCACACCTCCACAATATTAAAATGATAGATGTACCTCTAGTCCAACAGGCTAGTCTTCAGAAACAAAGTTCACAACCAGTGCTTGAACCCTCTTTTCTCCCCTGTTCCATTTGGATCACCGTCCTCACTTGATAAATGGATGCAGCAAGGATGCAAACTACTCTAGCTCAGAGGAAGTAGAACTTCCAGCCTTGTAGTGCAATTAGCTGGACTGCTAACAGGTTGAACCTTCCTCCTGAGCAAAGTGTCCTGCCCTCCCAGCTCTGTCTGGGGCTTGGGAACCCTACATTGTTTCACAATTCAGGCACATCCCTTATGAAGTCTTTATTTGGGTTTCTTAGACAGCCTCCTGAATAAACATTATTAATTTTTTGAGTGCATCTATATGCCTATCCTAACAATGCGTTTAGATTACTCCAGATAGCAGAATTTTTCTTTGCAGTTAAGTGAACTCTTGCAGAATCCTTCTCTGTGTGACTTGTGAAGTGTGCTGAGCTGAGGTAGAATATCCCTCTGTGGTACATGTTTTCCAAATTAAACAGAATTTTTGTCTCCTCTTTGTTTATCTAAATGACTGTTGAAGTCTTTTTGTTTCTTTTTGTGGTGTGTAAAGATCACATATTGCACTGACCCTTCAGTGCGTTTCCAGGCAGCACATCTCTGCCATAGAGGGGTACTAAAAGATCTGTATTTACTGGTTGTCCAGATATTGAACAAAGTGGAAATTGAAGATGTAGAGCATTTTCTCCCTTAATTTGGTGATGAAAGAAAGTCTAATGCCACCATTTGCAGCTGTGGCTAGACATCCGGGCTGGATGAATTTGACCACTATGTTCCATCCTTAGTGCCACTAAAGATACCCTTTATGGGCCCATGCAGAGTAAAACTACCCAAATGACCTCAGACAAGGGGAGGGTATGCTGCTTTGCTTTGTTGTGGTGTTCTGCTAAGACCAAGATTCCTCAGGAAGATACCTCTAAGTCTGAGCACACAGATGAGGCTTGCTTCTGTGCTTCACAGTTATCTCTAGCAATGTCTTATTCAAAAGACTAATAGCCAAGGCTGCAGATCTAAATTGCCCTGGTCCTTCCCATCATAAGCTTATGATAACTTTACATCACCTACATTGATGTCCAGATAAAGCATGGCCATCAAAACTAATGTTTTCAACATCTGCCACTCAGAGAGCATTCAATGAGCCATTGTCTTTGACTCCTGGCTTCACTGGTTGGGATTTTGAGACCAGCACCCACACATTTTCATCAGTAAAAGTTATCACTGGCCTTACATGTGTTCGTACTCTCCTTTAAGACAGATCTTGTCATCCTGTTTCCACAGTGCATGTTGTGACCATAGGGTGTTGGCCTCCCAAAGAAGTGTACTTTTCTGTCGAGGAACCGCCCTCCAAAGCTGCTTTCCTCTTCAGCTTCTGAGCAGATGAAGTACTCCATTCTTGTAATGACTCCCAGGCCACGATCATTTACTAGGGATCTTCCATCTGTCACCAAAACAATAACATCACTTGACCCCCTCTTACTGATCTCGGAGGCCTCTTAAAAGTTATAAACAGTCAGCATAAGACCTTCTTAGTAGTTGCAGTGATGGTAAGTGCTGTATTTGCCATTGGTCACCATGACATGTTTCTCATCAGCTAGAAGGTTAAGGATGAACAGTCTGAGAGCATGCTGCGGAGATTTCAGACAGATTCTTCACATCCTTCTAGCTGTAACGCCACTTGGGAAGTGATTGGCATACTTGTAAATGTCTCCACATCTTGGAATATTGGATGACATTACTGAGCATAGCCAACAGGATGTAGTTTTCCGTGGTTAGTCAATCTCCCTTCCCCTAGCTTCCCATCTCTTTTCAAGAGCTCTTCTCACAAAAACTTGCTTTGGCTGGGAATTCATGTGATACTATCTTGAGGAGCCTTGTAGCCAGGGTTAATAAAAAAATTACTTGCCAGTTAAGGGGAAGATCTTCAATGGAAGATCTTTTTGCTGGACAGGGAGCATGTCCCATTCTGAACTTAATCAGAGATGCTCTTTCCTTTATAGATAGTTGAGTGTGCTGTCGGTTCAAGGTGCTTCCTGTTGGCCTGTGTAAATCTTCCTAAATCTTAGAAGTGTTTTGGTGCTGGTTGCAGCTTACCACTTTGTTGTCTGTGTTCTTTTTCCCTGCCTTGATTTGATGATGAAGGGGAAACCCAAAGGATAGGTTCCTTAATCCCGTCAGTGATCATTTTTCATCTTCATGGTTGCCACCTCACATAAAAGCAGCTAGGAACAAAACAATCTGGTTGGACACATAGGACAGTAAAGGATTATTTGGGTTGCTAAGTCCAGTCTAGTTTTTCTGAACTGTAGGGAGAAAGTGTGCAGGAACACAGGAAACCTGCTGAAAAAAAAATATCATCAGAGAATTAAAGCAGTAGGCACAGCACCTTGAGTGGGAAAAGCTTCATACTGGAGTTTCTGGTCCTATGTGACTTGAAGGACCAACCTGCTTTTTAAGAGCAGTTTTTTTGCTAACTACTCTGTGATACTTAAATTGTGGGTCATCTGATTGTGTTTGAGAGAAGTGATGTTTTTTTCTTTGAGTTTTGTGGATGGCCAGGAACAGGGAAACATGTTCGGTCTTCAGAAAACCCCCACAGATTTGGTCTGGCAAATTTCTGATCTCCTAAACCTCTGTAGCACATGGGATAGTCTCTCATTTAGGATGTTTTCAATATGGAGTTACTGTCTAACATCCTTGGGAACATTAATAAGAAACAACAGAGATGACAATACAAGAACAGAAGTGTTGATGCCTTTGAAAGAGCAATTTTAAGCACTAAGAAATAGCTTTTAAATTCAGGGAGGAAAATCAGTGTAAAAGTTCACTTAAACTTGGGGAGCAAGAAGCTCAGTTACCTTTCCTTTGGTTTTCATAGATGAAAGAGAACTTTTTTTCTTGAGTGTCCTTTGGGATGCTTTAGTATGTGACAAAGTAAGGAATGCTTTTAGCTACAAAGCAGAGTGTTCTATATACCGGCACAAAATGTATTCAAAGCCCTTTGAATTCTCTGCAGAAAACTGCAAAAGAGTCCCTTACAGAGGTGATTGAAAGCCACTGCACAGGAAATCAACTTCTCATCCTGTACATAAACATGAGCCAATTCTACTATATCTGGCTCTTGGGGCAGTACACACAGTAAATTGTTAACCCCATCACCTGACCTAACCATTTATCCTTACTCTCAGTATAGTTTTGGCAACTGCTGAGTAATGAAAGAAACATGGAATGCAGATAGCTGTAAAAAAAACCCACCCCAAAACAAACAAACAAACAAAAAAAAAACCACACAAAAAAAAAAAAAACAAAAAAATCCAAGACAACCACCAGCCTCTCTGCCCCCCTCCAAAAAAACCTAAAACAAACAAAAACCCAACCACCCCACATCTCAGTTACAAACAGTCCTTTAAAACAGCACACAACAGGAGAAGATGAGAAATTGCCTGATGCAGCGGCAGAATCTTAAATATGGTTAGTATAGAACAGAATTAACATCTCTGTAGAATAACAGACATGTGAAGCATGGATTTTCAATCCTTCACACCTCTTGGTTGTGCTAGCACAAATGAATTAATAACTCCTCTGAACCTTAGTGGAACAAATAACCATAGTGCCTTTCAGGTTTTGAAATGTAAGCTCTGTGTGGTTTTAATGTTAGATGTTATACATGAAGGTTGGCTGAAAAAGGTTATTCTGCTTATGGAGTATTGTTCCCATATGAGGATTCAGGCTGTGTACTCACAGCTGCTACTCTCCAACATGGACTCTCAGTTCCACTAAAATCAATAGTTGGCACAGCAGGGTACTGTTGTGTCGTGTGTAAATAAATGGGTGTCATTGTGTCTCAGCTTTTTTTTTTCCTTTTCCCCTTTCAGATTTAGATTTGCTCTTTTTCAGGCATATGCAGTGTGTGTTTGCCATGCAGGCAATTCGAAGCATAGCTGCATAAGGAGAAAGGGGAAAAGAAGCCTTTTCCCCCTCCTTTTTAGACTTCCCAATAGTATTTCAAATAAACAACAATTGCATTAATTATAGTAATTATCTCTTAACAATGTTCGGGGAAAAAACCAAACCCAAATAAAACAGAAACCCATTTTGCAAGTGTCAGCTTTATGGCAAAAAGGAATTCACAGTCCCTCAGCAGACAGCTATCTTGCATACCAAGATGTAGGAAAAGTGTCATAGTAAGAGTGTCTTAATTCTGTTACCTCAATTTATCTTCCCTCTTCCCATAAGTCTTGCACCTATAGTTGAAAATATATGACAACTGTGGTTATGGGATGTAAAAGCTGCGGATCTACTTTTCAATAAACTGACTTTGAAGTTCTGTTTCATGCATTTTCTTTTTTATTCCTGCATCTGGTCATATAGAGTGGTTTACTTTTTTTGGCTGCAGCCTTGGCAGATACAAAATGCAGATGTTCTTCTGACTTAAGCTGCTATTTTAAGCTTTCTGGCCAGCGGTTGAAAATTTTAGGCTCGGTTGTTTATTTGCTTATCATCAAAGTGGTTTTTGTCATATAATTCATATGCAAGTATTAGCTTTGTGTGTTTACTTTCAGAGTTTGAGAATAACAGTATGGTCTCTTTTTTTTCCCCCTTTTTTTAAACCAGCATGCTCTTTTGATTAATAGTAGAGTAGAATATATTATGCTTCAGAGAGCTTTTATTTGCAAAAAAAGCAACCAAAAACCAACCAAAAACCCTCAGCCCAACCCTCACATTATGCTGCAGTGCTTTCCCTTTAAGAAAACCATATCTCTCTCCAGATGCCTGCATCTCTTTGATACAGAAGGGTACACTAAGTTCCATCTATAAACAGAATCCACTAATTAAGAGTAATTGCTTCGGAGATTGGTACAGACTATTCAGCATCAGATGCATGTTCCTCTCAGATATCCATTAGCCTCTAATAAGATAATGCAGATGTGCCAGTCTGTTTCCTGTTTCCTTCTATTGTACCTTTATTGCCGTATATGGACCAATGGGATGGGCTGAACAATAAGTGGATGTCCTTTTGCTCCCAGAGCCCTTCTCAAAGGAATGTTTGTTATTAGATTGCTTTTTCTGTTTAGTTTCACATCACTATGCTAATATGGGAAACATAACACTCCAAAGGATTTTTTTTTTTTTTTTACTTCTGTCACGGTAACTAGTTTATTGTTTAATTAAATCTTGTTGGATAGCCAGGAAAACAAAAATGCAACATCTCACAATCAGTGAGAACTGGTCCAGAACAGAGTATGCCTCCTTATGAAATAAAAGTTTCTATGCATTTTTAAGAGTTTAAAGGCAGTGTGGTTATCAGTTACTGTATCTGACTGATTTACACTTGAGTCCCGTTAAATCTGCTGAATTATTCAGTACTGCTCAGTGCAACACCATCAGCCAGCATAATAGAAAGCATATGCATAATCAGGGATTTCAATACAAAGTATGCACTAAATACAGTAAGAGTTCTTGAAACTTAACTTGTTTTGAAAACAGCATTAGAATATGTCTTGAAGCCACCTAATAAATAAGGACTCCAGCAACTCTGTCCCTTGGGAAAAACATGTAATGTATTGTTGAAAGGTTTTGCATGCAGAAGTTCTCAGGAATTGTTTCTGTTTCTCTGAGAGGAGCAACTTGTCTCTCCTGTCTTACTGCCCAGGCTGCCCTTCCAGTCCAGAGATTCCTGTTTTAGCCTAAGATTTAAGAGGGGGAGATTTTTGGCATTGGCAGGAAAATGGGAAGTGACCTTAGAAAATACTTCCACCATGACCCTGGGAACTTCGGGGACAGCTACGCAGCAGACTGCTGGCTTGGAGAAGTGAATTTCCCAGCATCCAGCTCTAAGCAGTGTGTCCTTGTGTTGGCATGCCTCTCCCGTGTTCGTGACTTCATCCCCCAATTGCACAGGAAGAGCAACAACAGTTTGCTATGGTGGACTTAGCTTAGAAGTTTTCTGGGTGCCACAGTCATGGATATCTTAAAATGATTGCTGAATTTCAAACATTGCCATAGGTAGGGCAGAACTCCCCACTGACATTTTCAGAAGTGAGAGGAGAAGAAAAAAAGGCAAAAATCCTGCTTTACTTGCAATTCTGGCAACTTAATTCCCTGCTATGGATAGTGAGAGGGGAGGAAGAGGAATGTGGAATTGGGGTGGTGTTGGCAGAAGGGAGGACAGAGCGTAACCTTCCTACTGACACAGAACATTGGCCAAGCCTCCTGCCTTGGCTTCTTGCCTGCCCAGCTGTTGATGTGCGTCAAAGTCACCTGTAACAGCAAAGGGGTTTTAGGAATTCAAATAAATCTTATACAAGTGAAAAATTCAGACGGATGGGGTATGTTACAGTAATACCAAATATTGTTACCAAATGTAAGCTAAATAGCAATATAATGAATGAGGCTCAATATACTTAGTACATTCCAGGAGAACTGACAGATGTCTGAAGAGCAAAGCTGTTTCCTATAGTAAAGTCTGTATGCAAGGGAAATGAAGAGACAATAAGAAATGTTGAGTCAGTGTTCATCCAGTAAAATTTGGAGCTTCCATGTGAAAATTTGTGCAACTGAGCAGAGGTTTAAAACTGCAAACACTGAGAAGAAATTTAGAAGAGGCAGGTACACCTGCTGCATTAACTGCAGTTGATAAATATTCTGCTCTGGACTAGAGCTACTGTAGCTTCCTTCTCCTTGGCCATCTGCTTTATCACTGAAGTCAAGTCAATAAAAGGCCTGTAAAAACCAAAAAAGAGGAGGCATATGTTCTGTCAAAAAAGAGTCATTGGCCGCTGTTCAATGCAAAGTGGTGCACAGTGTGATCATCTCTTGGTGAACCTTCAAAGGAACTTTTCTGTATGATCCTTTTCCATACTGCTTGTAATAAGGGCCTTGTACTCAGGAACAATCAGTAAGGAACAGTCTAATGCAAAACGATTTTCATCATATGCTGAGTAGATCCTCTGAAGTGCCTTGATGAGAGCCATTTTCTGAAAATTTTGTCTTCTTCCTACAAGGCAGAAATCCATGCTGTTGCCTCTCATGAATGGGTGGTCATCCACCACCAAGGTGACTCTGCAGTCAGTTTGGCTTGTTCTTTCTTGGTTGCTCCTCAGCTGTGGTAGCTGGCTCTTCCTGTCTGATTTAGCGTAGGCTTGTGAGCTCCCTCTTCAAGGAAATCCAGGTGTAGACCACTGGAGGATGTGTTCAAAGTCCATATGGTGTGGAAAGGATGCTTCTGGGCAAATGTCATGGTCCAGAGAGGACATGCAGCTTCAGCTGTGGGTTATTTACCATAGCAAGTGACAACAGAGGAAAATCTTCTCAAAGCTGGTGCTCATACAGTGTTTTGCACTGTGGTACAGGTTTGGTTAAACAAAAGGGATGTTTTCATCTTGGAATCACATGCAACCTAGACATCTGTGCTGCGGCTGATGGCCAGTGCTGAGTCTTCATCAGAGAGTTCAGGGATATGAACATGCCAGTCTGGTGATAAATGAATGAAGTATGCCTTGGGAGTTGTGCCGTGGAACTGGTGTGAGTGGGAACAACTGCTCATTGGGTTTCCTGTGCTGCAGCAGTTTCTGCTTTGTGATGTCCTCTGCTGTGCAGTGGTGGAAGCGATGGGTTGGTAGTCTCTTGGTAACCATACAGCATGAGTGACATTTGCTTCTTTACAAGAAGCTGGAGTTGCTGATATGTTGGTGTCTGCCTACAATTTCCTCCTTGACCATTGTATAGGTGTTCAGCCATGTGAATATTTATAACAACCTGATGCTCCCAAGGGACACTGCCTGGAGTCAAATGATACACTGTTTAGAGTATTACACCTTTTACACTCTCTTCCCTCTCTGCCTATATTTGGAGAGAAAAGTTCTGAAGAACTTTGAAGAGGATCAAGTTCTGAAGGCTTATCTTCAGTACAGCTATTTGGAGGAAATTTCCGGCTGTGAGTGGTGAAAGGAGGGTGATTTTTGAGTAAGGCAAGAGAAACTTGCTTTCAGGTAGTAATTTCAGTATATAAATATAGCTCAAGTAAAATTATGAGCATGCAGAACTATAGGACTAGAGCCTAGTTTTGGCACTGTTAGGTATATGTATTTGCATACTGAGGAGCTCGAACACTGCTGGGTTTTGTCATCATCAGGTCCATCACAGACCATGTTCCTCCAGTAATGAAGTGACCAAAGAGTTTCCCCAAGTGCCCTTTTTCCCTCCTGTCCCAAAGGAGTTGTTTTTTTCTGAATACTTTTCACTTAAATATGCAAATATATCTGATGTGGTTCTGGGAACACTTGCAAGTTATGATGAGCTCTGCATTTTTCTGTCTAAGAGAAATATAATTGAAGGTATTAGATAGTTTTATAAGATGAATTTTTGAATTTTATTTCTAAAGCCCTACATCACTTAAAAATAGATTACCTTGTTCTGTGTTTAATTTAATGCACACATTTTTAGGGCTGGTATGCATCAGCATCCCTCCCCTCTTTGTTTTTCTGCAAACACTTAAAAGTGTAGTATTTTTACTGGCTCTTGCGGAATTGCTTTAGAAAACATCAGTTTTTTGCATGTTCCTTTGATACTTGACTTTCCTTGTCTCTTAAGCTTCATAAAGCCTTAACTAGGTAAAACAGGCACCACCAGTGGTTCATCTCCTTTTGTGTTGTTTATGAGTCAATGTATTTTAGCTGTTGAGGCTCCCTCCAAATATCTGTCTGGTTTCACTGGTCTGCAGGTATGTGGTCCTTGAGCTTGGCACAGCCATCAGCTGTGCCTTAGCTTGCTGTACCCGCTCTTACAGTCTCATCTCTGGATACATCTGCCTCCATTAGCATTAAAGGTATTCTGTGCATAATTTACACAGTTATCAAATACTTACAAGCTACGTTTCTGTTATCCCCAAGCAGGCTCACTCAGCAGAAACTGCTGTCTAAAAACATGCACAGCTGGTAACCTTTGCTGGTATTCCATACAGAGCAGAAACACTCCACTGCTCTCTGACAGGCAAACATATGCATCCAGGATTGGGTTTTTTTCTTTTTTCTCCTTGCTCATTTGAATTCTCTACCGACAACTAGTGCACTAGTAGTGATAGTCAACGTTGCATTGTCAAGTTTTCCTCTGGCATCGATTTTGCCTTGCGACCTTGACACATCATTTCATTGCTTCCTTTATTTTCCTACCCAAAAATCTTCTTGTCTTTGGTTTCAGGCTATAATTTCAAAGAATTACAGATAAAAGTGCTATGTAGATGTGGATGTAGTTACTGATTGCTGACTATAGCAGATGCAAGACTGTAGTATGTTGTCTTAGGAAACAAAGCCTTTAGGCAGCCATGGACTGCTTTGCTTTTGGGTGTCTGAGCGTCTCTGTGGCTCCTAGTGCCTTCCCTCAACAGCATGTGTTGAAGGAGATGAGTAACTCGTGCAGCGTGATGCTCAGGAGTCGGCTGCAGCACTCCCTGGCTTGTGCCTGGAGCACTGCAGGAGCAACTGCATGAGCAGTGTTTGCAAGATGGAGTGGTTGCAGCCTTCCCAGTAGAGTATCTCTCATGACACCAGCAGCATTTACTGGTGTTGCACAGGCACGTTGATTCAAAGACCACCAGCCTTTTGCTGTGTATAGACTTAGACAGTTAAGGCGAGGGCGAATTTCATGGTTGAGAATATCAAAAGAAGTGCCCTGTTCTCAGCCTGAGACTTTTGGTACAGAGACTGAAAAAATGAGGACCCCTTGAAAGGTGACAGTCATTTGGGTGAAACAGTGAGGGAGGCATGTATAGCTGTGGATGACTTTGAAGATAGTGGTCATGAGAGCAAGCCGGTTCCCTAGCAAACAACAGGAGTAGTGTATTGCCATCATGTCAGTCACTCACCCAGGTTATGAAATAATGGATGCTTGTTTGTTTGGGCAGTTCCCATTTCGCCTTCAGTGCCCTGACTGAGCCATGGCATCGAAGTGAGTGGAGAGCCTCCTCAATGCCATTTGTTCTCTAACCTCTAAGGGGAAACTGAAAGGTTTCACACACAGGGAAATTTTTCAGAAGTTGATTATTTTTTTTCTCTCCCAGTATTGATATTTCAGGTAGTTATTGATGCATCGTTTTTGAATCTGACATTTTTCAAAACAAGACTGTGTCAGACCAGAGGTAACTTTTGGTGTAGCTCATCAGGCAGGGAAATCAGTTTAATGGGTGTTCTGCTGTTAGTTTCAGTAGTGTGAGAGTTTTAGCCCTGAGTAACCATCAAGCTTGTCTCATGGGATACTTATTTATAAGTTCTAACTTAACAAAGGTAGCAAAGGAATAAAAGATCTTTCTATGTATATATATTAAAAATATGTATATTATAATCAATATATTGTTTTCTTCCCTCAGACTGTGTCAGCATGCATCTGTAGAGAGCAACTGTACTCCCAGAGAAACATTTGTGTAAGCAACTGAATTGCACCCTCGTACCAGAGTAGAAAGACTTCCTACCCACAGTCTGCAGAGCAAGAATGTCTTAGAAAAGAGAACAGTAGGAAGCAGCGATGAAATAGAGGATGGACCTGATCTAGTGAATTACCTTTTCTTCATCGCACAATCCACCTCAAGCAGTACCTTCAGACTTGACAGCCCTGTTCTTTCACAATTTGAGGTATCTCTATGCTGGCCTGAAGTGATGCAACATAATATTTGTCCACTGTGAGGTGTTAACATGACAACCAGTAGCCGCACATGTCCCGTACCAGCTGTGAATGGACATATGACTCACTATCCAGCAGCACCATATCCATTACTTTTTCCTCCAGTTATTGGTGGACTGTCGCTACCTTCTCTCCATGGACTCCAGAGTCACCAACCAACTAGTGGATGCAGCACCCCATCACCTGCAAGTAAGTGTTTGGCATTAATAGCTTTTATTGACTGGTTCTCCTCTAACGAAGACTGATTGTGTTCATTCTGAAATTATTTTAAGAGTAATTGCAGTTGTTCATCTGTGATGTATTTTACTTGGCCAAAGAGCATGCATTTGTTTTGAAATGCTGCTTTCACTTAATCTTGTTTTTATAAATATAAACACACTGTATGACATACCAAAGGTGTGGAAACCAAGAGTGACAAAATCTGCTACGGTTGTTGCATATCCTGCATTATTGCATTAGCTGCAGAATCCAGTGTCGTTTTTAAAGAGAAATAGGTCTTTGTGTATTCATGAACAGCAGTGATTCCTCAGTAGAGAATTCTCTTAAGTTGCACAGTAATTAATACTGCTTTACTTTCCTTCCATAAGTAACTGCTTTCTTCTGGGCAGCTTGTGAAGGGCAGCCCAGTGGACAGCTGGTAGCTGTGAGCTGCCTGTGGCTGTAGAATGAGCCCTTGAGTCTAAGATTGAGTTTCTGTTGTGATTTAACCCCAGACAGCAACCAAATATCACACAGCTGCTTGCTGATACCCCCTCACCCCTACAGTGGGATGGGGGAGAGTATAGGAGAAAAAGAGGTAAAACCTATGGTTTGAGATAAGAGCAAGTTAATAATTGAAATAAAATAAAATATAATTGTAATGGAGACTGTGAAAAGAGAGAGAGAAATAAAACCTGAGACAAGCAGTTCTCACTACAGTTGCTTACCATGTGCTGACCAATGCCCAGCCAGTCTGCGAGCAGTGATGGGCAGCGCCCAGCCAACTCCCCCCAGTTTGTATACTGGCGATGGCATTCTGTAGTATGGAATATCCCTGTGGCCAGTTCAGATCAGCTGTCCTGGCTGTGTTGCCTCCCAGCTCTCTCTACACCTCTTCACTGGCAGACCATGGAAAACTAAAAAGCCCTTGACTTCAAGTAAACACTACTTAACACAATGATGCTTTAGTTGTTGCTATCAACATTATTCTCATATTAAATCCAAAAACCACAGCACTCTACCAGCTACTAGGAGGAAAATTAACTCTATCCCGGCTGAAACCAGGACAGTTCTATGCGCAGCACTGCTGAGTGTATTAGCTGGGCAAGGTTTTTTTCATTGCCTCATGACAAACACCTGCTTTCTTCTTGATCTTAGTTTTATATATGTTTAAGTGGCTCCAAACAAAGCTGTCCCAGGTATAAATTCTTTAAGTAGCATCACAGAGATGAGATACATCTCTGGAGGTCTTTGCAGTGGGTGACTGGTGTATTTATCACCCAGGAAACCTGGAAGTATACAGGTTTGCAGATCAGTTTGTTGTTGAAGGTGCTTGTCTGATTACATTCCTGTGACTGTTGGATATGAGGGCTTGACTAAAACAGCACATGTGCTTTCTACTAAAGGAAAAGGAGACTTGTTATGGCAATGTCCCTAATATATCTTTCAACAGAAATCACACAAAGTTTCAGCTCCAAACTTGAACAGGGAATCACAGTGAATACAAAACTTCTGAAGAGTAAATTGTAGGGTTTGTGGTGCCTGATGCTAATTCTGGCTTCGTGTCTTACATACATATATTGGAAGACTGGGCAATCTTGAAGTAAATTGGTTTCTTTTTTTTCCCAGTTGTGTGGACAGTTTTCATCCAGTCACATGTGGGAAGACGTATAATTGGGTCAGGCTTTTATTTGTCCCATTCTATTGCAGGGTGTTTATTGTAGGAAGGTAAAAAACAAAACACTTTCAGCCAGAAGGTCTACAAGTAACTTCAATTTTCCAATCCTGTCAGAAATTATCCTGGTTGATGTCAGATTATCATCCTGAATTTATACTCCAGTACTTCAGGAACACTCATCTGTTGAAGAAATAGTTTCATTAGTTAATGGGAACTTTTTCTGAGGCATACATTGGTAAATACCAAATGTATATGATCAGCAATTCAGAGTTTTTCCTTTCCATGAGTTGTTCTTGTGTAATTAAGATGGTGTTGCAGATGC
The DNA here is from genome assembly GCA_013396755.1 of Sclerurus mexicanus. Lineage (NCBI taxonomy): Eukaryota > Metazoa > Chordata > Aves > Passeriformes > Furnariidae > Sclerurus > Sclerurus mexicanus. The sequence continues at coordinate 594,798 of VWZF01005202.1, forward strand.
GTTTTTAATGATTAATAAACCAGTCAGGGTTCAGACTCTCAGAAAAGTAGTGCTAAGTATGAATTTCTGTCAATATGCAAAATAATTGGCTACTTCTGAATCTTGGGGTGTGCTTCTTTATGTCTTTCAGGGCAGTATTTTTGTTGAGGTGCTTTGCAGCACTGGCTTGCTGTGCCTGAGCACAAAAGCCTGTCAGTTGTTGTGCATAGCTCAAGGCAATAGTGTTTGAAAATACCAGCTAAAATTGGCAAGATAGGAAGGATGGTGGCTTGAATGAGAATTTCTTTTCAGAGTCCACTGCAGGATAACTCTTCTGGTTTGTACAACTGTTTTGATATCTGTCATGGCAACAGTGTCTTGTTTGGAAACCTGTAGACTTCTGATTCTGGAGCTTGAGGTTTATATCACTGGAGTTACAGAAAAGTTCTTGGAAACATGCAGGTTGAGCTTTGGGTTATATTTCAGGGTTCTGTTCTTCATTGTGGATTTTGTTTCTTTGTTTTTCTCAATGAAGCCACCCATGAGCTGACGTCAGTATGACTTATGGCCTCTATTAAAGTTAGAACTTACTCAGTGGTGGAAGAACAGAACTGTTTTGCAAAGACTTGAAGAAATTAAAGTTTGGCCATAGCACTTCTCTTTACATGCTTGAAGCTAATGTACTATTTATCTTTCAGATTCTTTCCATTCATGTAAAATCCAATAGAAATGATTTTACATAACCGGAATGCTATAAAGATTTCTTTAATCTTTTAAAAACAATGCAGTTCAACAGCTTTTGTTCAAAGTTACAGCCACTTAAGCGTTCATATTATTGTCTTGTTTTATTTTGTTCTGATTTGGTTTTAGACTTTTAATGATGGCAGATAACCTTATATCAAGTTGCATTAAGTTATCTTAATCTGCAGTTGGGGTAGGTATCTCCACTCCCATTAAACAGATGACAGTATATATTAGACTTATGAATTGTGTGAGCATAAGGGGCTTACTATGGATGGAGTGATTTAATTTCATTGATGTTAACAGTGCTGTTGCCTCTGTGACCTGTGACTTGGCTTCTGTTTTTATACTGAGATACACAGTGCAAAATACTTAATAATTAGAGGTCTGGTCACAGTTCTAAAGAGGTCAGAAGATGAAAAAATGTCATTTTTATGTATACGTGAACTATGCATTAGCACCGAACGAGATCACGGTCAAGAAGATCATTACTTTTGTGAAGTCCAATTGATTTACTTACCACTGCATTACTCTGTAGAGCACAGAGCAGACATCTTCACTCCTGAGATCAAGTGGTATGCAGGCTTCCCTGTCCTCATTAATAATGAGGAATTTCTTCTACATATTAGAGATTGTTTTAGGAGGCAACTGCTTAGCTCTTTTAGAAATGGTAAAGGAAGGCGAAAGTGGAGGCGTTCCTGTGCTTTTTGAATCATGTGTCGGCCTGTCCTGGACTAAGGGGATTCAGTTCTTTGCCATGCTGGGAGCAGCGTCGGAAATGGACAAAAGTCCTGCAAAGCCTGACATGTTTACAATAGGAACATCACGGAACACTTGGGAAATATATGGGGGAGGAATAAATAAATATCGGCAAATATTGTTACATGACTTTTTAATAAAGTAAAAGCACCTTTGGTTCAGGAGAGTAGCAGTGACACAGGCAATGCTGCTATCTGAGTGGCATTGCTCTTCATCAGTCCTGGAGGAAGGGTCAGGACTCATCATCATGACTGTGGCCAGACACCAGTAGGGCAACTTTAAAAATGTGAGGATGCCAACTTTAGAAGAGTTTGCCTTCTCTATAAAACACCTGTTGTGCGTGTAATTGTAAATTTTAATTTCTAGAAAAAGACTAATTATAAAACTTAGTCTTAAAAAAATCTCCAAGCTACAAAAACCCCCTGCAAAACCTAACCAAGTGAAGCACCACCTGAAATTTGAGAAGGAAAGTCTGTAAAAGCTGCAGAGATCATTGTAGTATATCCAGGGAGTTGAAAACTGGTGAGGAAAGTACTGCATTTATGTTATGGCTGATAGAACTGCAAGACACACAGCAATGTCACAGTTTCACAGGCAAATCTCAGCAGGGGGAAGATAAAGCCCTGCTGCTTGTTGGTAGAGTATCTTTGCAAGACTGGTTTCTCTAATGTTGCTTCACCAGAATGAGTTTTACAGAATTAGTTTAACATGGGTGATGACCACTACATAACAAAGCCAGTTGGTGAGAGCTGGAGACTGTGGAGGAAAAAGCTTAATCTGAGTTAATACTGTGAAGAAAGGAATCCCTGAGTGTATCCTAGATCAAATTAAAAAATGGTCTGGACAATAACCACAGTGGAAGTCACTAAATAATAAAACACTTTGTTTGGCAGTTGTTGTTTTTCTGCTTGGATTGAGCATCCTGCTTCGGGCATGCTGCTTGAATAGGCATTCGATGGAAACAATCCCATATTCTACCTCTAACCCCTCTGCCACCTTTTGGTCCTTAGGCTGCTGACATGAACCTTTGAATCCTTGATATTCTGCCTTCATTTGTTGTAAAGGAGAAATAGGAGTAGCTTTGTAAGGCGGAAGGGAAAGCAGTCATCCTGATACAGGAATGTCCTGGAATTTATATAAGCTTAGTAGGGTTGCTTCATTCAGAGAGTTTGAAAAAAAAATAATCTAAATGTGTTATTTAGAGGACTGTTGGGAGTCTCATGGAGAAAAATCTGTACTAAGGTCGCTCATTGTATTTTAGCCAAGCTTTTCCATGCTATTCTGTCTGGGGCATTTCAAAATGTCATGTAGAGAGGAAAGGACTTTATGTTCTCTTTTATGTAAATCTGCTACGTGTGAGAAAATGTATGGAAAGTAGGATCATCTGAGGAACTCAAAGAGGTAGACAAGGAACTAACTATAACTTCTAGACAGTGCTATGTAAATACTAATTATTATATTTAGTAGTCAGTATTGCATCTCAGGCTTTTCAGACATGCTCAGGACAGCGGATTGTTGTTTTGGGCATTGTTTTCTGCTGGAATTGTTTTTCTTTGCATTAATGCAGATTATTTACCACTTGATCTCTAACTTAAAGATTGCTTGCCTTTATTCTTTTTTCTCTGGGGAATGGGTTTTCCATTGGTATTATTAAAAGAGTAAAATTAAATCCAGTGTTACTGGTGTAGTACTGCAAGATATTTTTGCCAGCCCCACCCGTTGCAGGAATTCATTTACTTTTCCAGTCCTGTTGTTAATCATTATATTGACACAGAAAGTCCTCCCAAAAGCACTCTTTGGCAAATTGCATTAAATATGAATAGCAGATATTCATTACGATATGTTGCCCCCAAGAGAACTCTAAACTATCTGCACTACTCATGAACAGGCAAATACACTAATTCTCCAGCTATTCAAATTATTTTCAAATAGTTTAGTGTGTCTCTAATAAAAACAAGAATGTCTCTGTTTCCCTTAATTACTTAGAAGGTCAAGGACTCCCACATCTCACTTTACTTCACAAAATGGGGAATATTTCTGTTGGAGATTGGAGTATGGTTAGTACATGATGGATTTTCTTCCATCAGCATAGTTACTGAGGGAGGTGCTGCCTGTAATGGACTGATAAAACCTTCATCACTCTTTGGCACTCTGGACTTGTCTAAAATAATATTGTAGTAGTTATATTGAATTAGGAAAAAATATATGAATTCAATTTGCTTGATTATGTTGTTTTCTTCATACCTTCTAATCTTACCAGAGCTGTCTCCCGTTTTTCCCAGCCCTGTCTCGCTGGGAAGGCTTGCTGTGTGGTCATTTACACTATCTGCAATTAACAGAAGACTTTCAGTGTACCTATTTGTTCATCTTTAGTGAAAAGGCAGAACATGTGTTTGCATTCAGAAAGAGAGGCATAAACAGAACATGAATATTAGGTTTCTTAGCTACAGCCAGTGTTGCCTCATGCTGGCAAGTTTGAGGAGCAATGTCCAGATGATACTCTGCAGATATCGTTCAAGACCTTGGAAATCACCATTTCTTTTCAGTTCCTCCTTTCATTCACATTGTAGGCTTTTCCTTGGAGGGGCTCTGTGTGTAGCTTGAAATCATACACCCTTCGATTACTAAAACTGTGTTACATTGTCATTTTCAGTATTGCCACTTTCCAAAAAAACAGGAGCACCTCTCTACTTGGCACAACTGGTGACTCCTGCTGTAGCTCTGCCCTGCCTGGGTGGGTCCTCGGCACCCTGTGGATGCAGCCTGCTTTGGATTTTAGTGGGCAGCATGCTCATCTGTGAGAAATCTGTTCTGGGTGTGTGTGGACAGGAATTTGCTTCCTGGGAGGAAGCCAAATTTAGAAACTGCTCTGGCAGGGAAGTGCGTGGTGTAATATTGGCACGTGCTCCATAATGGCTCTGTGTATCCCTTGTAGATCTGCTGTAGTCTGAAGGAGCCTGGCATTTAGAAGTCAAATAGGAGCTGTCAGAGCTCCTTCCCTCCTTACGGGCCCCAAAGCAAGGAAATTCCCCAGCAAAATGCCTTCTTAGCTAAGCTTGGAAACATGTTTCTGTGGAGTATTTCAAACGACCTTTTTCTCTGTTCTGGCTCAACAAAAATAACACCCAATAACTCCTAGGATTGAGGACATCAGGAATGAAGAGTGAAGGGCTTGTCCTTGTCCCCTATTGCAAGGTCATGCCAGGTGACCTCTCTGTCACTCCTCCACCTGGTGGGTGATGTTGCATTTGGTGTTGATTCATCAATGGCATATGAAGCACAGAGTGTATTTTTCAAAAGGATTATAATGCCAGGCTCGGGGTTTGGCAAGGTGGCAGCACCCAAAGTTATTTCAACATCTGATGTGTTTCCAATCCAAATTAATAGGTGCAATCTTCTGAAATTGTTCATTGTGTGATAGTTCATATTAAAAGTGAACATAAGCTTTCATTTTGCCAGCTTTCTGTGTGAAGACGTATGTTTAGCAGCTAATCATGTCATTTTAATTTTGTGGAGGGTTTCCATTCAGTCATGTTGCTATGTTCAAAAGGTATGTCGCCATGGATTTTGGGGGATTTTATATATTTTTATTTATTTTTGGCTAAAATGTGGTTTTTATTTTGCCTCAGTGCTGGCCTTGGTAAGGCTTTGCTTCTTTAGTCTACTTGAGTTGTTGATTTGTGTTTACTATGCTTTCAGAAGTATGCAGCATTTAATTGGGAAGCTTTATTTAAAATGTGGACGTGGCCAGATTTTCTTCAGGCGACATCAATTTATGGTTTTTCTCAACTAGAATGTCTTCCCCTTTGCCTCTTTAGGGAATATGGAGAACAAGTTGTGTTTTGTGGACTTTTCAGCTATATCAATGACAGCATGTTTCCCATTTAACTGATAAATACCCACCCTATCTGATGAGCCCCCAAAGGGCAGGGAATCCTTTTTCCCTTCCTTTGTCCTTCAGCACTCCATTTCCTTTCTTACTGCCCAGAATAGGCCTACATCACTAATATTCATAAATGACTTACAAAAGTAATTCCTGTGTAATAGCTTGGGACGTCAAGATTTTATGATGCTGCCAGATGTGCTATCAAACAAAATTATCTGGTTCAAAAAACTTGTGATAAATCTAGTCAGGAAAAATTCCCTGGGGCAAACTCACCCTCTACAAAAGTAACTATATCTCATAAAATTGTTAGATTTGCCTTTACCACATGTTTGAAATCAGACTTAAAGCAACAGTTTTATTCATGTGAAAACTCAGATTTGGGATAAACTAACAAACAGGAAGGACTGGCCTTAAGCAACAGAAAACTCTTTTCCTTTCAAAACACTACAGGCACTCAGAGGAAATGTCAGAGTAAATATCAGAAATATTCGGAAAACCAGAACCTGCATCCCTGAGATACTCAACTGTTTTGTCTAGATAATGCATTTTTAGAAAGTAGTAATACCCTAAATATAGTGGGTCTCATCAGGGTTGGGCTGCTGAGCTCCTGATGGCTGTTTCTGAGTTCCATGTTGCAGTGAGCAGCATGCCCAGCATCTACCCTGTGTGTGTGTTTGTTCCTTCATGGGCTCAGTTGAGGGAAGTAGCAGGGTGCATGTTTTGCCTGAGATTTCAGGTTTTGAAGGAGGGGAAGTGCTGGAGATGCACTGGAAATCCCTGTGTGGCCATGCCTCCATGCTGAAGAAGGCTGGATGAAGGCAATGTGCCCTTGGTTTAGCCCTGCAGTTTTATGGTGATCCTTGCTTCTCAGGAAAGCCTCCAAGGATGTTTAGGTGCCTGCACAAATGAGCTTCACAGGTATAAGGACTTCAGTTATGCCAGAGGTGCAAAGTTGAGCATGATTTTCATCCTGTAGTTCGAGGTCTTTGGGAGAGGAACTCAAAGTCATGGCTGGGAGGTTTGGGGGAGAATTACTGGGCTGAGACAATGGAAGAGTTTGGTTCAGCATTTCTTGGGAGCCCAGAGAAGAGCAGGAGAGATGAATCTGGAGGGCTTGTGGTGTGCCGTGTCTCTGGGGAATGTGCTTCTGCTTTTGGAGTGCTCTGAGATGTTCGTGGGCTTGGTGTGCTGCCTGCCATTACACAACACACTTGTTTATAGCCTCAGTTAAGATGAAAGCCAGATAATTTGTGCAAGCAATAGGTGTGGACCTCCAGGTGGAGCTTGGCCTTTGCTATTTTTCAGTGCTGAAGGCCAGTCAAATTTAATTTAACCTCAGCATTAGTTTTCCTGAGTTTCATATGTTTAAATCTGAGACTTCCACTAAGTCTCATACTCAACTTTTTAAAAGAAATATGAATTGCAAGAAATAAAGATGTGCAGGAAAAGAAACACGAGAAATACTGTAGAAAACCCAGAAAAATACTTTGCTCATCCTTTTAGAATGGATTTCCTCATCCTCTCTATGGATGAATTCAGACCCCAGCATGGGTGCATAGCTCTTGCGAGGGTTGTGGAGACTCAGCCTGTGGTCACAATTGGAGATCATTTTTTCCTGTATGCATGCAAAAATTGTGGAGTTGCTTCTTAGAAATTAAAGCCTTGATTTCTCAGCTAGATCAGTAAGAGCAGATAGCATTCATTCTGTAAGTTTAAGACCTAAGATGCTTTTCAAAAGCTGGCTTTTTCTAAAGATGTATATTTATATATGCAGCAATGTGGGGAATATAATTTCCGAGATAACATGGAGAGGGAAAGTGTATGCTTATGCAGTCTTCATTTCTCAAAGTTAAAAGTTTTCAGGTGTGTTTCAAGGTGCCATAACATAAATACCTAACTAGAACCTTTTAAAACCTGTGATTTTTTTTACAGTCAATTTTAAATACCTATGTTATAGTTTCAATACT
>VWZF01005207.1:266-152363 GCA_013396755.1 Sclerurus mexicanus
TTTTTTGTGGCAATCAACCAGGAGAGAGCAAGACGCTGCAGCCACCACCAACTCAACACCATTCCTATAGACCCAGCATCATCTCCTGTAAATAACTTCTCTCCCAAACTCTGATTAAGATCCCAGCACTGCCCCCTGCTTCCCATCTTGCAGCTTAATCTCCCGTCACCTTAAACCCAGACTTCCCCTTGGTTACCCCTGGCCTTCGGGGCAGGCGAGAGGAGTTTAAATCACCCCGATACCATTAGCACATCTTACCTAGAACGGGAGGGGATCTGGCACTGAACAGTGTCCTTTCATGCAGCGTATACAAATTTGTCACCGTGTATTTTATAATGTTTATAACTTCAGGGAAAAAAAAAAAAAAGAAAAGAAAAGCCAAACCAATCAACTACTGCCGGGGGGGTGGGGGAGGGGGAAGGAGAGAAAAAAATAAAGGCAAGTAAGCTCTTTATCTTTTTTATCTGTATCTAGGGGTTTGGAGAACTTCTAAGGCCAAGAAGACCCAAGTTTTGTCCCCTTTGTGAGCATCCAGTGCATTATTTTTGCATTTAGCTCTCTGTCAGAGTTCTGGCAACCCTCAAGAACTACACCCGAGTCCAACAATGCACACAGCCTATGTACTGACTCGGTACCAAAGGCTAAGAGCAGATGGACAACACTGTGCTCATTCAGACTTGGGCTATGCTTTGGCAAGATCAGGGTGAGAGTACTTGTCTGCTACGCTGCTCTTTCGACAAGCGGGAAGAATTGGTGAAGTTGTGGGCAAATTTCAAAGAACCACTAGAGGCCACTCTAAGTCTGAAATGCCGGACTGAGAGATGGGATAAAGGGTGTCGAATGAAATCCTTACCAGTAAAGGAATCGGTACTAAAGCTGGTATTTGCTTTGTAGCTTTTTCACATAACACATTTAAAAAAAAAATTATTTCCATTATTTCAGTATAGTCATTTCAAAGAGTGCATGTATAGAATGAACAGAATTAACAGGAGTCACTGTGCCCATGGGGTGCAGGAGGAAATGAAGGAGAGTTAACAACAAAAAAAAAGGGTCAGCTTCAGGGTTTTTTTTGTTGCTTGGCTAATTTTTAGTCCTGTCAGTGATTTTTGCCTTTAATTTTTTGGTTTCTTTCCTTAAAAATGAACCTGTTAAATTTTTTTATTTTAAGGTTAAACTAACCATTCTATTTTCATGAACTTACTCATAAAACATGTTCTGAAATATAATAATAAAAGAAATCTGATACCTACCATCTTTCTGTCGAGGTCATTACGTTTTTTAAGATAACGATCCATTTCTGCATAGTCATCTCAAATGAAACAGATTTTGCACAGTCACAAGCAAATACCGACAAGCCTTTTGCCTAAGTGTAGAAACAGCAACATCCAGTTAATGCTCGCCTAATTCTTCAACAGTAACAAAGCCAAGACTGACCCATCAGTGCAACTGTGAATATGGGCATTCTAAGATAAATTGCCAAATAAAAATGGACAGATTCTGTTTACCCAAGCCAAAGAAATTGGTTCCCAAATGCATCAATTAGTAGGTGTACTCAAGAACCCTCTAGGTAGATGGTACCAAATCAAAAAACATACAGGTTTTTCCCTAATTTTCCAAGAGTGCAAAATTTGAAACATCTGGAGCCATTTGTCTTTTCTTTTTTCTGCTTAGCCTTATTTTTAAAAAATACATATAGCATTAAAATCTTAGTAAATCTCATTAAATAAATTAATTTTGAAGGGGCTCCCAACTCCATATTTGTATCATGTTAAAGTCAGCTATAGCTTTTGAGTCTGGCAAAAGGTAGGAAGCAGAGCTGTCAGTTTATTGTCAGTTTATTGACTTGCTGAAGCAATGCTCAGCATGTGGCTGTGGCCAGGAGAACACCCCACCTCTGGACTCAAGCCTACTCACATCCCAAGACTCTGGAACTTCAGTTTATGTGTACCACTGGAGATTCATTCTGCATGCAAGTATTGAATATCTCTTTAGAACCAGTGTTTTCAAAAGGAGCTGAAACTGAAATAGTTGTAAATCTCCTTTCGACATGGTGGGAGAATCCAAGCTTTTTTTTTTTTTTTTTTTTTGTCTTTTAATTTCCTGAGTTCCAGTTATGATTTCACTTTCTTAATGTGGACTCCAAAGTTAATAAGCAAATTAGCAGCCAAAACTCTTGTAATTTTTCCCTGAAAAATATGTTATTTGAAAATACTCAGGCAAACACAATTCAGTTTAGCACACAGGCCAGTTCAGAAATTACCATAAATCTACATCAACATCCTTCACTGTGTTTCCAAACATTCTGCCATAGGCTATGGCTTGCCATCAGCTCTTGAAGGAGCAAGGTGCTGACTCGCAAGGCTTTGTCTCCTCTTTTTGGCACAATGAGTGGTGTAGGAGTGTTTTCATGGCATATTTAAAAGGACTCCAGCTTTCCAGTGGGGTGGGCCAAAGGATCTTGCCACTTAAAGATGCTCTAGCAAGAGACACCTTCCTAGAAACCATGTTAATAATGTTGATAAATCCAGATAAACAAAGGCACCAATTACATAAGCTGATTTCACATTGAGATGTGCTTGAATGCGTTTCCAAAAGCAAGAGCCAGCTTTTCCATGCCAGTGCATGGAAAAACACAGGCTCAAAGTTGCCAGATGAACACTCATTGGGTTAAATAATGACTTTTGGCTCTCAACTCTTCTAATTTGTTAACAGGAACAAGAGATACAGAATTGAAGTTTCTACAAACTTTACTTACATAAGGCATCCTGATGACAGATTGATGTCATTCAACCATACCTGCTCACGTGATTAGGCCTTGTGCAATCAGTCTCTTCTTTCTTTCCTACTTCTGCTCCAAGCTGAAGATTAGCATTGAGCAAGACTTAAGCAACTCAATTTGAATAACCAGAAGTTTGGAGCACATTTCTTGATGCTTCAACTCTACCTGAAAAATCTCAGGAGAACTGGTACCAGATGCATAGAGCTCCTCACAACCAGTTTTCAGGAATGCAACATCACAAAGGTAAGGTTTTTTCCCAAGAGCAGAAGCAAGGTGGTGCTTGGATGAAGCTTCAGATCCATTCTCAAATTTGCATAGCGCAATCTTAACTGAAATCCACCTCTGAGTGTTTTAGAAAAGCCATGTCCCACCTTATCTTTGCTGAAATATCTGTAAAGTTCCAACCACTGTTAAAGCAATTCCTAGGAAAGGAAATGAACAGAGTGCTGCAGTTTTAGAATAGTTTTATATAAAATAAGGAAGATTAGTCTATGTTGTGTCATATTCAAATTTTAGCTTGATTATTAAGCAAAAACAAAAGGACAGGAAAGGATCAGTTGTTTTTAAATACATTTAATGTTATGAAACATATTGCCTTTATATTGTCTAAATCCTTGTTAAATCTAAACTTCAACAATAATAAAAGGTTTTTAAAAATTTTTTCTTTAATCACACAATATTATCTTTGTTTTATTGCAGGGCAGAAGACAAACAGAGTCATCATAAATAAAACACTGACACGGAGTATAAGACAAACCTAGGCCAGACAGTTTGCTAAAAAGTTTATGAAAAGTGCATCTGGCTGGCTCAGGACTCCCTGAGTAAGGTAGGCATTCTCCCACACACCTAATCGCTGTTTCGCCTCTCATGAGAAAATCTGAAATAAAGGTTGCCTTTCTCTCTTTAAAGGTATTGCATATGCGCACATCACTTACAGTGTGAGGTAGGAACCAGTTTCTTGGGCCTCACCCCCTTATTGTTGCCCCTCCATTTGCTATGCAAAAAGATAGATTTAAGTGCAAAACAAAGCCTCAGCTATCTATGAAGAAAGGGAACTATTGTATACTTTCTATCACAATTCATCAGTTGATTGTAAGGAAGGGCACTTGCCATGATTTTCACCTTCTAAGCAATAAGAGGCACAAAAAACTAGATGTCATTTTCTTTCCAAAGGATTCTTTCAAAAAAAGGGGACTTGAACACTAGAAGAAAAGAGTGTTTTCAGGTGATCTAATTCAAAACTCCATGAAGTTTCTATTTTGTAACTGAACCCAGCCTAGAATAAATTCTTAGTTGAAAAATAGCAGCAACTCAAAAGTGCATAAATTATGAACTTCGTCAATAAATTAAGGAAATAAATTTGCTGCATCTAACTATCCTGCTAACTATCCCAAGATCCTTCTCATTTTATAATGGCATGGAAAATCAGAATAAAGGTACTACTATTTCAAACCCAAAACTAATCTAAAACCTTCATTAGATTTCTTTCTGAGATAAGGCATCTTGTCTTTTATCAAAATTAAAAAGATATACAGAAAGACTGAAAGAATCCAAATAATAAGATAACTTCTTCCTCCACCACCAAGACTTAAACATAGGCTTTTCCATCCATATGTAGACTTATAATTCAGGGTGTGAGTTTTCAAGAAATGCCAGACATCTCCTTCCCAAGGATGCTGATTCTTGAAGAGCTTGCACAGCAGGAAGGCTGAGGAGAAATCCAGTCCTGAGCAGTGGGGGAGGCAGGATCCTTCAGCAAAATTTTCAGCTGTTGTAGGTGCAGGTGTGGGACTCGCAGTTTCATTCATGTCTCATACAGACTGTTGTGAGTCCTGCGTTCACAGCCTACACAGTCCAGTGGCCGTTCAAAGACTGCAGGTGACAGTACTGGAGTGACATTTTGGATCCCCATATCGAAAGCCTGGGCTTTAGAGGAACCTCTTCCACGAGCAGTCAATGAGAGGTCATACACAGAGGTAGGAAAAGTGCTTAACTGATGTACAAGGATTGCATTTACTCTGAAGTTCTTATTGGGACTGTTCTTTAATATGAAATTACTCTTCATCCTCATAAGACACATTCATATTGAGGCTCATATTCATTCATGGCAGAGATGAATCCATCAGTGAAGCAAGACAGTATCACTAATTGCTTTCTTTGAAGTGAGATGGTTTCCACTGGCTGGCATGCCTTTGGGAAAGCATGCTATTTCTTAAACAAAAGGAGTAGTTTCCACTTTATTTGTGGTGAATATTTATTTTTCCTTTAACACAAAGGTGAGCATCCAGGGTCTCAGCTGGAGCCAGTATAGATGACAGTCTCTAACAAGGATAATAATCAAGGGTTCACTCTGCTAGAAACACAGCTGTGACAGCATTTGCTTCACTGGAGGAAAAAGGTTCAGCTGCAGAAAAATTTCTTTTTTTTTTTTCCCCTGGAAAATGTTTACATTTATAAAGCAGGTAAATTGGTAGTGCTTAAATGTTAGTTTAATTGCATCAGTTCATAATTTGTGGTAAGTGAGAAAGTTTCACAGCTCAAAGATGAGGCAGACAATCTCATATGTTTAGCATGAATTCAGAAGGGGATAGGATCTCTGACAGCAAAGATAGCACTTGCTGCAGGCTAAAGTTGCTTCAACCAAAACTACGTAGGAATATATATACTAAAAAAAATAACTTTTCAGAATTACAGACAAATATGAGTTACATGTAGTCAATGTAGTTAAATCTGTTTTTACTTTGGAATTAGATGCCCGTTTTAGAGGTAATCCAGTCACGGAAATAAGTCACTCGTGTGTAAACTCCAGGTTTATTTGGTTTGGCACATTCGTCTCCCCAGCTCACTATTCCCACGAGGTACCACATCAGTCTAGAGTCTGGAGTAACCAGTGGTCCCCCAGAGTCCCCCTAGAGAAAGAGGAAGGGGAAAAATATTTAATTGATCAGAGGAGAAAATACAATTCTCTTCATAGACAGGGGGCCTATCCAGTAAGAGAAGTAAGCAAGCAGTATTTCAAGAGCTGTCATTTGTGCAGAATCCAGATTGTTTCTGAAACTTGAGTTGGAAGTGTGTGGCATTTTTCTGTCTGCCATGGGACCTCTTGACCTCTGTCTCCATAGTTTTACAAAAAACCAAAAACGAAACAAAACAAACAAAAACACAAAATGCAAACCACAAAAAAGCTTCTCTTCTCTTTTATGAAACACTGCTTCCCACCTGCCTTGTCTTCTTCCTCATACAAAGTAGGGAATTACAAATATAGACAGCAATCTAAGCCAGCAGGAACTTTTTTTTTCTTTTGAACAGTAACTGCTATTCTTAAAACAAATTATTTTAGTCACATGCAGCAATAACATTTCAAAAAGGAGCTCCTTTTGGCTTAGAGCTTTCATTGGGAACTTGGTCTTCTAGTTAGATAATATCTCCCTAAGATGTTTACCACTTTCATAGGCTGAATTCAGATCAGATACTGTTAATAGCATGACATAGTTAAATAATGGTTAAACTGGAAACCTTACAGGCTGAAAGGCAATCCTCACACAACAGACCAAATTCCCCAACTTCCACCAAAATGATTTACTGAAATAAACAGTGTTGCACCCTTCTGCTTAGGTCTCTTCAATGCTGAGTCAGACAGGACACAGGAATGAGCTTCCCAGACTTAAACTGCAGGGAGTTTTTCTTTGGGCAAAAATCTGTAGGACTGGGGTTCAGAAAGGGTCTGTTTTGAACCAGCACTTAAGAGTACGAACTTTTAAAATAACAAATACAGGATTTTTCTTTTAATTTATCATTATGGAAATATTTTTCTTTGAACATAAGCATTTCCTTGCAGCATTTGCAAACCTGCACCATGCATGTTTCCTCCCCATTCTCTTACACTTACCTTCCTTATAGTTATCTTTGTTTCAGACAGTTTTCCTTGCACTGAGCCAAGTCTGTTACCAAAGATCACATTGTAACAGATCTATTATGATATGATCCAGTCCAGAATGTCATTTCAGTGAAAATTTAATTCCAGTTCAGAATTTAATTTAATTTCAGGCAATTAAGATTTGGTCAACCAGATACTGCAGTCAGGATTGAAATAGTTTTTCTTTCTGATTTTCAGCTATAATTACCTGACAAGCATCTACTCCTCCTTCCAAGTATCCTGCACACAACATCCTGGGTGTTATGTCCCCATCATAAACTTCTTCTCTGTTGCAAGTGTTTGAGTCAATAAGTTTCACTGTTGCTTCCTGAAGAGCATTTGGAGTTGGACCTAAGAGAAAATATAGTTTGGGTATTTATCAACAGAATTACTTTGCAGTAGTTAAGATACAGAAAGAGTGTTTAATGTTCTCTTATGGAGGACCAGCTTGACTTGGTTTAATGTAGAGGTTTTTCTTGTTGATCTCTCTAGAGGCTTAAGGAAAAAGGTACACAGAATCATAGATTCACTTGGGAACTGTACCATTAAGACAGAAGTATTGATTGCATGGTACATAGTGTCTTAAGTGTAAAGCCATATATTTCATACATGTTCCATATAGTACTATGGAACACAAATTACCTAGCAATTTGGGCAGATGATATGAAATTAAGACATCTTTATTCCATTGCTAAATCTGCTCTTAGTGTGGCCTGGTAAGAGTGTTAAGTGGCGGCTCAATGGACACATTTACCTGAAAGCCCACAAAGTTATCTGTAGTTTCTGACTAGTGCTGGGAAAATGTTTTTTTTAGGTGCTATATAAACACATGCATGGTTGGACTACCTGTCTTATGAACTTACAATATGAAACGGAAAGGCTGGGGAAACAGAACAGGCTTCTTCCTGTTTTCTGCTTCAGTGGATTGTAGCTCTGTCCACTCTAGTTTTAGAACAAGAAACTGCAGCTTATGATTAAACAAACCTATTGCTTATAAACAAAGCATTAGGCTTGCTGCCATATAACATTTGGCTTCAGAAGTGATATCAATTCAGTAGCACATCAGAGCCACTGTTTATATACCATGCAGGTCACCTGGCAGACTCAGGACTCACCGTCATTGGTAAGTGCTCCCCAGCCTGTGATGACAGCGTAAATATTGTAGGGAAAAGTCTGAGATGGCTCAGGCAGACAGACACGGTGTATGCTGCTCGTAAACTCAACT
Organism: Sclerurus mexicanus; assembly: GCA_013396755.1. Lineage (NCBI taxonomy): Eukaryota > Metazoa > Chordata > Aves > Passeriformes > Furnariidae > Sclerurus > Sclerurus mexicanus. The sequence goes on from VWZF01005207.1 coordinate 8,187, forward strand.
CGTTTAGAGAGCTGCACAAGTGCAATGTCATAATCATGTTCTGGGTAGAGGTACTTTTCATGAATAATAATAGTCTTGACTGATCGCTTCAAGCTTGGTGGCTTCAGAAGAGCTCCAAAAGTAGCAGTCCACTTCTGAGGGTGAGTCATACTGAAAAAGGTAAGAGTACTCTTAAGTATTTTGCTGTAAATATATGTGTTTGGGACTTGAACACCTGTATTATAAAGCTCCTTCAAGCCAGCTTCGTGCTAGATTTTTACGGCATCCCTCACTTTCCATAACAGTGTCTCCCATGGAACTGTTGTCTGCTGCTAGAAGAGGACAATCCTGTTTCCTCCCCAACCATGGCCTTGTACTCCTCCCTCCCCTGCTCCTTGTCCCTGATCTAACCATTGTGTGGCCATGAGGGCATCATCAAATCAAAAAGCTATTCTGCTAGAAAACTCTTCATCTCTGTTACTGTTTTTGTACATTGATAATCTGTTCAATCAGCTGTTACATCTTACAATGCCCTGCAGCTTCACAATTGCCATGTTTGAAACAAAGAAATGCTCAGGATGCATGGCTGAATGGAGGGGTAGGAATACTGGATGGTAACTGCTGATGGCAGCCTCTAGTGACAGCAACATCATTATAACACAAAGGAGTACCTTTAAGAAATATGTAGTGCAACAGGAAACAAATACTCCACCATTTCAGTCATATTGCTCTTCTTTGCTCACTATGCCAATTGACTATTGATTTTCAACCATACAACTGCCATTACTGCTCCAAAGGGTCAGTATTTAATTTCTTATTGAAACATTCAAGTGATGGGTCTGCTTATTCCTGACTTTTCTCCTCCAAAATTGTGGGAAAGAATCAGGGGTGCAGTGCAAATCTGGAAAGCCACACAACTTGATACACAAAGGGCACATTCTGCTGCAGATTCTAAGATGGGAACTTACTCTCTGAAGCAGTGAGCTGCAGATACGAGCCACGTATTGCTGATGAGTGTTGCACCACAGCGATGGATGTTATTGTACTGCAAACTAGCTTGCCATGGCCAGTCTCCAGTCTCTGCAGAAGACAATCCTCCAACTATCCGCAACGATGATGATTTTGCCATCGACTTGACTGATCTATTCTGCCGTAACCCACAGACTGTAAAAAAGGAGAAAGAGCCTATTAGCTATTCTTCCATTTAGTAAATATTTCTCCCAATGGCTGTGGAAAACATGTAAAATGACACGCTATCTAGGTTCTCTAACACTATTGACATCACCAAGAAAACATACTTTCCACCAGCCCCCCAAATCAGAGCTCCCCATGCACAGCCCATTCTGTTAGAAGCCTGAATGAACAACTGACTAGTATGGAAAGCCGTGATGGTCAAGCATTCAGGCTTAGCTGTGTGGGCAGCCCAATTCAGGAATCAAAACCTTCAGCACACCCAAGACAGTTCCCAAATACAGGGATTGACAACTTTAATGTCCCAGGTAATTTGTCATTAAGATAGAGCATAAAAAAGGAAAAATCTGGGATGGGAATGATCATCCATGGGGTTTTACCATACATGCACGTAGATTACATCAGCAAGATGTCACCTGGAAATAGGCAACTGATCACTGCAGTCTGCAAGTGAACCTGGAGAGGCACTCCAAGCCAAGAGCATCACACTACTCCAATCAGAGACAACAAAAGCATGGATATCTTCAGCATGGTGTACATCCATGACACAAAAAAGGTATTATCATCCAAACCCAGAGAGAAATGAAAATATCCATCATTTCAGCCACTAAACCCAAGATATTCAGGAGCAGCGGAAGCTCCTGCATAACTTTAGAGACTTACACAATAAACAGACCTGCTTCAGCAGGCTTCTCACGTCCAGACAGCATCAAATCCATCTTACCTGGACCAAGACCCATTAGTTTTCATCCAGGTCCCAATTTCAGCTAGACATTAGGAAAGTTGACAGACAGGACTATCACAATTCATTGAAAAAGAGACGGAGCTAAGAATTATTGCACAGTGACAACACAATCCAACATAGCTCATCTCCCAGTGATTCAGGAGGGGCCAAGTCAGAAATCAGTAGTACATCACCGAAGAGCTGCCAGCCCCAGGGCCCTTGAAGTCCTCAGAAGGGAAACACTTGCCCTTTCCTGATAGGATCTGCACAGCATTCTGTTAACAGTACTTCATAGTCAAAAGTGGCAGGAATACCACAGTAGATTGAAAGCTGTTCATCAAGTTGGTAGAAAAAAGAAAAGTCACACAACAAACTTGAGGGTTCAATGTCGAGTCTGCCCTATTCTGAGAATTAAAAACCACAAAGAAGGAAATCAGTGAAATCTAAATCTACCTGTCCAAAAGTTTTGTGTGAAAGACAAACTCCAGAATATACCAGAATTGATAAGACTATCTGCACTAACGTTTTTCCCTTCTGAAAGCTATTTGTAATCCTCAATTACTCATCCTAAAACTGCACAATCCTATCAACCACCTGAGAAGTCAATGTTCGAAACACAGGGGGAAAACTCACAGTTCCATCAGTGCCCCAGAACACCAGCACCTAAAACAGACCCAAAAAGTGATGTAATTTAATCTTCCATTAGTTGACAGCCTGCTGCTAAAGAACTGATCAAACCTCCTCAGAGTTAAAAGATACCCAACTTGTAAGCAAAGATGGCTTTTTATAACTATTTTATTTGCAAACAAGCTGACTTCCTTCTCTAAAGGTTAAAAAAATCTCTAACACAAACTAGCCCCGACAGCAATACCTTGAGAAGACCAAACATATTTCAATATATTTCCATGAGGAACAATTTTGTGCTGTTAGCCATTCCAAATTCCAGAACAGTTTCATTATAATCACAGGCTGATCTAATTTCTGTACATTTCCTTATCGTCTTTCTCTTCCTTCCTTCCTTCACACACTAGAGAAAACAACAGAGTCCTAGTTTCTCAAAGCACACAGAAATCCATTATTCCAAACTTCTCTGCATGTGCCATCCTACCAGCTTTTGGGGCACTTTTCACTCACAGGCTGTGGTAGATATCTCTGCTAGGCTGCCATCCTTAAAGCACCAAACAACATGCTGGTGGTATGTGTATGTTCAGGTGTAAATCTCACCACTTAATGTGTGTTTAGGAAAATAACAGGGAGCAAGGTGGAGATGAATTGTTGTGCTACAGCATCCAAGACAAGAGTATATGAAACAGATTCTGCAGTTGCTGTTCCAAGATGCAGTTCTAACACTTTTCATCAAGTAGACGGAGCACAGGGTGTCTGCCCTGTGCAGGCAGGATTACACTTGACAAAATATTATATTTAAGTACATTTGAAATAATTGATATTAGAGAGTGCTTCTAGCTGTAATCTGCTCAAATATAAAAGGTACTCAAATCCATGATAAGGACTCTCCTTCCTTTAGCACATTATAATACAACTTCCAGTTAGCTGTTGTTCCTGACATTAAAGCAGGCAGCTAGCCCAAAGTACTAGGTTCCTTTATTTTTTGGAAGTGCTCCTCACTCACTCAGTTTTACTGCATATACCTAGGAGTCATCTGAAATGTCTGTTTTCTTATAGAAAGTGGCTTAGTCTTTGCTTATCCAAATACACAATTAAGCAGACACATCATAAAAGCTCTCACTAACAGCAACTGGATCAGTCTAGTAGATAAGCAAGTGTCCTGAACATTGCAGTGCTCAGCCCTCACTAGCTAGATCCTGTGATCCTTGATGGCAGGGTTTACATTTAAGATGACACCTTCCAGACCAGCACTGGTAGAGGCAGAAGTGTGCCACAGACACTTATGCAGCAGGACTTGTGTGTTTTCTCACTGTTTGCTCTTCCCTCACAGAATTGCTGATATTTTTAACATCTCACTAAAAAAAACCAAAAAAACAAAAAAACCAAAGCAAAACCAAACAAACAAAAAAACAAAGACAAAAAACAAACAAACAAGCAAACAAAATGAACACACCGACCAAAAAACTGATCAGGAAACTGCAGTGAGTGTAAACTTTTCTAGAAGGGACTTTTACCTCATCAACACTGTTTTCAAGTCAGTCTTCCTAAGTGTCCCAGAAGACAATAATAAAACAGGCTTCCTTGTGACAGGGCAGATTTTCTAAACACACAGTTCATTTGTATAAAGTACAAGGTCATATTAATTAGACAGGAGGATAAGAAAAGGCTTTTAAGGGCCAGGAAAAGTGCTCAGAGACTCCTAGTGCTAATTTTAAAAACTAGAGATTTCTGATGTTTAGAAAACCTCACTTACTGTCATTGAAGAGGGCTTCTGCTCTTTTTGGCTCCATACCTGAAACAAAGAAAGAGACAGGGTAAGGCCAGGATAGCACAGACAAGGTTTCCCTCCTGCACGGTCATCCCATCCAACACCTATTTGAGTATTGGGCACTATAGGAGGCATGGCTGAGGGGGCTGCTAGAGAAACCAGGGTAGGTCATATGTGATCACATTCTTGTGCTGGCTGTTGCACTCCTCTCTGCATTGCTGCATCTCATTCTCCAGCTAGTCAGTATCCTCTGAGGAACAGGCACTCATCCTGCCCATCCTGCTGGGCCCTGATGTTTCTGGAGGCAAGTACAGACAAAACAAGTCTTGTATTACTCAAGATCCACAATTTTCTTGGGGAAAAATTTTTATGGTGGAAAGTTTTGAAGCACTTTTTTTTTTGGTAAAAAAATCAGCTGGCTGCATTTTACACCAGCATGAGGGCCAGAGGAGATCTGGTACTCACTCTGTGCCCTTCACTGCAGCAATGCAAGCTTACAATAGCAGTGGCTAACGTTCCTGTATCCTATCTTATTGGTACACTATTGATACTAAAATAGATAGTTAATGGCGACTTATTGCATGACACCACACATTCTAGCAATACAGACCCTCCTTTAACATGCAGTTTGTATGCTTGTTGACAATATAATCTGCTCATGCTGACAATAACAAGTATTGGCTCAAGGTCTAAGACTATCCCCCTCTTTCAGAATGCTGTTTTTCAGTAGAGCTACCATTGTAGTTTCTGGCATTCAAAGCAATTTTTAAAATAATACTAATTAAAAACCTCCAGAGTTTCAATACATTTTTTAAATTACATACATTATGATTTCATTTAAATTATATAGATCCTTGTACAACTTCAAAAACTCCGTATTTTGCAGCTGGATAGCCTTTCTCAGCAGATCCCTGTCCTTATCCACTTAATTCTTTTCTCTTTGCTGCTATACAGAATAATATCCCACTTTTGATCCAAACCCACGCCAAGTCAGGAGGAGTCTCTTTTGAATGCAAAGGACTCTGGCTCAAACTTGTCACCTGTTGGGTTTGTATCACGTGTGTTTTGCTTGCGGGCTTGACACTCCTTCAGGTATGCAGGGTGAACTGCCTGTTTGCAATCCTCCAGTACTAGACATGTACTCATTCATTTCTTAATGTGACCTTAAGCAGATTACAATAGAGAAAGAAAACAAGCAGAATTCCAGCACATGTACAGCTTGGCTGTGGGGAATGTTACAGAGCACAGGCAGTGCTAGGGCTGCCATACGTGCATGCAACCACTGCTTCATTTTGTAAGGATGGGAGATGAGTTAGAATTTGACATTTATAGAGCAACACAGTCTTACTCACCGTGGACAGGAACATAAGAAAGATAAGTAAATTTTGCTGGTGGGAAAGCAACTACTTGCAAGGTCCTCTTTCATGTAAAAATTCTCACTTGTACTTTTGCAATTCAAATTTGAAGGAAGGAGGAAAACACTAAAACGACAAGTACTTTTGCATCTCAGGAACACTAGTTGTATTGTGTGAATTTCCATGGGTAATATGGCTGGGTGTCTCTAAAATTCTTACATCAAAATGTAGTAATATCAGACAATAAAAGCTAGACCAGCAGAAGGATTCAGAAGTGGTGTAAACACTACTGTTTGCCAAGCTGTGCTAAGGATTTGGCTACGTCACCTGTATGTTTATATTGGCAAGAAATGCTTTGAAAAATCTGACCCTATTTATTAATTTCAACTATGATGAGCATCCAGTGTTTTCCTAGAAATTCCCACAACCTTCAGAACTAGCTCATTATTTGAGTCACTAATACATTGTAGATGGAAACTGGTAAGAAACCAACAAATGTAATTCACAATGAAACAGAACCTTTTGCCTCTAAGTGCAATATTGATAACAATGTTTTTTTAGCTTTTCTCTGGGTGGAGAAACATTTACCTCATAATGCCTAATTATAAAGTCTGCAGTCAATTATTAACACTTACATTATGTTGCAAAGCTCATCGAGAAGACAAAAGGAGCAACCAGCTTGTTCAAGTGCCGGAAGCAATTCAATTGGCATGTTCTCGCTGCATCAAGTTTTGCTGTGAGTCACACAGCTGTTCTGCAAGGCACCTGTCTATATCTCTGTTTGCCTTTTTTTATGAGGCACCTAGAAAAAAGTACAAACTTCACACGGGCACAATTTTACCCATTGCTGGACTGACTTCTATGTAATTGGAGACACAAGCCTTCTACATATATGCTGCAAGTCTGTGCAGCTTTGAATTTCTGCATATTTTATAATAAACGCCTACTGTGCAGCTGATATGCTATCCTACCCACTCACTGCTGAAGGAAAAAGGCCAGTGACACCTGTCAGTAAATTCAGCACTGTATTCACTGGGGTAGGAGCATTGCTTTGATTTTAAGATCTGCCATGTAAAATGCCCTGACCACGTATCCCATGCTGGGAGCTGGAACACAGTTACTAAGGAAAACACCACAGCAATGGAGAAAACCTCAAAGTAAAGAGAGGTGTTAAGAGGTGAAAGCAGGTCTGTCCGGCAGCAGACCTGGGAACCCATCATGCAAATTAGGACAGATGAAATTAAGGTCACAATACCCAGGACTCAAAACCAAGGTCCCAAACCCAGAGCATACACATTTGTTTGGAAACCTAAATTAACTGACACTATTTTCAGATAAGCCAAGCCCACAGTAGATCCCATCAAAAGCAGGGAGCACTTTGAGTTACACGATACTGCTGAAAGTCAGGTTGCTTACAGGCTTACCTTGGTAGGGGCTTGCCTGCGTGTGTTACTGGCTTTACACTCTGGCCTGGCCAAGAGCACAGCAGTTCACACTGTGCCAGCCAGCATGTTGCAAGCCCTGCCTTGAAGCAATCACTTGTAAGGCACGAGAGACAATTTCGCTGCCCTGCTCATTTACTAGTTGCCCTAGTTGTTGGCACTACCAAGAAAAAGCATCAATTAGTAACAATTAAAGTGTCATTTCTTGTCCCAACCACATACGGCTGCAAAAGGAGTTGTTTGTGCCACATTTAGGAAAACACCGTTCAGGCTTCTACTGTAAACAAGAACAAGTTCCACTTGAGCATGCATTGCCTACCTGTAAAATGGAACTTGCTATTGAATTCAAGCTTGCTTAATATAAAAGATAAAACTAATGTTTGAATTAAAATCACAGCAATCTATTGAAAGGCAGCTTAGGGATTCCATCTCTCAGAACAGGGCTCTGTTCTCCAACTGGACAAGTAATTTTGTTAATACAGTTATTTTGCATATTTCATAAACAGAATAACTCTAAAACACTCTTAAACACACTTAAATTTTTAATTTCTGACTAATGAGAACAGTGACTTACTATTTAAGGTTAATAAATTATCTGTAAATAACTTTTTTACTCCTCAACGTATGTGTTTGAGCAAACACAGAAGGAAAAGGGGAGTAAGCAAGAACAGAAAATCATCTTTATTTTGGTAACTGTTTATATGCAGTAAGTCCATGGAACTATTTGGCATATAAATGTTTACACATTCACAGTTAACTGCAGAGTGAATGTGACATCTGATCTCTGAGAGATTCAGAGGTTCCTACAGAAAAATGTGCTCACTTTTCTATGTCTCTCAATAATATCAGTGTCACTGCATAGGAAGAATCAGTCTTGTGTCCACTGTCTCATTTCACCTTAGCCACAGAGTTCAGTGTTTATATTAGAAGGAAAATAACAGGCAGAACTCTGTGACATAAGTGAACCAGACATTATATTGACATTGTACAAGCAAGGCAAGCAAATGCATTATAAGGGGGTATTATGAATTTTCAATGTAGAAGGGGACAGAAATGGCTACAAAATTAAAGATGATAAATTTGTTTTAAAAATCTGATGCAGCTTTACCCAATTACATAATTTTTCGCAGATGCTGATTCCCAAAAGAAATTTGATTTTCTTTGAAGGTTTCCACATGTGATTTGCTATATGTGAAAACTTCTAGTCTTGAAGGCAACCTGCATGCTCCATCCTCTATTATATAAAGTTCCCGCATCTTGCTTGTCTAAACTGTTTTTTCACACAGAGAAGGCAAGGTAGAGAATATCTTAAAAGGAGGGAAGAGGGAAGAGAGGATTGTAAACATAAAACAAATAAGAAAAACTATGTGCTTCAATACTCATAACACATTCTTGGACATGCACTTGAAGCACAGCTTTGTGAAATGCATCAGGGAGCAGAGGAAGCATTTTTTCCCACTGTCCTTTGCCACATTTTAATAACAACTTCCTTGAAAGGAGAGAGAATTACAAAATTCTCCACTGCATCAGAAACAGGGGGCTCATCTAGTTCAGTGTTACTAAGGGTAACAGCAGTGCATGCAGGCAAAAGAAGGATCCCTGGCAAGATTCAGTAGGTCACCAACCTGAGCAGCTGAGAGGAATGTCACAGAGCGCATCTGTCTTGCAGTGTAGGCAGAGGTGGGGATAATAGCTCTATTCTAATCTCTTTAATTACAGTAAAGACTAGGAAGATCTGAAGTACTGGGGGGGGAAATAGGAGTGAGAGCAGGGAGCAGCAGGTTCAGTCACGTTCCAAAAACTGTACCCAAAAGGAACTGAAGAAATTTCCTGAAAGATGGCAAAATATGAGCTTTGTGCTCAGCAGGAAAGGCATGTTCTTGTGTGGTTACATAGTGCACACATCCTAGAATATCTCCCCACTAACCTTCCAATATTCTCACTACCTTCTCAACGGGGATTATCTCCCCAGAATTATATATCCTTGTAGAAGTAGCAAAACATGGCTTAGAGAAAAGTGATGCAATTCTCATTCCTTCAGCAGGGTAGAGTAACCTGGTATAGACAAGACAAATGCTTTGTGCCTCTAATTGTCCCTGCCACCCAGCCATTCCCTCCCTACTGATGTTCACTGGACCCGTCCTCACATCTATGACTCCCCCATCATCCCTTATCAACCACATCTTAATTCTGTCCATGTGGCATACAGAGGGCCATACCTTCCAGCATACTTACAACTGCATCCCGAGGAGGGATCTGCTATGTACCACTCCTGGGGCATGAATCCAAACTTATCCGGTTTTTAGCATTATTTTTCTTCTTGACCTACATTTATGCCCCAGCTGCAATCAAGGTCTCACTACTGAAAGGGCAGCCCAAATCACTTGCAACCTCTGCAGGCATGGCAAAGAAAGGAAAACTAAGATTTGAGTGAGAAAATCAGTTAAATTAATGTATCTGGGTCATCTGAGAAGTCAGTCCAGGATGACTTTCTGCTTAATTCTTTCATCACAAACATCTCCTTGCAAAATACTCATTTCAGTCCCTCTCATTTCAGTTATCCTCTCTAGACTCTTACTGAAATGTACCACCTTGTGCCTAACTAATGGCATCAAAGTGGAGGAATATCGGATCTCCACTGCTTCCTAACATACCATGCATGTCCAGTTCCACTCCCCCAAGCTGCTGTTTTGGCCAGTAAAATGCAAAAATCCAGACTGCTATATACATTATTTGACATGAAACATTCCTCATCAACCCTGTCAGACACTCATTTGCATGTCTCCCACAGAGGACTCAATAAAGAAGTAAGAATCTGTCTGCCAGGTTCTGTACTTTGTAGTTGTTAGAAGCTTTAGCAAGCCCCACATTCCAGATAAATAGAAACAATAACAGTTGACTTGTTGATCAAAACCAATTCATGATTCATTGTTCATGGTCAAAACTCTTGGCTGTGCAACAGATGGGAACACTTCCTACTCACTTTCAACAGTGCCAGTGATCTTGCAACCAGTTGCTTTCTGACGTCAGAAGTTCATTCCCAAAAATACATTTTGGGATACTTCCAACTTACCTGACAAAGGGAAATAGTCTGGCAAGCTGCTCTACACTTTGTTTCATAGGGATCCAGACTGTCAGGTGACTGTACTTCTAACCAAGAAACCCTGGGGAAAATAAATCAGCCTTGCAGATCTCTTTGTGCCAGAACTATACAGAGGACAAACTGCAACACCTTCTTGCAGTGCCAGTGGAAGAGCAAGTCCTAACATGGGTGTTTCCAAGTCATCTGATACTTTGATATCTCACTTTGATGGCCCTTGTACTGCTGTTCAGAGAAGACAGGACTTAGTTTGCTTGATTCTTCGCTGAAGAATATTTGGGCTTCTAGTGGGGTTTGTACACAAGTGCAAAGAATTCTATTTCCTATTTTCTATCCAAAGTCAGGGGGGATATCTCGACATACACTGTCCTTGAGCAGGGGACTATGATGTCTAGCTAAAGAAGAGAGCAGGAACTTCAGTAGTAACACATCTGAAGATACCCTGATAGAAAGGTATTTTCGCAGCCCTGTGTAAAGAACATCTACTGCTTAGTGAGAGACAAACTGGAGACAGTACTATGTTGTCTTTTTCTTTAAGTTTTGCCATTTGCTATTTTTTCACATAAGTATGATCAAGCTCTCTTTTTGAAAACAAAAAAAAAAACCAAAAAAAAACCTAACTGATAAAACATTGTCAGTTTACTTTTTTTCACCTCTTTATTCCCAATCCTTAGAAATGCAGAGGCAAAGCAAATTCTGCCCATGGTTTGACAGACTGCTTAATGTTGTAGTGATGCCCTGAACTGCAGCTGAAGGTCCCAAATGTTGCATTCAATTTAGAGGAGTTTGTTGGAGCTGATTCTCAAAGCAAATACTTTTGAGTGAAGCACAGGTTGAGACATGGTGTTGAACAACAAGATGATTATTTCGGGGGAGGAAGACTTAAGGAGGTTCCCTTTATCAGACTCCCCCTAGTACATGATATAAATAACTACCTGACCTGGATTTGTTTTAACTAGTTAGCTATGCTTAGCTAAACTGAGCTATATCATGCCCCCTAAATTAAAGTATTTTGATAAGGTGATTGCAATGAATGGGTTAATGATTTTTTTACAAGACTTGCCTCAAGATAAACAAGGATACCAGCTGGCAAAAAGGTACAAGGAAGCAGATTTAGAAAAGTGTCTGCAGAGCATAGAAAAAAATTAGGTTTTTCTAGGTTTGCTTGGCTTAAATGCTAATGGTGGACAGGCTATTTGAGGAGGGAAGAGAAAAGTAGGAAATGCATAAACCTAGATTCTTCTCTGGACTTCTAGGACCTGTTGAAAATTGTCACTTCTTCCTGGTGTGAGGAATAAGACAAGTTTTATAAACTGAGACCTGCATCTCCTCTAAAAGCATAGGAGACTCTGTTCCATAGTCTTCTCTTGAGTCAGCCTGGTTTTCTGAAAAAGCAGGAAAACTTCTGAAAAGGCAACACCAACAGGAGCTTGCCAAAGCATCATAGCACAGCTGAAATCCTGCTAGCAAAGAAAGATCAAATTTTTTTTTTTGACAACCTTTTATTGTTGTCTCTTAGAAATGTCAAGGTACTGTTTATGTTCCTTTGTGTCACTTGTAGCAGTTGCACAGTGCTAGTCCTGTAGTGAGTAGCTGACCTATGTAGTCACTGTTTTATGGTTAGGCTGGGAGAGGCAACAAATGCAACACAAAGTTTATCACGCAGCTTTGATAAAGTAACATAGAGATGCCATCTTTTACTGAGACTAAATATTTAAATTTAAATATTTAATACTTAAATGTTATATCAGCAATTTTTTAAACTAACTACTAATGCATTACTATAACAGCCCTGGTGTAGTTCAAGAGCAACTAAAACACTTTTGAGTCACTTCCCATATATACCAGGCAGAATAAAAGCAGCAAATCAGGTAACTCAATAAGATCATGGTCTTTTTCTAACAAGCATTCCAATTTTATCCTGTATGTAAGGCACCAAATTAAGCTGAAGAATCAAAATTCACTAGCTCATGACCTGACTGTTTAAAAAAAAAAAAATTCTTTGAATCTCTCTGATGCCCACACACACTATTTCTATCTGGGAGAAATTACATGTGCATTTTGTTGAACAGGAGCTACTGGCATATAAACAAATGGTGATTTTTTGCCCAGAGGGATGTCACTTATTATCCTAAGCCGTTCCAATGAGGAACACTGGTTGGCCCATCAAGAAACAATGGGTATGTGACAACTCGTATTTGATTTCATTGCATTGCCACAATGCAATGTGCCCAGTTAAAGCACCAAGAGGCAGAACAAGAAGTTGCTCCTGCTTATTTCTGAGTAGGAGGAAGTCTGGATCCATCCAGCATGGAATCCAGCCCAGGTTTCTGTTCTCTAAATACAGCTGTCTAGCCTCTGCATATCTCTGTTGGGTTAAGTAGTCTTGTGTGGAAAAGCAAGCAAAAAGTATCAACCCATGTACTGTACTGTCACCCTTGCACTTTAGACTCTGCAAAAACAAATGGAGCAAGTATCTGACCCTTTCTGTCACCCAGCAACCCATTCTTGAAAAGTCTGACACCCAGAAAAATTGCTGACTACATTTAACTGAAGCCAAGGCAGACACAAGAGCCTAAGTCTGCAGAAAAATTCAGTAGCAGAACTGAACTGTAAAAGATAGCACAGTTAATTTTCATGTCCTGAAGATGCAGTGACAAAGAAGGGGATAGAATCCCCAGATGATAAGTAACATATATAAGAACATTTTCCCTTTCTCTCCCTTTTCCCTGGGGAGCTTGCAAGGATTGTGATCCTCCCACCAAATATTATTTTTCAGTGAATTGGCTGTTTCCCCACTGTCATCCAAGTGTACTTCCTGCACTTTCAGGCCCCTCAGAGAGGCAAAGACGTAGGGAGCCGTGCTAGTGTTGTTGTGTGCTGAAGCACTGTGGTAAGGTGCCTACTCATTACCATGACAGTAAGATAAAGTTGGTACTGCAGTTTGGAGGAGGACTGAGGCTGTACTGCAAAGCCACAAAACTGCTCCCATTTACCCATATTTAAGACATTTTTGAAAGACTTTGGCAGCAGGGGGGAAGGTTATGCATTGCGGATGATTTTGTTCTAACTTAATTAGCAGGAAAGATTGTCATTCAGACTCAGTAACAGCTATCATCAAAAGGGAAAAATCAATTCCCATCAATTAGAAAATGGTAAGAACTACCTTTAAGAGAGATGTAATATACTTACTTGAGATGGTAGAAGATCTGACATTTATTCGCAAAGGTCCTGTGTATCTTTTCAGGCCCCTCCGTAAGATCCTTTGAACTCTTGTTCGTAATGCTTCTCTAGAATCCGTGGAGGAGAACCAGAACGTGAGCAAAGCTTCTGCCATCACACCATCAGTGTCTGGGCTACAAAGCAATGAAACAGTCTGATTACCTTCAGCCCATTTCTGCATTTCTTAGCTTTTATCTTAGATCCTGTAGCAGTGGCAATGTAACATAAAGGATTAGATATGCTTTCAAATATTTGTACATTTTTGAAAGAAGGAATTTCCAAAAGAAATCCAAGCAAATGCTGAATGGTCAAATGCATCATAGGCTAGAAGAAGGCATGATACTTTCTGTGAGGAAATGGCCAGATCAATTTTATAATGGAGTCTAAAAAGCAGTCGCTGACTACATGCTTGGGACACGAGCAGGAAGGAATGAACTAATTTGATTGCAATGAAACCTGGATACACAGCACTTCAAAAACATCAGGTAGATGATTAATAGTATCTAGACAGACTTTTCCAGGGCCTTGTACATACACAGAATAATTTCCAATCATCATCAAAAAGGTACTTGAGCAAAGGGAAAGGACCACACAACCTAATTTCAACACTGCAACCTTTTAGGAGAATGTTCCTAATAACTTCATGTTGTGCAACAATAAATGAAACTACCCAAAGTCTACTTATTACAGTCAAAGAAACAGATCATAAAAGGGGCTTTAACACCTCACCAAAAAGTGCAAGCAGCACCCACACTGAGACACACAATTCCACAGTTTCTTTGTAAGATTAGAGGAAAGAAAAGGGAGGAAAATCTAGTACGTTGATTTCATCTGGTAGTAATATTTCTTTTTCCTTAAAGCATCAGATACTGCAAGAGATGGAATGCTAGACTACAAACACCAAAGTGTCTAATCTGGCTTATCCCTGGCCATTACACAGGGAAGATAAGAGCTTGCACTGAGAATCTTCTCTCCTGTGCCTCCTCCCCCTGAGCCAAGAAGCAATGACACAAACCACAACAGGTGAAATCAGAGTTACTTCATACAAGGGGAGAGCTACAAGGAGATTGCTCTGTCTTTAGTTAGGAAAGGAAAGGAGAAGACGTGCCACTTGTATCTCACTGTCTTGGAAATTTGTAATTATATAAAGGAAAAATACATAAAAATAGAAGACAGGTAGTTTATACAGAAGTCATGCAATCAGACTATGATCTTTGAAAGGAACACATACCAAAATGAAACAGACGTTCCTGATAACGCCAGTGAAGGGAAATAAAAGGCCATGTGTTAATGAGCACACTGAGGCATGCCAAGTGACTCTTAGCTGAGCAGAAAGACACACTCCTTGCCTCAAGGACCTCATAACTGAGACTGAGTAGTCATACATCAACTTTCCAACAGACTGTTTTTTCCATTTGTGCCAACTTCAGCGTGATTGCCACTCCATTTATTTTCCAGGTATTATCTGATCCAACTGTGGGTGTTGCTCTGCATTTCTGAGGTGTTCCCTCACTCTCCCCCCACTCCTCTTCCTGTGCTATGCCACACTGGAATTACCATATCAACTCTTGCAAGCACACCACGCCTCTTGAAACCTTCAGGTAAGTACAGCCCACCTTGAATCACTTATTTTATAGCAAAGATCCAGAGCCAAAGACATCTCGTCCAGATTAGTATAGTCTTTCTCAGTGAGCAGTGGGAATTATTACTAATGCATTATTTATACTGAGCCACAAAATATGCACAGTACTTTCCAAGTAAATTCACAACAATGACCGTGTTCAAAAGAGCTTGCAGTCTGATCCCGAGAAGAGTCATAAAGCTTGTATGTATAAAAAAGCAAACTACCTTTGGCACATACAAGTCTTGCATCCAACACAGCAAACATTACAGCAAGTACCTCAATCTGTCCTTGTGAACAAGAAATAATGAAAAATATTACTTATCCCTAAAAATTGGCCTCTCAGATCCTTAAGTCACCCTGTCTACACTTGCAACACTCTCAAAAAATATCCCTAAAGCTACATTCAAATAATGACTCTCATGTAACTGGGGATTAAACAAATATAGAGGAAGAGGCAGGATGTCACAAACCATGTAAGAGCAAGGAGAAATACTTTCACAAGAATTAGATTTTTAGATCTTATAAGATCTTAGTCTTGCAGCTTTAGCATGTGATGATGACGAAATTCAAGTTTTACTTGCAAAGTGATGGGTACTATCACTTAGTATTTAGTAGACTTTAGTATTATAATAGATATGTAAAAAGGTCAGTTTCAGCATTTAACAGTGGTAAAAAAATCAAATTAAACACTAGATACTTGGTAGTTGTACAGAGAATAAAAGAGGAAAAAAAAGCCCCACAGTGCTCAGTGATAATCATGATCTGACACCTTCGTCTGAAAAAGTAGGAACAGCAAACCTGAAAGAGATACAGAACAGGGTGGCAAGAAACAGTTCCTGCAAAGAATGGCTAAGAAGGATAGCACTTAGAACAGGAAAAAAAAGGTGGATCTTATGGGATACAAGAGAGAGAAGGGATATGATGGGAGTGTCCAGTATCACTAATTACATGGAGAGGAGGGGTAGGAGATCAACTTTTCATCACCCTTTCCAGCACAAGAACTAGGGACCATTGAATGATTCACAAGTAAGTCCTTACTAGAAGACTGAGGTGCATGGATTTAAAGAGTCCAGGAGACAGTGGACAAGTCCATGAAAAATAACTCCACCAAAGCCTGCTAAAAAAAACCACAACCACTTCAAGAAATCCCTATTGGTAAATACATGGAAGCAGGGCACATACCAAGAAGCAGTTATCACACATGTCTGTTGTGCTGCTACCATCCCTGGGCACCTACTTTGTTCTTAGAGCCACAACAATGACAAGTGGAATCTTCTGAACCAGCACAGCCCAATTTTACTTGACAAGCCCAGCAAAATAGCAATACTAGAAGTGACACCTGCATTATAGTGAAGGAAATAGTTTTGAAAATGCTTTATAATTTTAGATAGCTTTTGTTATATCTCCTTCGTTGACTAAAGCTTGCTCAAGATCTGAACACAAACTTGTACAGAATTTGGATTGACTGAAGTTTATCTTCTGCATCAAGATCCAAAAGATGGGCATGGTTCAAAACAAGATTTTGCTCAATTAGGGATTTTGTTCTGGTTTTACATACAATACACTTTACTGAACCAGATCTAGCTGGGCTTGTTGTAAATTTCATTTTATCTCAGCTGCTTGTATTTATTATAATCTCACATACCTCACTCTGATTAAGCGTGAACGGATGTAATTTTTCCTTAAAATGGAATTGTAAAATGTCTTGTCGATCTGTTGAAAAAAGAAAAATATAAGATAACAACGAAAAAAGAGGGAAACAGACTTATTGCTGGAAGGAGCATTCAAAAAACAGCAGTTAGTTACAAACTCACCGTTTACAGAGGCAAGAAATGTAATCCAGCCCAGCCTCTAGATAACATTTATTACAGACCTTTCCTAACCATCTCTTTTGGCCTAAGGCACATCATAAAAAGCATGCTCATTTTTCTAAATGTCCTCTGACTATATCAGCATGCCACTATTGTGCTGCCTCATTCACTCCCACGCATAATGAGAAATATATAAACATCCTTGGAACACACGGCTGCAGTCTCCCCAAGCACAGCCTCCTAAAAATGGCCCACAGAAAGGACAGAGCATGCTGTGCTCTGCAATGCACTGACGGTCTCCTGTGGTGGTCCTTTCTGATACAGCATTTAGCCTTGGTTCTGTAGAGATCTATAGCAAAGCTATAAATTATGTCCCCCTAGCACCCTTGTGATTTTCCACATGCTAGAGGAATTGTCAAGCAATTCTCATCAGAAACTGGAAATCTAGGACTCATAAGGAATCAATCTCCAAATGACATCTTTACCGGTGCCTGCTTAACCACATCCTGCTTTAGGCTGAATGTTGTCTCAGGATTGCGTGATCAGACTGAGACAGCACAGTATGATATAACATGGCATGAAATTCTGCCAGGAATGGCTCAGGGTCACTGAAGGATTGAGAAATAGCAAAGTCACTAGCGTGTTATGCAGCAACTCCTCCTATCAGCAAGACCCAGTAAATTGAACATATCCTGTAAACATCAAATGTGTTACAGGAAAAACTACATAGAAATGCTTTACAACATCATGCAAGTAGTCTTTTTTTGTAGTTTGTAGCCCATAAAGGCTGTCTGATTGAGCCAGGTCTCCAGACGCTCTGTCTTTCAAAGGAAACAAAAAAATAATGGTTCTCAAACTTCTAGTATGTTGAAATCTTTCATATATGGAAATAAGCATGTAAGCATGAAATCTGGGGTTGATTCCTCCCAAGGAACACAAAGCACCTCTTTTCCAGCCTTCATAAGATGAAGCCTCATGTCATTATACAGTGATATTGAAGCAGAATAATTTCAAGTTGAAAATTACACTTTATTTTTAAGATGTTTTAAGCATGCATTAGTAAGAAAAAAAAGAAAAGTTCCTAATTGTCATACATTGAGTTGATGTTTTATCTTGCTGTCACTAGTAGTTACCTGCAATTACTTTGGTATTTGGAACAGACAACATTCTATGGAAAAAGATATATCAACTACAACAACCTACTGTATATAAGCAGAATGTGCTTTATCCTGTGACTTTGCAGATTTCCAGCTGCTACCACTGCATTTTATGAAGCATACAGTTAAAAATAAAGTGGTTTACTTTCTGTAACTCTGCAGCCTGTTCCACCACGATCCCCTTTGGTTATTGGAATTTTTTGCCCTTAGACAAAGGGGGTTTGTTTTCTTTGCTGTTTTTAATTATAGCATTTGCTTATCATTTCTGTCACTGTGTTAACTGCTTCACTAATGATTGTGTAAGCAGAAGCATGTAGTTAAGCTGCACTGCCAGCTTTGTGGCACGCAGTGGCATGTGCTGTCTTTGACTGCACTGCCTCTGAGAACTTTTGAGATCTCTGGGACAGGGACTTCTTTGTGGAGTGGTTTGCAATCAGAAGAGAACCCTGAGCTGCACTGAGGTACACCTCAAGCTTCTGCATTGCTAACAAGTAAAGTGAAAGCAGACTGATTTTCAGCTTGTGACTGAAGAGGGCAAGAATTTGCAATCCCTTGCAAGGGAGGGTTAAACCAGTGTGACATTCCCAAATCCTTTATCTCCTCCTGACAACTGTGTTTAAGGTACCTGGATTGTCTCAAATGGCAAGTGGTTTTGCTACACTTTCCATCTGCATTTTTGCAGCGGGTACAGGGATCCCTACTTCTGTCACTCATTCTTTTGTGTATCTTTGTTACAGCCTAAACAGCTCACATGATTGTGTTTTTTGTACTCCCAACATATTCAGCTTTCTCCTTTTCTCCTCAGCCTGGACCACTTCCAAGATGTTCCAGACAGTCTGATCAGGAACACCACAGGCTGCAACAAAGACCTTCAGTGGCATGTGACAAAACACAACTACACACAGTGCTTTTTACAAAAAGAATCTAAGGAGTCAAAATGCAACTGAACTATCTGCAACAGACACTGTTTTCAGAAAATTCAATCCAAAATGGATGTTAGTTCTAAGGAGTGAACAGGAAGCATATGATTTTAAATGAAACCAAAATTACTAGATTTGTGTTACTTCCATTCTCTTTCACAGTTTCATATGTGAATGAGAAAGTAGACACTTTCCTCACTTGTCACTAGCTTTCCCATCCTTAAGAGTTGCCCTAGTGCTACATCACCAACAGATAGAGAAATAACTGGAGTATGATTTTGTTTTCAGTGAGCCTTGCAGAGCCTTTAACACCTTCAAACCTGACCTAGTATTTTTCACTTTTGTAATCTGCTATATCTCATCAGGAAAGTCTAGCCAAACCTCTGCACTAGTCTCCTGTTTCTCACCTGCTGATGAATTCGTTTGACAAATATGACTCAAATTTTTTCTTAGATTCAACAATGATTTTGGTAACCTGAACTATTAACAGTAATCTTCGTATTCATACAGAGTTTATGAAGAGGAAAAGATGTAGGAAGGTGCCTTCAGATAGTAACTTTCAAAGATTAATATTTGGTATCAAGTTTTTACTGTTCATCTTCTGGTAAAGCCTTTCACACTTGCATCAAACAGTAAACATTTATCTCTAGCCTGCTTATAGCTTTCTTTTCAGCTTGACTCACAACCCTGGAAATAAAAGCAACTAGAACTTTGTCCAGTAACTAGGTGGGACCTGGTTCTGCTTGGGAGAAGCATTTACACTCATTTTAAAGATTTTCATTTGATTACAGCCACTCAAAATGACACTGTCATAACCAGATCCCTCAAATTCACCACTGATTAAGTGCATCTCACTCATTTTCCTGGTCCTTGTCTAGCAACAGCTCAATGGTGACAGCTGCTGCTGCAGGCAAGGTCTATGAGCATTCTTAACCAAGTGCCAAGCCCTGCTTCTTTCAACTGAACAACATTTTCCTGATAGCATTTATTTTAGCATTTGTCCAAACAAGATTTTCTTTAAGCTAATATTTGCCATATACCTAAATGGCATCTGGTATTTCCTCAGTTTAATTTCATGCCCTCTGTCCCTTTTACTAAACTTCTCTCTGTGCAATATCATTTTCTAAGGAAAACTGTACTTCACTCCTGAATGCTGGCCCATCCAATAGAGTAATAGTGGCTTGTACCAAAGATGCAGCAAGAGGGCAAAACATTCCCATCTGTACAAACCTAGCCACAAAGGAAATTCTTCCTTGTTCCTTGCAGCCAGAAATTGCTTTATACCTTGATGAACAAGACACCCTTTCCTATCCTGGCTTGGATAACTCCAGATCTCATCATTATGCACTTTTTCTTGTGTTGCACCTTGCCCAACCCTCTGAGGCCAGTGAGTAACCTACTAAAATCTTCGTGATTTCAGGGTCACCCAATATGCCTTGCATCCCTGGGACCCAAATACCCTAAACTCTGGAAGTAGGTCACGTGACAGGGATCCCGTCTCTCCGGTGTGGTATGGAGCTGACACAAGCTGGGCTTGCCCAGGTGTGTAGCTGGGTCTGGTCTGGAAGAGACCCAGCAAGGTTGTGTCAAGCCCTTGCTTTCTCCCACCACACACTGCTCTGCCACTGCACGTAGGGTAACAGGATTTATCAAAAGCTTATCTGAAATGTAGTTTGATAGAACTTTCCCCTGAAACATTTGCTGAACCCACTGAATTACTTTCATGGGATGTTCAAAAGCATTCAGTAGGTTTGGGAGCACAAATCCTCTTGTTGCTCAATAATACTGCTTTTTTTGCTTGCTGCCAGTTTAGTCCTTCAACAGCTATTCTCATACTACATTCTTCCTCTTACCTCCCTATCTAATTAGGATGTAAAGCCTATTATTAGTGATTTTTAGATCTCTTTGACCATAAATGTTAATTGGAACATGCCACTTGGTTAAGTGGCTCTCCCCAGTTTACAGCGTAACCCACTGAGACCCCCAGAGCTGCTCATAATACAAATCCAGTAGCAGCTCCCCTGAGAACCTGACATTTTTCCTGCCCTGATTGCAGCTAAGGGGTTGAGCGAGGATACAAGGAGAAAGACGGACAGGGACAGCCAAAAAAAAAAAAAAAAAAGAACCTTGCACTGCCCCAAACCAGGATGTGGACATCACACTCTCCTTGGAAACAGAGATATCAATTACTACACAACAGCCCTACAGCCACAGTCCTTGCCTGAGGTGAAGAAAATGGACCTGAAGGAGGGCAAGTGTGATGGTCCCCGTGCCTCCAGCAAACCAGAAGATCAGAAACTTTCCTATAAGAAACACACATACACGAAGGGAGCATGTGTCATAGGAGGCAAGGGCTGTGTATCCCCAAACATCTGCAAATGGTATCACAAACTCTTCACAGGGTTTAAGCTGAACAAGCTGCTGAAACTGAGGGGTGAGTAAGCACTGACTGCATTAAAATAAGGAGCTCAGCTGGATGGTTCCTGGAGGCACCAGCTGCAAAAGAGGAATAATTGTCTTTGTACAATAATTCCTAAAAAGATTCGTCTTTCGGATAAAAGAAATTAAGAGGACTAATACATGGGATAATGTCAGGATTTAAAGTACCATGCTTATGCCTAATGCAACCAATTTCAAAGGCATGTAATGACATGACTGTTTCATTATAGCCATGCGTATTAGTGACAGCTGGAATTAAGGTCACCTAAGTATTCCCATTCCTACTCCCTGCTTTCAATTATCCATAATTAGCTGCCTAAAACTTTCACACTGCTATTGAAATTTTGTCCACTTAGGGAGGAGATTTTCCAGCTTTTGGAGAGAAAATTAAGTTTAGAGATGAAACGGAAAGCCATCTCTGCCAATATCCAGAGAAGGGCTTCGTGTTTGGAGTTTTTCCTCCCAAATAGTATGTTTTTCCCAGGAAAATGACTTTTTGCCCTCTGGGTTTTTTAAAGCAATCCTTAGAGGTAAGGAGCTGAAACACAAGAGTGAATGCCTCTTAGGAAAAGAACAGTTTTATGAAATCTGAGCAAGGTCACTAGTGATGTATTCAGCTTACAAGTGCCCAAATACCATCAACTATGCAACTTCAGTTCTGAATCTGGATTCTCACTTTTGACAAAACCAGGTTCTAAGCAACCACTGTCTTGACCAGTCAGATTTTGATCAGCAGTTCACATCTTGAATCACTTCATTGATATAATTACCTACAAACAATGCAGTAATTCTGGATTGTGCATATATAATTAAGATAAGGTTCTACCCTTAATCATACACACTATCGATTGCTGCTCTTTACTTCATTTTGAATTCCTTTTTCCAGCTCAGGTTCACATCCATTTTCCTTGTGCACGTTATTGCTTTTCATGACACACACTGGATTGGGGGTGGGGTGTCTTGTGATTTTTCTGGCTTTGTATATGCTGATTAGAACTCCTGCTTTGACGAACCAAGAAAAAAAATGAAAAAGAAAAATCAGCTTGTATATCTATTATTTGAGAAAACCGTATTTCATCAATAAGTCAAAGAATCAAGTAAGTTGGAGGATTGCTGAATTTAAGTGGGAGAAAAAGTTGGATATTAGGCACATTTTGGTAACTAACCATTTCATTCTGTAAATTCATGCAATTTAGGTGGAGCAACCAAGAGTTTGAGAACTTATGGGTGACGAAAAGCACTAAGCTACAGCTTCATGCACTATACTGCATCAACTCACACCAGCAATTGAAAATTATTCATATTTTCTCCAATATTTCTTTGGTTTCCTGTGCTACTGTGACCCATGGATACAGGAAAAAGTGGAAGTAAAATTTAAAGCAAGAGAACATCTCTGTTATTAAATCAATGCAGCATATACCTATGCCAGTTGTCTTTTCAGTATTTTAATTTCAACAGAAATTTCTGAAAAAAGCATCACAAGTGAGGTGCAGGTGTTTTCTGTGAGTTATTTCCTGTCTCAATGTACAGCACTTCACCTATCCCTTTCAGGCCACACCTGTATATACACATACTGACAGTCGACTGTGCTGCCAACCTCTAATTCCAGAACAAAATAAACAAGTCATCAGATTGTCATCTTGGCCACTGATCCATTGCCATTTTTCCCAGTTGGCTGAATTACTGTGGAAAATCCCTTCTGCTTTGTGTCTAGCCCCAGTCACCCATAGAGGGCACCCCGATTGTACCATGCTAGTCCAAGGACAATGCTTCCCGTTTGTGAGAACGATTGCCTGAAAATTAAGCTTATAAAGCAGAAGTTGTCAAATCCCCTACATTTGTTTTAGTATTTTTTTCTCAAAACGTTCCTTAAATATATAAATAAAATATTTTTTCCCGTTTTACAATATTGTTTTTCAGAATAAGAAAAAAGGGAGACTATTATAAAAAAGTCTCTAAAAACCTTAATTAGTCTGGCTTTTGAGCCATAGATGCATCTGTAAATAAAATTGCTTTTAGTGATGTACAAGAAAATTTTTCAATAAAAGTTCAGTTCTTTACACCTCATATTGATACTAAGTACTTGAGCAAGCACATACAAAGCCCAAGAAAGTTTGGATTTAAATAAGGATTGCAAAATCTAAAATCTAAGTCCTTATCTGAAAACACTACCAATTCTCTTTTGAAATTTATTACAACCAGGAACATTTTTACTCAGTTTAGTCTGGGAGCTGCAAGACTGAAAAGTCCTTGGAAAGACATGGCTGCTGCAGATACCATAGTTTCTGTGATCTGGCTAATTTATATTAAATTTTCTTTTGTTTCAGGGGCTGAGAGGGGACAATGAGGTTTTGGGGGGAAGGGAAATATCGCACACAGTAAACAAAGCTACATGGTACTTGTAGATACATGTAGTTTTACATTTGCTGTAAAAATGAGAGTCATATTAGACTCCCTTGAACTCAGCATATTCTCTTCTCTTGGGGCATGTTTACTTATGATCTCTAAAATAGTCCTCCCAGTCTGGTCTCCCAGAGCAGATAGTCCTTAGGAGTGTTTCAAAAACCTGCCTTGGGGATCTGCTTCTACTGAATTAACCTCCCAGCCCAAAGACCACAAGGCACTGATCAAGCAAGCCAAAGGCTTCTGAGCTCTACCTTAACACCCACATGGAAGGTGTGACAAACATACCTTGTGCACAGTTTCAGCCAGCTTTGCAGCTAGCTCTTGGCTCTGAAGGGATTTGTGTTTCACACTTCTGCTCCCCAGGAAGACTTGAGCCATGTCTGAGCCTAAAAGTGCCATAAAACAACAGTCTCATCTGCTCACTCATTGGTGTTGGTGTTTTCAGCTAGGCTTCCTTTGAGTTCAGCTTAGATGGAAACCCTAGTCAGTAGTTTAACTGACCCTTTGGCCCTGCAGATATGATACTAAGCTGTTCACAACTCACACGATACATTTCCCAATAGTGGGATGACTGCAAACTCATCCCTGGGCATAAAGCAGAGTCTTTTCTGTTACAAGTGTCCTGTTGAAGACTAACTTTTCCACCAAACAAGGTTATCAGGTGTTAAAACTATACTTTCTATGGAGGCATAAATGTCTACATGGGAGTTAAGAGAGAACAAACACAAAGCAATTAAGTATGGAGTGATGAGGGTAAATAAAATCCAAGTGTGCCAAAGAAACTAAGCAGATCCTTTCCTTATCACCCATAGGCACTTGAAAAAGTCTTTTTTATCTCAGAGGATCTCTTCTCAGATGCTGAAGTGGCTTTATGGATTTGGCCTTTCAACTTTCTCCAACTCAGATCTCTCTCTGCACAGTGGAGACATCAGTGCCCAAGGACTGGTAAACTGTCCTTTGGTCACAACTGGATTGTGCTGAATCAGCTGAGAATCTGCACCACTGAAGATGCAGAGGGCAAATTGAGCTCCTGTTGCTCCCCCCGGTGTCCTTCAAGGTTGTAGCCCAGCGGGCAGCTAAACAGAGGCATTGGATTCAGCTCACAAGCCCTCTTTGCAAGCCACAAAGCATCAGGGACAGTGCAGAGCTGCAGAGAACTGAGTACCAAATGCTGCACTTGACAGTCCTGGGGATCCTCACCCACATTGCAGCACAAAGAGCAGAAGGGAATGTGTGGGGAAGGAAGTGTATGGTACCTGCCTGTTCCTATTTCTTCCCCACCCCATTCATAGTGAGAGAACTGTGTTAGTAACCTCTAAAATCATCATCTCCCAAGGGAGAAAACTGCCTCCTTCCTCAGCAGTCCCAGTATGAGGACTCAGCAGTGAGCCTTTCAACCAACCAAGAACAGGCACAGTCACCAGAACTGTTCTGCAGCATTTTCCTCTGGTATCATAAGTGCCTCTGCAATACTCAGTAGAGACATTATTTCTAAATTAAACCCACACTAATTCAGGTCTATCAGACAGGACAAACTTTGAGAGCTGTATTCATTAAAAACTTTCCCCAACATCTGTACATAAGGACATCAAGATTCTTTTGTCACTTGAAATCAGTGAATCAAGATGTCTGTTTCTAGAAGAGATGTCCTCACACACAATACTGAGTCCTGAGGTGAGAATTACTTGATGAAATTCCATTAATTCCATAGAAATATTTGAATAGGCAGTAGTTTCCCAGAGAAATATTCAGGTATCATTTTAATTTAATCCCCAACCACTATGCCAAGATCCAGCCAGTTAGTTCTGTATTGGTTTCAGATGGTGGAAGGATGGGATAGCCCAGGTGCCTTGTGGATTATGAGACAACAGGGGAAATACATGCCAGTCCATTTCATGGTTCAAGGCACTCAAAGAGGGAAAACACCTCACCTCTGCCCCAGCCACCCAGCTAGCCAAGGAGGGAGCCATGCTGCACTCATACCTGAGGAACATCCATCCACCCAACTCACAACCTGGCTTACAATCACATGGGAGCAGGAGCAAGGAGGGGATGGACAGGGTATAACCCCAAAAGCTGGGAAGGGTACAGTGTCAAATGCAAGATTCCACAGAGACACATGGACTAGGACAGGGAGAAGCAACCTGAGAGCAGGGCTGAAAACAGCTCTGGCCAGAGAAGGAGACAGGGAGATAGTCGGTGCCTGGGAAAAGAGAAGGGTTATATGGGCTGTCCTCAAAGAGGGGAAAGCCCACAACTTCTGGGAGAAAGTATCAGAAAGTTATTGCAGTGGCAAAAGAGAGCCAACAGGTGGGCAGGGCAAAGGCTGGTATCTGTTTCTATTGAGCAACCAAGCCTTGTACTGAAGGGTGACTGCTTGGTATCTAGCTCTCTCTCATAGCTAGAGACTTGCCAGCCTTCAACTGAGACAATTTCCATTGAGATGGGCTTGGTCACATATTTATTTCAAGCTGTCCTGAATGCATATCTCTCTCCCTTGGGGTCAGTGATGACTTTCCACACTGGACACAGGCCCCTCCACCCTTCTTCCTGAACACAGGGCAGTAACTGCTGCTGCCCAGAGTAGGCAACTGGGATCATCCCAGTCACCCAGGTCTACCTGGCTGTCTAAGCTCCCTCCACACTTTGACGTGCCACTGAGGCTGGAGAAGCAAAGCTTAAAGCAGAGCCTTGAAAATCTCCCCCAGGATGCTGTTAGTCAGAGGGTAGTTAGGATCTCCAAGGTATTCTTGGGAAATCCAAAAAAAATAATACATTTTGAGGGAGAAACAAAAAAATCCGAGTCTGGTACAGAAGTTGGAGAAAACCAGTGGGTAAAAGTTGTGCAGATCAGCCACACAATAAGTGAGCCCACTATAAAATAGAGGTTCGGCGAAGGAGCCATAAGGCTGTGACTGTGCCTTTTTATCCAGCGTTAAGAGGGGATAGTCTGGAACAGCGCACTTTAGCTTGGCAAGGGAAGAAGGACTGGTCCAACTAGAAAAACAAGGAGGCTCTGGTGAGCTGGAATATCTCTTTCCTCAGTGGCATTCAGTCAGGTCTGCTTTTTCAGGAGAGCACAAAGGGAACTCTTACAGCCACTTGCAGGAAGCCACTCAAGGAGAAAAGACCTTTCATCATCTGTTCTTCAGTCCCCCCAGCTCCACCCCAAAAGAAATTTTCCAGACTTTCCAGTCAGCCCTGAGATGTTGACTGGTGCACCAGCTTCATCAGCTCTCTGGCATGATCTGGCTGCATTCCCTCCCACCTTCAATGAGATAAGAGTCAGGAATGTTGTTCACACAATGGGTGTTACTACTCAAATCTGGAAACCAAAGCAAACACCAAGACCTTTCCTGCCAGTCCCAAGGAAGGCATGGTAGGACTTCCCTATGGAAGGAAAACATTTCTCCTGGTGAAACATCAAGACTGAAAAGAAGTCCTTTCAGGGACATTCTGGAGACAAATGAAGGAGTCTTCATCAGGGAAGGAATCAGAGAAGGGAGCACTTGTCAGGGAGTTGCACTAACTCAGGTAATTTGAATGCTTCTGATTATCAGAGATGATTCACTTCTGTTCACTTTGCACCAAGTGTTGAGAAAGACATTGCATTTATCTTCATTGACTCACTGTTTCACAACATGAGTTTAAGGTATCCTTACTACTATGACAGTGGGAAGGCTTGGACATCTAAACCCTGACACCAGCCAGGGAAAGACTGCAAAGGATTTTGGTAAATCCAGACAAATCAGAAAATGTGATAAAGAACTCAACTGTCTCCTCCTCTGTTAAAGAGATGGTGTGAAAATCCAGGGAAGAAAAATGCAGATGTTCTGAGACAGCTGTCTGTAAAGATCAAGGGGATATGTGTGTGTCTGGAAAGACTGCATTGATTTTTATCACCACAAGATGAGTTTTGCTATTATAAAATCAGACTTACGAGGAACATACTGTTTCATTACTGTATGGAGTTGCTTTCAATAAGCTTATGGACAATTGCTAATCTCACTAATCCTGTTAGATGGAACAGCTTGAGCTAAAAACACAAAAAGTCAAAGATTATGGCAGGGACCATTTATGTAAGATGACCTAAAATTACAGCAAAGAGTTCATAAAATTTGAGAGAGAAAGCTAGAATTTAATGGCTGAATTAAAGGCAGCTCTTAAGAAAAGTTACAGGAATGAAGGAAAGGCAACATAGTTCTGTGTATGTTTGTTATGGTGTTACTTATCAAGTACAATTAACATGTTCTGAAATAATGGTTCTCACTGCTCAACCAGCACTGGTATTTACTGTCACTACTGTCAGAACTGCTCAACACCCAGAGAGGAGATGGGGTTTCTAAAGCATTGGCTTCCATTCAAGCATCTAAATTGATAGCCAAGTTCAGAGGAAATATGACTGCATTAGACACTGTCTGAAAGAAATTCTAAGCTAAAATAAGTATTTCTATGCCAAAGGAGCCACGTGTTTTAAAAAATGAAGACACAATGGAGCAGGATAAAGAGATAAAACTGTACCCAATTAAGTGTTATTCCTTAGACTTCTTCCCCAACCTTGCCTGCCTTCCACCTCAGCAATACACAATGTCTTCTTGGTCAGGGAGAACATTCCCTCTCCAAGGTCCTATATCACAGGTTAAAATCCTACAATTATTAGGTAATAGTTGTAAAGCACTAGCACCTAGATGAATGCAGCTTGTGTAAGACTCCATATATACAGATATGCACCAGAAGCACATCTTGGGAAATATGGTACAGTACCCAGTGGGCAAAGAGGGCAGAAAGGGAACAAATGCATACAGAGAAGAGGACAACTTGACTAAGGTCTCTGAGGCCCTTGGCAGTGGAGCTGTGAAGAGATGCTAGCACTGCCAGATCCCTACAGAGTACCGTACTTTTCCAGAGCCATGGACACCACAGCTCACATTTTGTTGTGGACAAGCGACATGGCCCTAAATTAAATGGTAGTGGGGAGCAAAGCATTGATTGTCCTATTAAGTGGGTGTCTGTGCATGGTTGCCAAACGGGAGAGGTAAGAGATATGCATCGGATTCTGATGAATGAAACACAAAAAGATACAAGCACAATCACATGCTTATTGTTGTATAGAGATGAACTCTGTAATTAGCATCTGTGGGGTAGTGTCTCAAAGAGAAAACAAGAAAGGAAATTGCAATGTGTCTATTTATTTCCATAGCTACTGTATGACTGAGAGCTACTCAGCAGCCTCTGCTATTTGTGGGAGGGTTTCCCAACAAGACATACCAAAGGCACAGGAAAAGGGCTTGTGTGTTGTTTTCTCAACAGATAGTAACAGCCCAACAGGTAGAGTTCCCCACCCTGTAAAAGAGAGGGTGTAAAAGAATGCTTTCCTTAGGGACAATGGGACATAAATCTCAAAGTCAGGCTCAGGGCAGAGAAAGAGAACACACACCAATGATGAGTGATGTATGAGGAAGCTGACATTATTCTCAATATCTACTTCACCACTGCAGGGATAGAGAGAGGTGATGCACTAGAACACACAGAGTGGGAAGTACCTGGTCTGCCAGATATGATCACGACTCTCATGCTATCTGTTTCCCAGGTCTGCTCACTATGGGGGGCTGAGGGTGCATCAGACACCTGTGGTCTGAGTGTGCTGTTCACATTAATGACTCTTGTATTATCACACAGTCCTTAATGGAAAGGCACAATGGTCCAAACTTACCAGTCTCTCAACCCTCTCGCTCAGGTCTCTAAACCTTCCTGAGGACTGTCTGGAAAATTCATTATTGTACCGGATGTTGATGAGTTTTACATTGGCACTGTAATAGAACAGCTTCTGATCTGTAAGGGAAAGAAGAGGAACAGGCAATACTCAAAGCACCAAGATGAATGAACTTTAGAAAAACCTAGGATTGACCGACATCCAGACATCTTAGGGAGGGAATGAGCCTTCCCATGTATCCAACCCATTCAAATACAGCTTCCAAAAGCCAGGAGCCCAGGAGCAAGCACTCAACTGAGTCAGGTGATCTAAGCCCAGTTTCCCCAACAGTTACACCTGTGGCCAACCGATAGCACTTTGGGGCTCACACATGATCACAAGCTGCGTCTTCCTGCTGAGTTACCTTCCTTCTTAGCCTACCAACTCAACACCAAGCCTTGGCAGGCAGCTGCTAGTGATCAGGGAGAGGGAACAGAGAAACACCACAGACAGACATGCATAAGGCTCTGTTTGTAACTCACATAAGGGAGAGCAGAGTCAACATAAGCTGACTTCATCACAGAAATAGATAATGAGAAAAATGTGAAATGAGTGAAAGCCAGCAGAAACCACAGCCCTAAATCACCCTGCACAGCAGGAAATGTTCCTGAGATCTGCAAAGATGCTAAATGAGGAAGAAAAGAGAGCTCCGGAGAAACGTGTGGTTTTTTTCCCCAAGTGACTATTAGACAGACTGTTGAAAACTCCCAGCACAAAGGCACAAACAGGCACAAAGAAAATGCACTAAGCATAGGAACAGTGATACCTTACGCAAAACTTACCATATGCCAGAAAATAAACTAGGAGACTAATGGTGATAGCTGCTGCCACTGCTGTTCCAATAACAATTAGAGCAATTTTCCAGGGCTCAAGATGTCTTATTCTGATGGCTGACTGATGAATTCTGGGGAAAATTAGGAATAACAAGGGGAGAAGATTAATAAGAGATTCTTTTCTATTAGACACACCCCCCAAAAAAATAAAAAAGCAAAACTGAAATTTTTTCTCCCTCAACATCACTTGATTATTCCTAGCAATACTAATTGACTTCTCACCCAACACCCTTGAAAATGAAACCATGACTCAAGACTACTTTGAAATAGATGTGGGGATGTGCTAGAAGTCAAATAACACAGACAGATTTGAGGGTTTGGGTTTTTTTACTATTATTAGGGGTGAATTAAATAGGAGTCCCACTAAGATTCTTATGTGACCCCCAACTACAAATTTGCAAGAATAAAACTTATTTTTCAGCTGGGTGATTTGTATAGTACATATCTATGCATTATCCAGGCTGCTCAGTCCATTTCAGCCTTCAAAGCAGAGATGGACAAAAAAAGAGAAAGATATTTCAGAGGGCCAGCCTGTGCTTCCTGTTTTACTCAGATTGAACCTAAAAGCAAAAGGTTCAAGCTTTAAGCAGTATTTGCTGAAGTGGTAGAATGACAGGGAAGGGCAAGGACACGTGAGCAGACATAGGTAGGAAACCTCATCAGATATTTCTCTCTGCTGTGCTCTTAATTACAGTTGCTAATCCAAATTAACTCAAGGAAAGTCAGTGAACAGTCAGTATTATAGTTTAACACTGCCTGAAAAGAAGTTGCTTACAGCAAATTCTGTCTTTGTCTATCAACTCAAAGACACCTGAAGGTCCTTAAAGTAATTTTTCTATTATATTATCAGCCATTACAAAAACACAGGACAGGAAGCCACAGTTTCTGGTAAGGAGTTCTTCCTTCTAGAGTCAGATACCTCACTCCTGCAGATATGCACACTTTCAGGTTAAGGCATAGCCTACCATAGGAAAGCAGGCTGCAGGAATCCTCTCCTGAGAGTGTAAGGCAACTCAGTGAGTTCCCATGTAGAAAGTACACATAGCTTACTCACAGAACATATATCTCATGAACCATAAGTTTAAACACATTAAAATAAGTTGAAATAATTGGAAGCACTACTGCATGCGGGAAAGAGGCAGCAAGCACACTGTGCATGATACATAAATACCAAAGCAGGTCCTGATATTTCATTCGAATCCCGTTGCAATGCCTTGAAATTACAGCCTTATTACTTTGGGTTTGAAAACAACTGACTTAGGCCAAATATCATGATATTTGAGCGGATTAAAAAGGGAATAATAATTTGTCACTCGGATTTCTTGAGACTTGTCCTGTATCTCCTATCTAGTGTTTCCTTCCCTCCTGCTACCCTGTGAAACAGCTATTGACCTCTCATCAAGTTTGATTCAAAATGCATCTGTGAATCCATAGCAGAACAAAACAAACAAAAACCAAACTGAAAGAAAAATAAAAACAAACAAAAATATGCAAATTAAATAGCCCTGTTAAGAGTTCAGAGAAGAGCAGCTCGAAAGTTATTTCTGCGACTACTGCATGGAAGTTGCCTTAAAACATTAACTGGAGAAATGAAAATATGCAAGTATAAATAGTCATGACTCTACCTCATTAACAAGAATATTTCTAAGTAGTAGCTTTTAGGTGAAACCATAAAGTCAGTGGTGAATTCAACTTTAATTTTTCATGTGCGTTTGTTGTTTTATGGTTTATTGGGGTTTTTTCCCCACCACTCCAGCTAGTAGTCTTTTGCATGGTTTATATGCTTTGCAAATGTGTCTACTATGTTTGAAGTGAGAATAAGTTACAAGAAAAACCAACAAAACAAACAAACGAAAAGTTATTTAACTTAAGACAACCTATTCTTGTATTCTTGAGGATCCTGTCATTTAAAAAGCAGTTGTCCTGATTAAGCTGTACAGAAGGAAAACACTCAGAAGGTCTTTCAGCTGTAATGATGCTGGCATAGCCCCAAACCAAAATGCTGGGTTGGAGAAGCCCATTTGAAAGGCTGAATGCCACCTCTGCACCGTAGTAGGTGAGCCTGAAGAAATTACTGCTTATCATATCAGTGAAACAGCGGTTTCAGACCAGAAGTAACATGACTGGGACACAGTTAAATAGAGTACTATAAATTTGAAATCTTTTCAGCATTATTTTGTATATAATGTAATGTGTTTTTAAGTCTTAGTCTTTATTTCCTCTCTTTCAATTTTTATGTTATCATTTATCAAAGAGAAATCCCAGTCTCCAACATTAACTCATGTGTAATTTTACTCTCCCATGTGACTTTCACTTAATTCATGAAACCTGTTTGAGAGCATAATTTCAAAGAGGTGCAGAGGGGTCTCATCACCAAATTCTTCACTGAATTTCCTCAAACAAGAAGCTGTTTGATAAATACATCTTAGAAAGTCACTTAAGAGGGAGGCAGGCATTACTGTTTGGGACTTGGATGTCTTTTTTTCTTTTCTTTTTTTTCTGAATAATCTTTCCTCTTTCCTTTTACATATAGATACAAAACACTTCTTAAATTTTATTCTCCATTCCTAATCTCTTTTAAAAACAAAATGGTTTTTTAAAAAAATATATTTTTCAGCAAAATATCCTTGATTAGGCTGTACCATCTGGATGCTTCCCTATTTGAATAGACATGCTGCAGACCAAGAGGATTTCAAATCCAGGTTTTCAAAGACATCTGTGAGACAAACCCACAAAGATAATTGAACTGATACTTTTCCATTCCCATTACTTTGAGCTTTAGTGGTGCTTTGCTCTATCTCCTGAGGTTCATTCCTCAAACATTAATTATTTTATCTGACAACATGTCCCATTGTGTAAAATTGGATAGTACTTATAGGGATTCAGTACACACAAGAGAATTAACTATGCCAGAACTGAAACAGCTTCGATCCATGTGATGACCTGTCAGGGCTTGAATACTCTTCAGGGAGCTGATAAAGTTCAACAGTGGGAATTTATTTTCTCAGATCAAGAGTCAAGCAATCCTTGCTAACTCCTTGCTATCTACTCAAATAAGAGGGAACAGGGAATGTAGCCTAGAAATGCACAGTAGGATTAAAAACACTACAGCTGGGGAAGTCACTGAAGCCCTCCAGAGTAGAAATGGAAATGGATTCTAAGCCTGAACCAAATACCTGAAAGCTTCCCACTGACCAGAGGGCTTCCTGACAGGGTCCCTTCTGCCTGCTTCTTAGGTAGTCCTTCCCTCTTCCTCAGAAACTCTGCTCTTTCCCAGACAACCATGACAGTGCAGTAATCCTAAATACACTGCAATCACAGTCTGGATTTCATCTCTAGGCAGAAGACTGCCAAGTCCCAGATTAAGATTTGTCCTATGAGGAAGAGGAGTGAAATATTTGCTGACAGAAAGAAATGACAAAAACTGATATAAAATTGCTCAAACTGACATAACAATTTTACTTGTTTGTCCTCTCTTTGTTTCCTAATAATTCTAAACACTGTCTTGGCTTTTTCAACTGATATTCAGCAGTCATTTTGCTAGAAATACACACTGAGACCTTTCCTGAACAGTGGTAGGTGATCCGGAGCCCTGCATTCTGTACTTGGGCTCCTTCTCATGATACACAAACAAGCCCTCCAGGAGCCCTTTCCTCAACAAAGAGGTCACACCAACAAATAGAGAGCCAGAAGGATCCCTCCTGTTGTGCATTTTACAAGGCAGACATAAGAGGGACACAGTTAATTATGTCTGTCAACTTTTAGTAACAGAGGAGTATCAGGAGAAAAAAGTCAGTCTCAAAGAAAAATTAAAAATCTTACCTAGTATAATAACTTGTTTTTTTAAGGCTGCCGTTCAATAGACATCACAAACATTGCATTAAAGGAGTCATGCATGCACTTGCCTCACTGCAGCCTGAAACTGTTAGTTTACAAAGCAATTAGTGTCTTTTACCTATTGCAATTTATATTCCCTTCTTGCAAAGAAATAGAATTACAACTGTCTTCTATGAACCAAAATGTCTGCTTCAGAGGAAAAGCCTCAAAGGTCTTCCTCCCCAGGGCTGAAAGCATGCTCGGACACCTGTGGAACCCCTCCATTATCTGCTGTGAGCTTCATATCAGAGACAGTGTATAGCTAAGTCAGCATGAACCAGGAAAGACAGCACAGGCTCTGCTTTGGCATGCACGCACTGACAGTGTCTGCTCAAGAAAGGTGCTGACAGGACAGACAGATGAAAAGCCAAACCCAAAACAGTCACCTAGAGATGATCTCCTGTGGACTATTATGTGTCCTTTGGTTTTAGCCCTAAGATAGGAATGCTTAGATTGACAAATTTTCTTCACTGTTTTAGAATACATGTAGTACCTCTCTCTTAAGGTGCTTTGAGAAAAAAAGCATTGATAAAAACCACTGTTGGCCTGAGCAACAATTATAATATACAAATACACAAATAATAGGGCAGTGATGTATTTTAATTTGTTTACTTAAATAAATTTGCTTACTGGTATATGGAAACTATACTTCACTCCCAAGGAGTCCAGTACAACAAACCAGCCCTTTTGTGGTCATCATAGTTTGTGTGCAGCTGTGACAACTTCTGTCTACTCAGATTATGACCCAAAGTGTCCAACTTCCCCTGTAGTTTAGAAGCTTATTTTTCTGGATAATAATATGTTTTTCTTTATTTTATACTTTATGTCCTAGTTTTGATTGGAATTCAGCTAATTTTCTGCCTAGTAGCTAGAAGTAGCAGTGCTGTGTTTTAGGCTTAGTGTGGGAATAGTGTGGATAATACACTGATGATTTAGTTGTTGCTCAGTAGTGCTTACTCCAAGTCAAGGACTTTTCAGTTTCCCATGCTCTGCCAGTGAGCAGGTGCAAAAGGAGCTAAGAGGGAGCATGGCCAGGACAGCTACCTTAACTAGCCAAAGGAATATTCCATACCATAGAACATCATCCTTAGAATCATTTTCCCCTGAGTCTCCTCCCCATCCCACTGGGTCAGGGGAGGGTGGGGTATGTGGGGTGTGAGTAGCTGCATGGTACTTAGTTGCTGGTTGGGGTTAAACCACAATATATATAAACAATTGCTAGGCTTGGCAGATAAACAGTGAGATGCTGTAATCTAGCAAAGTATTTTCACTGAGCAGAGATGGACAAATTTCTTCATGGGAAAAAGTGTTGCTGACATTAGAGAAAACTCCTTAGATAAGTGGTTCAGCTGATACTGAAACTCCAGGCAATTCTCCAGCAGCAGAGAAATTGGACAATTCCCATGTTCAGTTCTGCATAAAATCTGTTCCCCTGTTATCACCAAATCTGTCCACAGACCACATGAAGCCTTCAGAGTGTCTTGTATCAGAAGCATGTCAAATTAAGCCATCCCAAGCTTTATGTTAACTTGGTTTCATTCAAAATGAAGATCTGTATGAAATCAGAAACACAAACGTGAAAGGAGTATGTGGTGGAAGCAGAATGCCTTGATTTTAAAATCTTATGCTGACCCAAAATGCTCAATCATAAAACTGCCTGTGAAAAAAATCAATAAATGAAGCACCTCTGAAACACACTCTAACAGGAATAGCAGAGGCCACAAAAGATGCTGGGTTTACACTGGGGCTTGCTCGGTGAATGAAGATGACTAGATTTTAAAGCTCAGAAGAAGGTCTTATCTCATTCTAGTTTTTCTGTCTAAAATGGCCAGAAAATGAGTGAATATGGCAACAAAACACAAATGGCACCAATTCTCTATGAGTCAAATCAGGTGTGGTGTGTACCAGAATCAAAAGTATTTCAGTAGCGTTTCCTGAACTCAGGATCTATTCTGGGACAAACTGAAAAGAATAGGGTTCTGTATGGCACCATGCAGGAACCACATCTGCCTCCTGCAATGATGAAGGTTAACTCCCATTAATGCCAATGGCACATGAGTGTCCTTGCACCAGGACTGGTATCTATTTCCGGTTACACCTCAGCAGTCTGTAATTTGCGTTCATATTGCCCACCTACTGCATGACAAATTGGTGCAAGTGGCACTGCATTTCCACTTGCATGTTCACTTTTAGACTATCACAGATAACACCAGCTGCTCTGTATTTCACCCTGCCAGGGCACAAGATCTTCACAAGGAAGTTGCAGATAGAACACTGCATTTGTGTCCCAGACTGCAGGACACAGCACAACAGAGGGACCAGACCAGGAAGGCTGTCTACTACCCACTCCTCCTTAGCATCTTTACTTCCTGAAGGATTTTAGGCAGCACATGTTCCAGCTTAGCTTGAAATGTTCTGAAAAGAGGCATCTTGGAACTGGATAAAGCTAATTCTGAAATACCCCTCTTATAAGGGACTAAGGCAAAGGAAGATGAGCTCAAACAGCAAGGCCAACACCTCTCCGCTCAGATCCACATCCCTTGCCAGCAAAGAACTCTGGACATCTAAGATTACAAAGGGGCTTTGATTAAGACCAGACAGTTTCCATTCTTTCCCAAACATGTAAATATTTAACTATCCAACACAGATTTTCGCTAATGTACTTTAGATTTTATAATAATCTAAACAACCTTTTAAACAATTAAATCCTTCCCTAAGTAGGAGGCAACCAAACTGTACTCAGATGTTGTTTAACTACCCTCTAGCACACTGTCATTAAAATTATTTTCACCACTGTATATATCAACAAGACATGGCAACTAGGTTTACATCTAACTAGGAAAAAAAATGGCTTTTTGATTCTATTAGGTAGAGAACTCTTATTTAGTTTTCCCTCTTTATTTAACATGCACAAACTGGTATTCACAACTGATGGGGATTTCTTCCTCACCTGACAGTTAGAGCAGCATACCTTTTAATTTATGGATATTAAACAGGGCAGAGGATCTTTAGGTATTGAGCAAGGTACCACTATGGAACACAGAACAAAAAGCTGAACTCGATCTCCTGGCAAAATCAACACTGTATTGACTAAAATTATACTGTTCCCACAAAATGAGAAAAAACACTTAAATGTGCATGAAAAATAAGTGTTGTCCATCCAGAAACAATGTTTCTATTTCAGCATGCCCAGAAATTATTTAAAAAAAATAATTTTTAAAATATTGAGGATGGAAAAAGTAAGTGTCATACAATCATCCACAGCCATTTGCCCAAAGCAATGCCATACAGAAGAATAATATATCACACACAAAAATTCAGCCATCCAGCCAAATCATTAGGATGTTAAAAAAGAAATTTCAGATTCTTTTGGATTTTGCTTCTGAGGTCATACTTTTAAGCTTCATCAACCACTGAGGCAACAATAAGAAAAAAAAACTCATGGGAGATTGAGTATCGCCCATTGCCACATGAATCCAGAATCCAGTGCGTTGAACAGAAGTAACAATTCTAAGAGGCTTGCTGTACATTGTGACCCAATCCCTGCTCTGACCCAAGAGGGCATAGTAGAGTGTTGCAGCTGGAAGACTTATATTTTGTAAAAATACTCTGAACTTTCCAGTGCCGTCTTAAATATTGTTATAGTAAAACAAAACTAAGGCTATCTCTGACTGCACAAAATACTTTCAGAAACAAAACACTTTGTCATTAATCCCTAGAAATATGGCTTCTTCCTTAAAATACAAGGGTCAAAACCAGCATGATGAACCCTATAGTGTTCTCCTTCTGTAGTTGTGCTGCTATCATGGATTTAACTGGAATTTTTTGCAGGATTTGGGGGAAATATTAATGCAATCAGACCTGATCAAATCCCATGGTTTCCAAAAATCATGTTACTAACATTTGATTTTGACACAAAAGAGCTTCCTGGATTCTGCACAGCTGCAATAAAAGCCTGCTGGAGGCAGGATAAGATGATGAGAGGGAGGAAAGGTAAATGTCAACCTGAGCCATCATATCATCTTTCTAAACAGACAGTAAACCCTTGTGCTCCTGGCCATGGTAGAGAAGGATTTCCCTCAACATTTCTCACTCCAGCCACGACACTGTTTTCATCCAGACCACAACCTCCAAAACCTCCCATTCAGCCTGCAATTTACTGTTTAGCTTTCCCTCTATCGCCCCTTTTCAGGCTGAACATTTCAGAGGGATCCATGATGTACCCTAGGTCTAAAAGGATGAAAGAGGCAGAGATAGAGCAATGAACTCCAAAGTCAGGCAAGAGAACAAACAGATTTCTCTCCTGCACCTATGTCCTTCGAGTCCTAAAGCTTTCCCATAGACAGTATTATCTTTTACCACCATTACACCTTCAAATTAGACTTGCTGAGATAAAACATGCCACCTACTTTTGAAGATCCCATGGCAGGTCCCGGTAGGTCTGGTAGCCTTTCTGACCGCCAATGAAGGCTTGACTAAAGTCTGGACTGCGCAGCGAATGGTGCTGGAAAACGCAGGAGTCGCGTTGAGTGGTGTGACGGGAAGGGAAAGGTGTTGAATGAAGATCCTTCATTGAGGCACGGCTGGCGCAACACCCAGCACCCTGTGGGTTATTGCAAAATGAGGGAACGAACTTCAGAATAAAAACAAACAGAGGTAAGCATGGAGTTGATAAGGAGACTGCAACCCTCGGATCAGCTCCGCATCAAAGAGCTCCCCAGGCAGAGATGGACTGAGCAGATAAACCGGCCCAAGCAAGAAGACTTGTTCTTCACTACAGCGGAACAGGAAGTGCGTGAGATTTCCCTTTTCCAGCACTCCCTTTCTGTCCAACTTTTATCCCTAGAGCAGGCCTTCTCCTGAGCAGTAGCACCTTCTACCATACACTCACTGTAAAACCCACGGGGGAGAGGCACCACACTGACCACAATGCTAAGTCACTTGTCTTCTGAGATAGCCAACACAAAAACAAATACAGACATAAATGGCTTGGTCAGCCAAGCCTGATCTACCTCGGTGCTCACTCATCCACAGCTGTCCTGAACTCCCTTGGCATCAGGGACAAGACAACTATAAGTATCCAGCCTCCTAATTACATGTTAGTCATTTAATGGTTGGCATAACCCCGCCTGTGGAAAATGCTTACTCTGTGAAAAGGGCCACCAATCTCCTTGGAATTCCCTTCTCCCAGCACAAATGTGTTTCTTCAGAGCCAGCTGGAAAAGGCAAAAATAGGGATTTACTAGTGAGAAAAATCTTCATCTTGCATCTAAAAACCCAAACCAGAAAGTAAAATTACCAGAAACCAAACCTCTGGTTTCTGGCTTTTGATGCACTTGCATTTGTGCCAATAAGTTTTAAGCATTTGGATTTCCAGTGAAATCTCAAGATTTCAGTCATTTTTATGGGAACACTTAATATTATCCAGAAACAACCTCAGCATAAAGGGAGGGAATAATAAAGAGAAAACAAAATAAAAAAAGGCAAGTGGAAAATTTTACCTGATCATATCAAGTCCTTTTCCCTCTTTCCCCAAAGATGCCCATTCACAGGCATTTCAATGCAATTTTATAAGCACCTGGGCAGACCACTTTGAGGACAATGGGAAAAGCTGATCACTGCTGCACAGTATCTGCTATTTCTCCAACACTGACTTTTTTCCTTTGCTATGATCAAGTTAATTGAGGTTTTAGCTTCTCCTAGCTCCCTGTAAAAAGGGTATTGTTGCAGTTACCTACCTTATGTGGGGCTTTACTGACTGAATATCCTCCCTGGGAATACCCTTCACCCCCCACTCCCTGCCCTGTTATTTTCTTTTTTAGAATTAGTAAAACTCAAAAAACATTGTGCACAAAGGATTCCCTGCTCCACCCAGAAACGCGCACACACCCCCACAGGAACTCCAGCAATTGATAGAGTACTGGAGATTAATTACAAACCAATTCAATGCAGGAGTCAAGAAAATACCTTAACAATCCTTGGGCATTTTAGTTTTTTTCTTTTTTACACTGGGAAACACTGGGAAAAAGTGGTCCTTGAAGTGTTTACTCTGTGAAATGTGGAGAATTTTCCCTGACACATGCAGAAGTTCAATGGCCAACTCTAACCCCCTGGATCAGGTAAAAAAACATGTTACAGGAGAAGTAGGTTTTAGCAAACAGCTAGATTTTGAGACAAAAGTTACCTGAAATCTTGAGCCCTGGAACAAGAACAAAAAGTATTCATTAGAATTGCAAAGGGTTTCAGGAAGAAGTGCTAGAGGAAAGGTCTTGAACAACTGAT
Source organism: Sclerurus mexicanus (assembly GCA_013396755.1). Classification (NCBI taxonomy): domain Eukaryota; kingdom Metazoa; phylum Chordata; class Aves; order Passeriformes; family Furnariidae; genus Sclerurus; species Sclerurus mexicanus. The sequence goes on from VWZF01005207.1 coordinate 48,695, forward strand.
GAATGAACTTCTGGTAACTTTCAGAGCACACTAGGACAGACCTTTCTGTTACTACTCCAGAATAGGAGCAACAAAGACATTCCAAAATCAAATTATTCCGTTTTCTTACAGACAAGAATTTTCTGCAATCTGCTTAATAAAGCTTTGAGTAGGTTGCCTTTGTTTTCCAATTAATTAACTGTTAAAATGAACTGTCCTGCAAAACACTGTGAAATGAGGAAACACACTTGCCTGTGTCAGATTATGCAAAATCAATTTACACATACCTGTCCCCAAGGAACAATGGTACAGACAGGCCAAGAAAAGACAATAATTAAGGAATCATTTTCCTCACAATAAATTACCAAGTTGCAAAGTGCTTGGTATTAGGGTGTTATTCAGTAAGGTAGGCAAGTACTAATCTTTTTTGTTAATACTAGGGAAGCGGTATGGAAACAAGCTATCAAAGTGTGGGGTGGAAATCGGTATGGAAACAAGCTATCAAAGTGTGGGGTGGAAAGCCGAGAATGTGGGTGCACAGGATTTTGAATGAAAGTGTAAAAAGATGTAATGACCATTCTCTCAGTTTAACCCTGCAAAGTCAGCCCAGCCGGTCAGACAGACTGCTTGCCTAAGAATGGTAATAATAGACTACCTTGGTTTATGTTTGCATACTTACACAGGCTCATGGGCTGTAAAGACAAAGAGCACCTTTAGAAAAGACCATTGGCCAGCCCTGTAGCAATAACATTTTTGGAATTTACAAGCAAAGATGTTTTACACAATTGTCTACCAGTTACTCAAGCCAGGCCATGAATTTTAGGCCAAAGACAGCGGTCAGTCGTTACTTTTAAACTGAGAAGTGATTGCTCTTGCCAGTGATATTTTACATAACTGACAGAAGCGCTGTTACACTGCACGGCCTTAAACAACCTGAATTAATTACAGCTGCTTTGAGCAGGGGGTTTGACAAGGTGACCTCTGTACATCCCTTCCAATCTAAATTACATTGTGATTCTGTGAGCATCTGATAAGACTAAACTGGTACACTGCAATGAAATAATTCCCTAGTCCATAATTTTTCCATCAGCACATCGTGACAGTTCAGTTATGGCTTCGGGTCTACCCTCCTGAAAAACACAAAGATATCTTGCATTTGGCCTTCAAAATTATGGGGAAGCTCTGCATGAGCTGCGTTTCTTTATACCTTTTAATTTCAGCTGTGGACATGCTATACAACTTTACTGTTTTGACAGAAAAACGTCACCAGTTTATTATCCCATGCTTTCCTATACTACAAGAAATGCCTAGGTAAGGCTTTCAATAACTGATGGCAATTAATAACTGATAAGTAGAAAAACAAAACCAGAAAATCCACTAAAAGGATAGAATGATTCTCCAGAGCCAGTGTAAGGGCTGGGAGAGAAGCCAAGTCCTTATCTTGAGCCTTGAAAAGACACTTGGGGCCAAATGTTACTACATGCCCATGCAGCTTTGAGATACTGAATGCATGGAGGCTCTCAGACGCTGTAGGAATGGCCTCAAGCTCTGAAGTATGCTAAATCCTGCCCGGGTTGCTTTCCAAACAGTCCCTCTTTCCAGTCCCTTGCAACAGAAACTGCTACACCCCTCTGAGTTGCAGCCAGGGAAGCCAGCCCAGAATACCAGCAACACCCTTAGACAATAGAAGCCCCCCACTGCCAGAGTCATTAAGAAAGAATTCATAGCCTGTCACCCCATTTGAGGCAAAAAGATGGCACACATGTGCCTGTCCTCTGCAGCTGCCCAGCCAGAGCTGCTGCTTGGTACAGTGAAACAGGCCAGTCCCTATTTCCTTCCATCAAGCTAACTAGCCAGTCTCTACATCCACTGTGAGAATCCCCTGCTTCCTCAAGGCACACAGCATCTCCAAAGAGACAGTGTCTGAGATCTTCATATGACTTAGAATAGGTCTACAAAGAAACAAGGCCCATTAAAGTAAAAATAAATCCTTTACGGGCACAGATCAAATTAAACAAAAGAAGAGCAGCATTGTTTCACACATCTGAAGTGACAGAGGGACTTCCTTGGAGCACTCAGACAGACCTCTGTGGAAAGCAGCATACCCAAAACAAGGCTTTCCTATGTCTCTCTGTCCTCCAAAAGTAAGTAGCTTGGATTTTATATCATATTATTTGTTAGCAGTTAAGTTGCAGCTAAGTTGGTGGAAGCCAAATGGAGCCTGGCTCTTTGCAATGCTTTCTGCCACAGCTATTACCTGTTCTAGTTTACTCTGCAGCAGCATGCAAGATCCTATATGTGATTCTTGTCGGTGGTCTCCTGATTTATCATACCCTGCATTAGACTTCAAGGCTTCTTAGACTAAACTAGACATAGGAAAATCCTGTCCAAGACCTCCGTCCTGCAGCTATTTTGACTCTGGCTGTTCTTTCAAACACAGTTTAGGAGATTAGTCACTGAAAAACGCAGCTCGCTTGAGGCAGAACTGCGCAGTACCAGATGAGGGTCCCACTCAGTTTGCTGCCTCCCTGTGAGATCTGGCTGAGCTCACTCTTGGGTAACATGCTTTCTACTTAGGTGGCACAGAATGGACTGTTTTCCCTTCCATGCCCTGCTGTTTCCATTAATTATGCAAAGGCGACAGAGCCAGGCAAGTTTGGGACAACAGTGCTGGGTACGGCATCTAAGGGTCAAGCATGAAGATGAGTTGGTGTCAGAGTTCCTTGGGTTGTCTACCAGGTCTGCCACAGAAACAGCTGAGTGGGGGTCAGCTCACCTGTGACAGTACTCACCACTTAGCCTTGGCCATGTGCTTTTCCCTGAAGCTGCTAAGGCACTTTGGCAGAACATAATCACAGAGTAAATGAGGTGGAAAGGAAACTCTAAAGATGGTCTAGCCCCAAATCCCTGCCGCAAACAAGAGTAGCTGGACAGAGTGATCAGAATCATGTCCAACTGCATTTTGAATATCTCCAAGAATGGAGGCTCTATAACCTTTCCTGACAACCTGTTTCAATGTTCAACCACTCTCACAGTACAGATGTTTTTTCTTATGTTTTCACCACTCTCTAGCATGGGAGACATTATTTCCTAGCACAGTCCCTCCATCTGCTCTGTCCACTGGGAAATCAATGTTCCTATTAGCATTACATAAAATAAACAATTGCATGTTTTTATAAGTTCCCCAAAACATTTTCTCTTTCTTTATAGAATCAATTTATTTGCACCTGAGATAAAGCCACCAGCAATGAATGGCAAACAAAAATTTTTCAATGGAAGTACGATTTAAGAATGGGTTCAATTAAAAATAAAATTCTACCCTAAGAAAAAGCAAATTAACTATCATTTGTTTCTGAACTCTTCTAAACAGATGACTTTTGCAAAGTTTTCTTTACAGCAATAATAGATCTCCAAGCAAGCTGAAATGAAACAGCTCTGTTGGTTCAGCCACGCAAACAGAAGACCATGAGAGTTATTCTTCTGTTAGGTACTTCACTTCAAACCCTTTGACAGAAACTCCACCCACACAGCCAAATACAAACTCCACCCACACCAGCTGAGCATATCCTTGGGTCATGGCACAGTTACCAGCTCTTGAATGCTCTTAAATGCTTTAAGTGTTACATACACAAAATGTGCTCTGTCAGAAAATCAGCACAAAGCAGTTTTCTAACCTATAAAAAAGAAATAAAAAATATTTGTTAAAATGATGCCTTTTAAGAAGTCTGTCTTTAATGCTCCCTTTATTGCACTCGACTGAGTAAAATGTGACAAAAGGGGTACTATTCTTTCAAACAAAAGGCCACCTTCCCATCTATAGCCAAACTGGCATGTCCAGTAATACTGCAATAAAGCTGCTGCATTCCTTTTTATTCTTTTAGATCATCTCAAATTCCAAGACCATCCTGTTGGCTGTTAGGCATTATAGACCAGAATCGATGAATTCCAGCATGTTTCATTCATCAAGAACTTGCTCTTCTAGCTCAGGATATGGTACAGTTTGTATGAAGATTCCCATCCTCAGAGGAAAGGGACAAGAAAAATATCGGATCAGCGTCTTCAACCCACAAGAATAATCAGGAATTGTCAAAATGGGAAGTCAAAACAAGCAGCAGCTGCATGCCACTGCAAACCTCCTATCCTATCAAATTCTCAAAATTACCGCTGTTCCTTGCTATCTCACTTGCAAGAAGGCTGACAAGCTCAGAAAATAGAACCATGATGCCAACAATACCTGACAATGTGCCTTTCCAGTCTATTTTTCAGCAGGACAAAGCTCTGGCTTTGGCGTTGCAGATAAGCAGACAGAACCTGCTCAGCCCCTTGCTCTCACAGCCCACTGTACTTACCACATTTTAATGGGAGCATTTGTTGCCAGCTTTCTGATGGAAGAAAAGGCTGAAATTCACCCAGTGCTGCAGATGCCTATGCTTAAAGCTGAAACAGCTGTAGCCTCCCCAGACTTTGCAAGGATATTGTGTAGCATCTCTGCATCTTCAAGGCAATCTGGACATAGTGCCTTGTCCTCCTGCTTCTCTCTACTTAGCTGAGACAGAGCACCACTGGCAGCCAAGAGCTTAAGGCTCTTATACAATACAATTCACCCTCTAGTGGATGACACAGAACCTGTTTATCTGCACACAAATTTGGGTAGCCTCTGGCCAGGTTGGTAAATTCTGTCCAAGCCTGGATGACGTTTTGCTCTTCTTCCAGCTATGCTCTTCTAACAAGTCAATTAAGCCAGATGATTAAGACTACATAAAAGCCAGCACATAAATCCATGGTATAGGATCAGAGTAACATACTCTGAAACAGAGGAGTCTCCAACTTACACTTGCTTACTGTGCTGCAGAAAATTAGGAAGTACATGAAACAGAAGGTAAATTGAATGGGGTTTATTAAATTTACATATAAATTACATTCCTGTGCATAATGCATTATTGTATAGTTAGATATATCACATTCTGCCTTGAGCGAAGATGTTAATTCCTCTAAAAACATGGCTGAGAGAAATTGCAGCTTGTGGCTTCACAAATAGGCGACAATGCAACTCAAAAGATGGACAAATCTGCTAGACCACCTAGACCAGATCACAAGTTTTGGCTTCAGGTTTCCATAATTTCCCTCAGGAAAAGCCAGACAAGGATGCCATCAGCATAATTTTGAGACAAGTAAGGAATTCAGACCCAACACATTCTCCCACGCCAACACGCCCAGTGGACGAAGGGTGCTCTTTTAACTGCCCTTCATGATAGTCACCATTTATATTGCTTCACATCACCAAGAGGCCTCAGAGCGTGTAAACTACGTAGCTTCCAGAAGAAACTGAATCAGAATTTTCCAGCTGCTACTAGGAAAAATTCCACAAGGCAGTTAAAAATAAAGGCTCCCAAAACATACACCATGTAGAAGCCAGGTCCTCTTCATTCCCATCCTCCTGGCTGTACTGTGCTGGCACTCGGCATTAAGGTGGATCAGGTACTGTATCTCTCCAAGTAGATGCTCAGAACGGGCAGCTCCTTAAGCAAATGACAAGTTCACTTTTTCAGCCTTGTGTGCATCACGTTGGAGAATGAGATTTACTGCAGCATTTGATACAGTGCAAAATGCTTAAGACTTTCAGATATTGTACCCAGAATAAGCACAACTGGAAAGTTCACAGATGTAAAATTAATTTTTTGGACATCTGCTTACCTGTTACGGGGAACCAGTGAGAAAGTTGGTATTTGCAAGAATAAAAATGTTAAGTATCCAAGTTACAATGAAATCCAGCAGGATGGGGAAACCATTATGCACTTTGAAAACCCAAGCCTAGAGTACTTTGAAAACTGGAAATCTATGGTATCTTGTAATAATGCTTTTTGTCATAAAGATCAAATTTTATTCACCATCCTGGTAAGATAATTGCTACCACCAAGTAAAAAAAAATTCATATATGCCTGTCGTACATCCGTTTAAAGCTTCCTCTACAAGCAATATACTTCAAAGTCACGTTCTGCTGAAGGGACTAAAATGAGATTTGTTGGGTTCAGACCTATGGAGCAAGTCTGACAGTTTTTATTCCCTATGTAGAAATTAAGCCACCATGTAAGCCACCATGTTTTGTTTCTGAAGCTCACAAAATTTCAGAAGAGAAGTTCCCTGAGAAAAAGAAAATTAAGCACCGGGTATACACAACTATAGAACACACAACAGCTGCAGAGCTTCTCTGGGCATCTAAATATTCAAATACCTCTAGTGAGGCTCTAGAAAAGTGTGGTTCTCTGTACTGGCAAACAGTCAGGTCATAGGATGTGTGACTTCAATCAAATACTTCTGTTAACCGGATGGAGTGTTGCTCTGTTTGGCAGCATTTGCAGTGGGCTGAGAGGGTCAGAGAGGGTCCCAGAACTGCCATTGACTACATCAACTGACTTGTGCTCAAGTTGAACAACACTCTGATCCTAAGATTATAATCACTAATTATAATCACCTGTTTCTCCCAGACCTTCTAAGTAAGAGCATGCCAAAAGCCTGTTGTTTGCCTTTTCTAACCTGGTATTAGGGTCTTTCTTGCTTACTATGCTGGACCAGCTCCTAATCTTGGCAGTGTGGCCAGTATCTACTCTGCTGAGTTCTTTCTCTTCTGACCACAGAGGGAGAAGAGAGCAGTTGAATGGCTCATTATTTAGCAATTAAGCCCACAGCACTTGTTGTCAGGATCCGCACCCATGTAAAGAGTTGGAGAGCTTGCAGGCATGCCAAGGAAAGCATCCTCATCAGGAATGGGTATGTTCTGCTGCTGGGTTGTAGATAGCATTTGAGACCTACCTGGCAGACAGAAACATGGGCTCCTGAAAACATCAAGTCAGAGAGAATATGAAGTTTGTGTGGTTGAGATCAAATGAGTTAGCTCTGGTCTGGAAATGCGACACAGGCAATTCCTACTTCCTGTCAGAAGAGAGAGATCTTTACATAAGATTACTGAATCAGTCAGGAGTTCTGCCCTGCTCTGAAGGAGATGGGCATTTCCACTGTAATACAAAAGCTTTTTGTTTGTTTGTTTTTTTGGCTTTTCACAGGATACAGCTGAAGATGCACATATTAAATTATAAAGACTTGGGAACAGTATTCACAAGAATAAGCAGTTTGAGCGGGTTTTTTTGACAATGGTAATACTGAGATTGTTACAATCGTCCATCCTGCACAAAAAGCAAAGGGCTTTTATTCAGAAAAAATACAATCTGGACATTTAAAAATGGAAATTAATTCAGCCAGCTACTCTGATATGACAACAGACTGGTATGAAGATAAAGTGGTTTTCGGTCTTTCACTCTCATGTCAAATGCTGTCGTAGAGGCTGTTTATACAAAGCGATGAGTGGGCATACATACACTTGGTCAAAGAAGGTGGACACAAGTTGGTGTTTTCCACTGATTCCTTTTTCAAGACAATACAGCAAAGAAAAAATCTCTTTTCACTGAAGTAACAGTCCTAAGTGATATTAGGAACCAGAACTTCTCTAAGCCATCTTCCATTCTTTATTATAGTACACTCCCTGGAATTATGCAGGAAAAAGCTCAAGAATTCAGAAGCACAGCAGCCTTGGAGTCAGGGGCTGGATTGTAGCTTGCCTATGGATAGATAGGGCCTCGTGAGCACACAGCAAATGTGTGGGCCATGTTTCAGTTATAAGTTGTCTTGGATGCTGGTAGACGGTGGTTTGGGCTCAAATGCTTTGCCTGGGTACAAAAGCTGGGGCCAAGATATTTGCCCATGGAGAAAAAAGGTTCAGTATATCGCATATAGATGAAGGTCGTTGTCCCTGTGACAGACTACTTCCTGAACAAACAACTGTCACATGGATCAAGTCCGTTCCTGTCTGGCTGCAGGCCAAACCAATTTCAAGTCCCAGACTACTCCAAGTTTGCTGGCACTGGATACATGACCACAAGCTAAGCCAGCAGCTCTTTAGACGGTGACCACAGAGCAGAATGTGTCAGAAGAATAGCTGTACACAGCCCACAGAACTTAACCTGCTCCAGGTCTCAGATGCCTGTTTTGGAGTGGATCCAGTTTCGATAGTAAGTCACTCGTGTGTACACTCCTGGTTTATTTCGTTTGCCACATTCATCTCCCCAGCTCACTATTCCCACAAGATACCAGATTCCTCTGGAGTTCGCATGCACCAGTGGCCCACCAGAGTCACCCTAAGGAGAAAAATGTTAACAGGCAGGAACAAAGTAAACAAAATTCACCTTACTAATGCAGCAAGTCTCAAATTGTTGTGTTACAACTGACAGGTATTTTTCTCTAGACCTCAGCTATAATTCAAGTTTCACACAGTTTACTGGCAAGACAGAGGCTGATAGCCTAGGTCTAATTCAGTTTCTCCCAATCCACACCCTCACATCTGTATTCTCTCACACGTGCATTACATATAAACCCCAAACACTGAAGTTCAGACTTCGGACCATGAGCCATGATGCTCTTCATTTGCATCTATCAAGATTTTGAAATGTATAAACTTAAGAGTTCCTAAAGTAGATTTTATTTCTAAAAATCATCACTTGCCACCCCACCTATTTTCCTTTTATTATTACCTATAAACAGACTTACCTGGCAAGCATCCACCTGCCCATCCAAGTATCCAGCACACAACATTCCAGGTGTTATCGCTCCACCATATACTTGTCTACTATTACAGATCTCAGTACTTATAATTTTCACTTCTGCTTGTCGAAGCTGATTAACACTATAGCCTAGAAGGAGAAGTGGCATAACAAATTGCAGATAGGGTATGCAACATAAAACACTCAAAGATTAGGAGTAGCCAGATTTTTCCACAGCTTTTCTGCCATCACAGGCAGTTAGGGAACTACCCAGACAATGGCTCAGGAATAAGAAAGTTCCCCCCTCCACCAAAGTCCTTCAGTTGTTCCCAAATATAACCTGCCATCTTTCATCATCACCAGATACTCTTTAGCATAATACACATAGGGATTTTTGTAAATATTTTGGTGTTAATTTCAACTGTAGGCTACAAGATATGTCCTTGATATCATTGGACAGACCCATTTACCCAACTGCAGTGTAGCTTTGGACAATCACTACATACTCTGATAGTCTCCCACAAAACACAACCTATACAGTTCAATGGCTCAGATTTATAGTTCCATCATCTCTAACCTCAATGACATGGACTAATTTGAAAGAAGCTCAATCAAGTTATTGGATGAAGCCTCAATTATTACTAAAGATATAATAACTGGTGAAAACAGTCATGGTGCATCCATGACAAATCTGAATGGCAAAAGAACTCATGCCAGGCTAAACCCAGAGGGACTGGCCCAGTGGGAATGGTGAACAGAATGTATTCAACTAGCACTGTGCATACTGCAACAAAGAAAAGCTGCTTATAACTCCTCTAAGACAAACCTGTAGGGTCTTCCCCCCATTTCCAATCCACTGACTGAGTCAGAAAAAAAACCCAGCAAACTAAGTTCAAAGATAAATCATTAGGACATGCAACTATCAAACACCAAGTCTAAGAAACTCAAAATAAACAAAAAAGCCCATAAAACTAACATCACTCATCTCAGGTAGTTGTGTGACAGGGCACAGGAAGGCAAGAGACACTCACCATCATTCTCCAATGCTCCCCAACCTGTGACGAAACAGGAAGCATTGTCTGGGAAAATGTGAGATGCTTCAGGAAGACAGACACTGTGCACATCACTTGTGAACTCAATAGCAGAGGCAAGTTCCACAACAGCCACGTCATGTTCGTGATCAAGGACAACGTTACTATATCTTTCATGAACAATAATTCTTCGGACAAGTTTTTTCTGTTTTGGAGGTCTCAGCAGAATTCCAAAGCTAGCAGTCCACCTCCGAGGATCTGTTCCTCTGTAAGATATTGGAGGTTATGTCACAGCCACACAAAACAATATCCCTAAAGGAGCTTAGCTCTCTGTTTAAGCATCAAAAAGCAATGGGACCAGGTTTGCCTAAGGGAAAGAGAAGAGTCAAACTTCATTATCTTTCCGAAGATACAGACAGTAGAGGGTCACAAAAGGTCAGAGCACCCAAGAGTCCTAAGGCCTGTAGGATCAGAAGGGTGCTGATAACTTACCCTCTAAAGCAGTGGGCTGCAGTAACTAGCCAGGTATTACTGATGATTGATGCACCGCAGCGATGGGTCCCATCAAGCTGAATACTAGCCTGCCACGGCCATTCTCCTTCCCGTGCACGCTGCCCACCAATTATTCTCTCCACTCCTGTGAAGGAGAACGCCTGTCTTCGTATTCCACAGCCTGTCAAAGAAAAGACAGCTCTGATTTAGCTGATTGAAGACCCTCCTGGCTGCAGGCACAGGCATAACAGGGCAGTGTGTCTGTCAAGAGATAGTCTTCACTTAAAGCAAGAAAACCAAGTGTCATGGTCACAAGTGTCTCAGGATAGATGCAGGGTAAACAAGGAAGCTTGGTAGACAAGTCAGTACTTTTTCATTAAGCCATTTTCCAGGCACACAAGCTTATATGTACCCCCAAGGGAACTGAAGGCTATGTATTTGAGACTCTGAAAGAATGGATTTTGTCAGGTCACCTCCAGATTAGCCTTGAGAGCAGCAACAAAAGAATAGTGTCCCCTTCCTCCAACAATTTACTTACAGCCACTGTGCCAACAGCACATCTGAAAAAAGTTAGATCCAATTCTCAGAGTCTATTAGAAGATGGAAAGCTAACACACAGATTCTTTGAGACCATGCTGAGGACTGATGAAGTCCCCTGGGAGAGTACTTATGCTGTCTCCCTGTTTCCAGAGAAGCTTTAAGACCTCAAGGGGGAGCACTGAACAGGAGGACTGAGAACCTGCCACTCTCCAGGGCTGAGCCACTGCCTTGGTCTCACTGTGGACAGCTTTTCTCCCTGTCCCATTGTCTATCCTTTTAGCTCAAATCTGGCAGATATCTATTGTCAAATGTTTCTACTTGGAGGAGGGGACAGGAGGGAAAATATTTTTTGAGGATTCCAACAAGAATCTTGGCCTACAGAAACTGTAGTACTTGTGCAAACTTGCTAACAGCAGCTTATCTTCATCCTGAACTTCCCATAACCAACATTAAAGCAAGTGCTTCCCACCACCAAGTCAGAATGCTTGATTCTACAGACAGTACAGAGCCACCAAAACTACAAGAAAATGAGCTCAGGTCTTCCCTGGCTCATGCCCAGTCTCATGCTCTAGTATTAGGAACAAGTTCATTTTTCAACTTATATCATAAAAACATAAGGATTTTATAAATACAGAACCTCTAGAACCATGTCCCTGCACCTTTACTATAAAGCATTTGTACTTACAGTTGTTTAAAAGGTTATCTCCCTTTTCTTTATTCAACTCTGAAATGAAAAGCAAACAGCACGGTGAGTATATCTCATATGCTACATGATCTAACACAGACTCCCTCCCTGTACCCAGCAAACACAAATTAAATGACTTGCATTTCTGCATGGAGTGAAGTATGGTAAATGGAGTAATTTGCTGTGTTGGAGAAGTTCAGTTAAGCCTCTGTTCATCACTGAAAAATATAAGGCCACAGGAGACTCCTTTCTTGCCTTAGCTCAAAGTTAACCAAAGCAGCACGTGACTGCAAGTAGGTCCAAGTTACATCTACATGTATATATAATGTGCACAGCCACCAGCAAACACCTACAGGCATTTGTTCAGATTTAGTGTGGCAAGGTGGTCAAAAGAATCTTCACAAATTCTCAGAGCTGAAATTGACTGGAGCTAAACTGCAACATTTCTGATTTCTACTAAAACCCCTCTGCCTCATTTTGATGGTAACCAGCAATAAAATCATGGGAGAGGATAACTGCCCAGGGAACCTCAGGGTTTTGTTATGAACACTTGCTACAGCAACCTGTCAAACAAGCAAAGGAAATGGCAGAGGGTGGAGAAGGGAACCATCTCAGCCTTGAATTTTTTAATAGCTTGAGAACTCTGCATTTCAGTGCCTGGTGAACAGGTTCTTGTTCAATTCATTGTATGTCTTAAAGTAGTTTGTGAACCCATGGTCACAAAGTTGGTTTTTTGATGAATTGAGTGGACCTATCTTATTCAACACAACCAGGTCACACAGAGAAAGCCTCTTATGCACAGGGGTTTTATCTCATAGTCATAAATCAGTGCGTGTATGTTTTAGTGCTTTTCATGCTCCTTATTCCAAGTTTCCAGGCTGTCAGTCTAACATACAATTCTGAGAAGGCAAAAAAAAGAAAACAAAGATAGCCCATATTTGCATACTAAAGTGAAACTCATTACACTGAAAACAGCAAAGTATGAGAAACAAATTCCTAGCTGAAAGCACAAACCTAAGGCACTTGCCTGTGAGTCTGATGGTAGACTGGTCAACATCCAACTGTGTTGAGGTTGTTTTCAGCCTTCTGCGCAGCACACGGTTGATGTGACCCCAGGTCGTTGCTTCACTGTCAGCAGAGGCAAATTTAAATACCAGAACAACAGATGCAAGCACTCCACCAGGATCTGGGCTACAAACCAACACAAACAAAGTGGTGTTGTTCTCTTTGCCCACTAATGTTCTTGGTTCTGCTTTGTACTGTCTGCCTGTTTATATGAGAACAGGTCTAGTTTGCACAGACATCTAGAACAAACAGCATGGCTGTGCACAAGTAAAGGAGGATGACAATATGTCAGCAGGCCGCAAAAGGTTCTTGCTATGACAATGATCAGGAAGAATTTTCTGGAAACTGTTATAAGCCATAGAGCTAAGAAGCAGCGAAGGGATTGCTGTTTTTGGCCTCCACACAGCTCCTAGTCAGTAGGACACAAATGGCAGTAGTGACAATACAGCAAGTTAAAACCCTTTAACAGGTATTCAACATGCCATTCCTAACAACCATTCGAAAGATCCAGTTTAGAGCCATAGAAGTTCAAAAGGTCTTTTGACATTTCTTTCCATTTAAGTCACTTTTCCATTTATTGGACAGTTAGATCCATTATATTTAGATACATCATGCTCAATAGTTTGAGATCATTTACTGTCACTATGAAATATTTGGCCCAGTATTTTAAAGCAACAGTCTAAAGGAAAATGAACTAAAGCCTTGAGGGAAAGACAGCAGAGATGCAGCTAAGCCACTCCACTATCTATTTGCACAAAGTACCTAGTGTAAACAAGTGTGGAAGAGATACACTGTTAGATCAACCTAAAAGGTATAAAGAGTTCCCTTGGAGTCTAGCTCCCAAGTTCTGCAGTTGCAGCTGATGTACAGTATGGGAGGATTTGGAATAAACTAGCATCAGAAAATAATGTAGAACAGTTTAACGAAACTACTCATTCTATCTAGAGACAGGTAAAGGCAAGAACGTCCAGAAGTGCAGTGGGAAGTCTGGCAGGCATTCTTTGCTGCCTAGGGAAAAGTATCCCACAGCAGAATTGAGCCTTATAGAAATACAACTCCAAAATAAAGCACCATGGAGGAGAGGGAAGCAGTGGCTCTTACCATTGAGAGTGATGCCTAGTTACTGCAGAGGAAAGACTTAAAAGCTGTCACATGGGATCTTTATACCTGTATGTCCCACTTGCCTCCTCTCTACTATGTCTGTGTTCTCCTGTCTATACCCTTGTATCTCACAGTGGACTCGTTTATTCCTTCAGACCTTTACAGAGAGGGAAGACAATAGTCACCTCCTACTGTACACTATGTAGAGGGGTAAACACCAGCTCAAGCTTCCACATGAAGCAATGTGTGATAAAGAGCTTACTCTGCATCTCTCAAGCTGTTAACTAGTAGTGAAGACAAGAATCACCCAATAATCCAGTTATTGCATCACAGCCACAAACAACTGTTGTTCATGTAATGAATCTACAGAAGTATAAGGCCAAATTTCTCTTCCTTTCTGACCTCTGAAGGTAACTAAGCCCTCAGTGTTGTGAGCACTGGAGAAAAGTGGAAACCAGACAAGGCTTAGTCATCCTGCTGGTCTAACCCAAGCATAAGCAATCAGGAATGGCCAAAGGGTAGGAAGAAAAGATATTTAACATATCCTTGCTTATTCCAAGCTTTCACATTACTTACCTTAGACTGACAACGTGGGACCTGATGTACCTTTTACTCAGAAAGGACTTCTTGAATATTTCAGACATCTGTTAAAAGAAAAGGGTGTGTTAAAATACACCTGTAATAAGTACATACTTTCATGATATAAGAGTAATGAGCCTCTGGAACACAAGAAAGTTCTTTCAGATCTCCAAAGCAACCATTACATTTCCATCAGAGGATGCAGATCCAAAATAAACAGCTGAGTTGGCCAATTTCACTGTTCATTCTGCTCTGTGGTTGCCTATTCCACCACAGGGCTGCTGGAACAGACAACACCTGTGCTTACCATCTGCTTGCATACAGTCAGCAATGCATCTTTAACCCACTACAGAAAGGTTTGACAGGTAAGGCCAGCTGTATAAGGATGAGGCACAACCACCTCTGACTATTTCCAATCACACAATTGCAGGACTCTTCACCATAGCTCAGGCATAAACAGAGAAACATCTTAGTTTACCGTGGTTTCAATCTCTTCGCTTAGGTTCCTGAACTCATCTGTGGTTTGCCTTTCGTACTGGGGGTCATAGTTGACATTGGTGATTAGGAAAGACACATTGTAATATCTGTCTTGATCTACAGAGGAGGAAAAAAAAAGAAAGGTAGCTGATATCCTTTGGTACAATTCAAAGATGAACAGTATCTCACAGAACATGGCACAAGTAAGGGTCCCAGACTCTGGCTATGATCCTATCAGCTGTGGAATTACAGCTTTAGCAGCACTTTGGGAAGAGTGGGTTCTGGACCATGCTGATGTACCATGAACTGGCTAGGTGCTCATTTCTTTTTTTAAGACCATCCAAGGGAGCTGCAAATTACACCCACTACAACATTTCTCTGGGGTTCATCTTCTCATTGGCCCAAGGTGAGCACAGCATGAGACAAATCAGCCCACATATGTCCCTTGTGACTCAGTAGACACACTCACTCCTCCCTAGCTGCACTCTGACATGTCCCTTCCCCTCTGAGAGGCAGGTGGCACAGAACTGTTTGCATCCATTCATCAGTTGGGTTAAATTTAAAATCTGTCTCTCTGGTGAATGGCAGAGAGGGGCCCCATAACAGAGAACTGGCAAACAGCAAAGCTAAGATGTAGCTCTGCCACTGCTTCTTCTAGTGTCCTAAAGCAAGCCACGACCTCATCGACTCCTGGTGAGCTGAGATGACAACATGATTAGTTCCATTCCAGCAGGAAGGCATTTCAAAACCACTCATGCTTGTAACTCAGAGACCGGGAATGGAATTACTTGGGTTCAAGTCATTAGCCAAGGTGGTTAGACTTGGTAATCTTAAAGTTCTTTTCCAACCTTAATGATTCTATGATCTGCCACTGTAACTGAGCCCTTCGTAAGCAGAACTGACTCCTGGGCTCTAATAAGCCCAGGAGCTCTGTCCTCTCTCTTTCTGGAATATTCTCACCTAGAGGTGCCAGGTTAAGTTTCTGCAAAAACTCTGTTCAATACCAAGCTTTCTATGCATAGCCTGAGTACCAGACACACCTCTGGCTTATACAGAAGACTGCTATCTTTTGGTTAATCATGGATACCAGTGGAGACACCAGGGCAAAACAAGAAACAAATTGAGGGTTAAAACTGGAATCAGGTAAAGGGTACTTCAAGTATTCTTGCAGGTTTTCAATTCAGATCTTGAATAGGGTTTAGAAAGTTTTCCCATGTGGGTTCTATACCAAGGGTGAATTGTACATTTAAATCATCAGACAAGACAACAGTAGCAGGTGAAACACAACAGATTCCTGAAGACTTATGACAACAGTGGTGCACTTACCATTGCACAAAAAAAATGTAATCAAGCCAATGATGAGGGCTAAGCCAACTATGACCGACACAACAATGAGTGCTATCTTCCATGGCTCTATGCGCTTCATGGCTCTGTCCACCTGGATCACTATCTGTATTGAAGAAAACAACATGGACAAATTCAACTCTAGTACAAAGACAACAGTACATCCTGAGTCTACTCATATCTGACACAGCTTAGCTCAGCTGTAAAATGTTCCAGAATGAGGCAGGTTGGGAAGGACCCCTGGACCATCTGTTTAAACTAGATTCCACTACAGTAGATTGCTCCAGGCCTTGTCTATTCAAGTTTTTATACCCCAATCTCTCAGGACCCCTGGTCCAGTCTCTGCCCACCCTCATGGAAATAGCTTTTTCTTTATATTTAGTCAGAATTTACTGTGTTCTAACTTGCCTCTGTTGCCTCACATTCACCGTTGTACAGGAATTGCTTGTAGAGACAATTTCCCATCAAGTAATATTACACAGATTTCAAGTGCAGTTGACTGCCCACACTGGTGCTTAAACATAAGCATAATAATTCATAAGTGTAACATAAGTGCAATAATTCAAGATTGATGAAATATCTTCTGCATCACAGTATCAGAGATGCCATACAACATACAGCTTTGGTTATTTTTAGTTGGTATGAGTAGTAACATTTATTGATGGGTTTGGGGTTTATCTCACCAAAGCCACAAATACATTGTAAGAGATCACACCCCGTCTCCTGTCAGTCTGTCACAGAAAGAGTTACTCGTGTAAATGTGACAGGGCAACAAGACCCAGACTTAGTGACTTGCTGAAAGCCAACAGAAGGCCTGTAAAGGGGTTGAGAACTTGACTCACACATGGACAAAGGCACATAAGCCTTTCTCCTCCACTTAATGTCCTCCAGTACAGCATTAAGCAAGACAACATTAGGAAAACTGGATTTTTTCGCATATCCTCAGTAACTTCATAGTAGGATGATGCAAAACCCTAAGCACAATTATTTAAGATGCCCAGTAATTCCACAGCACACTATGTAATAATTGTCATGCCACACACTGAGTCTCCACATCATGGTCTGCATTAATACAAGGTATCAGAAAAGCACGTGAGATAATCTCTCAGACATGCCTGGAGTGTCAAATGGCAACCAGACCTGGGGAGGAGGACTGAGCTGGCTAGTCACCATGCTGTTCTACACCCACTGATCCATGTTTGTATTGCTGTGAACCAGACATACTAAATGCTGTTTTTCAGGCCTATGGCACAGCCATTCCTGAGCAACATCTAAGATGGGGACAGGAAGAGGCAGAAAGGCAGGCAGAGAAAATAAGTCTTTGGAGGTTTTCTGATTACCAGGTGGCCAAGAAAAAAAATCACAGTAAAAACAGAGCAGGATACCAGCAGAGGCTCTGTCTTAGGAAACTATCTGAGGGGGCAGATGAGCAGTGAAGGCAAGGGTATGGTGCACAAATCCAAAACAGCAAAAGATACTGAAATGGTGGGAAAGCAGAATGGTGTTATACACTCTGCTCTGATGGCAAGAAAGCCAAGTAAAGCCACAAGTAAGAGATGGCAAGCAAAGCAAAGCAAACAAAACAAAAAACAACCAACCTCCTCCAAAAAAAAAAAACAAACAAACAAACAACCAAAACAAAATCCCACAACAGATAGCACTACAGAGGAATCAGCTGGGAGGTCTGCAGACAGCAAGGGTGTGCTCAGCAAGTGACAGGGAAATTGAAAGCAATTTAATCTCCTCAAATAAAAACTTGGATTTGGCTAGTGAGAGTGCTGTCAGGTATCCCAGTCCAGTCTATTCCTTGAGAAGGGAAACAGGCAAATTTGTACCTGAAACAGGTGGTATACTGGGAAGGAAAAGTTAAACAGGCTTCAGCCAGAATCACAACTGCAGGTAGTCACAAGCAGCAACTTAGTGTTACCAAAATATGCAGGACAGGTGACCAGGATCAAGTCTTCTGCTTCAGAGTCACATACTATAGAGAAGCCCAGTACCTGTGCTTCTGTTGTTCTTACTTTACAGAGGCAAAGTTCTATTCTGTCAGTGCACAGCCCAAATTTTCTCCCCACTAGAGTGGCTCAGTTCCCTGATGGCAAGGCTCTGCAAAATGGACTGTAAGGCAGTTGATTGGAGTCTGAAATCCCAGGCTGGCCAAGGTTACTTTCTTTACAAACTGCAAGCTGCAATAAGCACATAAATAACACACACTAGAACTCAACTGGTTCCACTGAGGCTTTGACTTCTCACCATCTAGACCTTCACTGTATAAACTATCCATTAATCCTGAGGGTTTAACAGACAGAGAGATCCAAATAAAATCCCAAGACCAATGGGACTGTTCTGCCTCAGTTTCTCTAATACACTGCAGCCTCCTTTGGAGCACTCCCATACTCATAGCTCACAGTCTTTCACAGTCCCAGCTTATGGAATTGCAGCACACCTCACAGGCAGCCAATTATTATTCTCAAGGGCAAGCCGCTTGGCTAATCAGAACAGCCCATGACAGTAACATGCCTCTGCCCCTCCTTAGCTAGCCACCTCTCATGCTTCAAAGATGCTGCTTTAGCATCTGATTTTGCTCTCCTCACTGGACAGCTTTTGCTTCCAGCCTGAACCTCTACCATCCATCTCAATCAGATTGGTTCCCTGTGCTGCATTTGTCCTGACCCAGTGTGCTTCTACCTGAATAGCAAATGGGGCACCATCCCTACACTGCTCCTTTGCACAGGGAACACACAGCACAGCCCTGGCAGCATGTGGCTGACTCTGCAGATATTGAGGCAACAGTACTCTGGTATCATAACTGCTGCATTTCTTGAAATGTGTACAGACAGATTTCCTCAAGACATGGCCTTATGCCTAAGCTACAAAAGCTTAAGATTCAGAAAACTGAGCATCTCACTGCCAGTGGGACTTATGTTTTCACAACCAGCACTGTCCTTCTAACAACCTGTCTCTATTTCCTTTTAGTGCAAATACCAACTACAGCAACGAACACTAGCAGCACAGACCCCCTTCCCCTCCAACATTTCAAAACTGTCTGTTCTCTACAGATCACACAGACTCACACGGGCAAAGAGATACCTCAGGAAATGCTGTAGTACCAGGGGAAACAAAAACACGAGAGATGAGGAATAAGAGCCTACTCCACTTCCGATACTGATTTCACTTTGAATTTTTTTAAGAAAACAGTTTAAAGGAAGCACTTCCATATATTTCTGCATTCATATTGCAGAATCACAGAACGGTTTATGTTGGAAGGGACCTTAAAGATAAACCAGTTTCAATTCCCCTTTCATGGACAGGGACATCTTCCACTAGACCAGGTTGCTCAAAGCCCCATCCAACCTGGGCTTGAACACTTCCAGGGATGGGGCAGCCACAACTTCTCCATGCAACCTGTTGCAGTGCCTCAACACCTACAAAGTGAAGAATTTCTTTGTAATATCTAATGTAAATCTTTCCCCTGTCAGTTTAAGCCATTCCCCCTTGTCCTATTCCTACATGCTCATGTAAAAAGTCCCTCCAACTCTCCTGGGGCCCTCTTTAGGCACTGGAAGGTGCTATAAGGTCTCCCTGGAGCCTTCTCATCTCCAGGCTGAATAACCCTAACTCTCTCAGGCTGTCTTCATAGGAGAGGTGTTCCAGCCATGTGGTCATCTTCATGGTCCTTCTGTGGACTCGATCCAACAAGTCTGTGTCCTTCTTATGCTGAGGACACCAGAACCACATGCAGTACTCCAGTACTCTGCAAGAGCAGAGTAGAGGGGTGGAATCACTTCCTTGGACCTGGTGGCCACACTTCTTTTGATACAGCCCTGGACACAGCTGGCTTTCCAGACTGGAAATGCAACTTGCCTGCTCATGTTGAGCTTCTCATCAACCAACACTCACAAGGTGTCAACCAAGATCCCTATATAGGTAAATAATTTGTATATAGGATATGTATTTGTATATAGGATATACAAGTTAAAGTGAAAATATCTTTTCAAAACCAAAATATTTCCTCCCTTTAGCAGCATCTTTTTGACTTCCATCTTGCTAAGATAAATAACAGAACAGGAAAAAAAAATCTCTTTTGCAATGGAAACACCAAGTCTCATCAACTCCCAGTGTACAATTGCCAGTATCCTTCAACTGTATTGTCTGTGTGCAGAATCCAGCTCAGCAGTTTCTGTAATTTGGAGTTTTTATGACTATTTTATCTCACAACTAGGTTGGCCTACCTCTGCTGAGACAGAGGCTAGGATGGTTAGTGAAAGCCAGTTCTTGTTCAAGTTATGTTTGCTCAATGCATTCATTATTCATACACATTATACCTCCAACTAGCTCTTCACCCCCCTAGCCTTTTTGTTATTGTGTCATGAAGAGCAAGATTGTCATGCTTTACCAGAAGAACCACCTGACAGGGATTCCTGTGCCTGGGACATCCCTCTCCATAGTCAGATGGTGTAGTGGCAAGTGGGTCATCCTGTTTAGGAATCAGACATGGTCTTCTCTGCACTCTAGTAACCAAGCAAATTCTGCTCCACCAACCAACACTCGCTGGCCAGAGAAACACTGACTCTCTGCAGTGCTGACAAAAGCAGAACTAGAGATGATTTCATTGCCTCCAGCCATGGATGCATCATTTCTTTCTTCTTGTGGCAAAGAGGCACTGCTTAATAGACAGGCATTTCCCTCAGAAAACCTCCAACACCACAGTTGTCTCTGTAAATGCCTTCCAGAGTCAGGTCTTTTGTACAGCCCCCCAGTTCTTGCTTCCTTGTATCACAGGCTTTGACTTTTTTATTGCCCAAACTCCTGTAAGCTGCAAACTAACCCTTAGTTAGAATTCAGGTAACACCAATGCATTCACCCTCCAGCACGAACAAGATAACTCTCACTCCACAGGAGCAAACCTTAGCAAGAGATCAGCACCCAAACTCCACTGGGACACCTCGAAGGCCAAATCCTCTCTGCTCTGAAAATGATCTCCTCATGGTTTCTGTCTGGAAGCTCTCAGTCTGCAGTGAATTAGTGAGAAGTTTCAGACCCAAGATCTTTTAGTCCAGTACAAAATTGCTTATATTGGCAACACTATCAGTGAACAATGCCTGTTCTCATTGAAAACATGCATCATTCCCAAAGGGCCCAAGACAGTCCATGGAGACAGCAGCATCTCCCTGCTTCACATCACAGTTAACTTGGGTCCATAAAAGCAAACTATTAAATCTCCTAGTTTATCTTTGCTGGCTCTGAGCCACGGATTGTGGTTTGATCACCAAAAATTTATTCCATACTGAAAAAAAAAATCCAAAGGAATTATTTTGAAAACAGATATGTTTTTATAGAATTAAGTAGCTAAAATACACTAAAGTTATGTTTAGAGATATATAAACTCAAACCTTGATACAGGATATTTTAATAAGTGAAATATAGCAAGAAATAAAGCTACATTAATAGTTACTGGCACATTAGGATGAAAAGTTGTACTGAAATTTTACAGAGCTAAAATCATCTGGTCTTCTTTGTGAAACCAGTGAGAAAGCACATAGGATTTCAGGTTGCACTCCTGATCAACCACAAGTGAATTCTTTACCTTCAACTTTGGAACATTTATGCAAAAGCAAAAGACAAGCACAATACACAGGTGACAAGCTGTTTTTACTCTTTCGTTCTGTACCAAGCAGCTAAAAGGTTACTATATTCATTCACAATGCAAGTGATGAAAGTTCAGCTCCCTGCTCTGCCTGACAGGATTTGATTCACTCCATTGAGATTGAGTTACTGTAGTTACCAAAAGCCTCAGCAAGAGCAATACCAGCAAACAGAGCAGAAAATGTCTGCTCAGACAAGAAAAGGAAGTATAACTTTTTCATGTAACCCTAGTCACTAAGCTGCTGGATAAGTAGGGAAGAGCTATCCTGTTCTGTTTTAGAGATCTGCCCTTGACATTTTTTGACTTCTTAAGATAAGCCCTCATAGTACCCCAAACTAGACTGGCTTTTAGATTAATGTCTTCTGGTACCAGCTGTTTACTGAAAGTGTTTTGCGATACTATGCATAGAAGAAAACATGCAACCCCTTCTATGTCTTCCTATAATGAACTTCTTATTATAGTTTTTATTATTATACCCCTGCTAACTGATAATCCAATACTCTCAGAAGAGCCAGTGGCAGAGTTTGGATGGCACATCTGCTGAGGAGGGTCTCTCCACATTTATAGCCGTGACCACTTTTTCCAGTCAGTGTTGGAGATTCAGGTACATGTCTACCATCAGTTTTTCTAGAAGTAGGACCTTTCACAAGACAACTGAACAAATTAATCTGCTGGCATGGTGGGTGCGATTTGAAGATCCAGACTAGGTCCCTGAAGGTACCTCCTTTGGCAGGGTGGTTGGGAATGGCAGCAACTGAAATACATCTGGCTTAGACCAGGAGGCCTGTAGCAAAACACAGGGTCCCAGAGCAAGACATGCTGATTTCTCTCCCACCTTTACCAAAAGCAACCACACCAACCTAACACCTGCTGTGCTCTTGCGGCATACTCAGTACACACACTTTTAAAAGAATGGGACAACAACCTCTACTGCTTTGAGAACTGAAACAGAAGAAACTAGTACCTGCCTAAGTACTGCAAGACCCTCACTTGGATGAAGTCAGTTACCTAACATCCTCAATTACTCAATGTTTGATACCTCTTAAAGCAATTCTGATACAATGAAAGACTTCCAAACACTGAAGAGATCTGCTGAGAGAAACTAAATGCGTGTTCTTCCATGCGTCACACTGAATCAGCTTGATCTCCCCACACCCTCGAACATCCCACAAAAACAGTAGGTGCTGCATGCCACCCCTCTGCAGTCAGATAAAGCATCAGTAATGTATTTGCCACTTACTAATTGAGTTCCTCCCCTTAACCATCCAATTTTACCTAGGTCTTGCTGCTTCCCAAGAGCACACTTCAGCTGGGTAAAGACAACACTCCAGATATTGTTCTTGCCATCTGCATCAAGATTCAGGGGCAACATTTCGGTCTTTGGGATGTCTTAACTCAGGTCTTACCAGAAACTATATCCTTGATGCCAAAATACTGCTCAAACAGGCCTCCCTGATTATTTGATCATCTTTGCAATGAGAAAGGTTTGTTGTTCCATACTCTCTCATCCATTTTGCACACAACAGTTTGGAAGTTAGGAGCTCTTTAAATGTTGAGATAGAGCTGCCTCCCGTACCACTACAACAGTCTGTGGAACATAACTGTAATGCCAAAAACTGAAATATCCTTGATCAGTAATGTGTCTTTTTATAGTTGACTGCCACAGACAACATCTTGAGAAAAACTCCCATGTTCTGAAATAAGTTTTAATAGAAGTAGGAGGACTACTCACTGCATAAGAACTTTACAATCTGCACCAACACAGGAGAGGCCATATCAGTGTAAAGAAAATATTAAGGACATGGCCACTGATTGCAATCAGTTTAGGATAAGGTTCTCTAACTTCTACATCATCTTCCCTCACTCAGATTTCCACTTCTAGCTGTGTTGGTCATAGACAAGTATCTTGTTCTGTTAGTTTGGCAGTCACAGATTATAGCAGTAGATTTCTGCTTTTCAGTCTTCAAAAATAGCTTTGCCTGCCTTCCTTTGTCCTTCTTTGACTGGTTGAAATCTGCTCCAAAAATGAGACACCACACAAGCAGTTGTAGTCTTTGTAGCTTTCCAGTTTGATTTGCATTCCAAAGCAGGGTGGGCAAAATGGTTAGGTGCCAGATTTGGTGTGTTTCCAATCTGATTCTGCACAGATTAACACTTTACTGGATACAGACAAAGTCAAGAGCACAAGAAGCTACTTTTACCAACTGTACTCCTCTTGTCCTGTAGTTCAGCAGTTGTGACTGCAATACATTCTAACTGCACAAATGATAGATCAGAGTCAGGGCACAGTGAGATGACTCTCACCTGTTCTCCACATAGGCCACCTTGATTTGTCATACCATGCTGCAGAGGAGCTAGGGAATTCTCAGAAAACAAATGCATTTTAGTTGAGGAGAAAGGCTGAAATATCAGAAGGATTACTGATGCATGAAAGATCAAATCAGAAGCAAACTCAGACCTAGTGCCATTCTCCCCATACCCTCAGTCAAAGCTCAAACTGCGTTATATATCTACACATGATGTAGCCATGCTGCCCAAACTACCAAGGAGCAAGCCATAAGCCTGTGGCACTCACCTCTGGGTACCACTGAGAGGTCAGCAAGAAGCTCTTCTGTCTGGGAGATGCACCGTCCTGAACGCCACAACACACTGTGCAGCATCTCAGCATAGACTTGAGGCTTTATCTCCCGAATTAAGAAAGAAAGGAGTCATAGGCAAGTCAGAACAAACAAGTCCAGCAAGTCTCAGTGACAGAGGCTTACCCAGTAGCATGATTCCTCTCCTAAAACAATAACAATACACTTCTTTCATCACACCCTTCATCCAGGAATCCTGAAGCCTTCTCAGAGCATTAGCTACACCCTGCAACACCCCAAATCAGAGGAGCCATGAAAATTTTGCAAGGACACAGAGCTTATTTCCTTCTTTGGTATAATTAAGAGCAAATCAGAAATTATGGGCAGGACCAATGCAGAAAATTTGCATGTTCCAAAAAGACAATATTCAGTCCTAGACCAGGTACAGAGCTGACATAAATTGAATCAGTGGCATCTGCCTCTTAACTCCCTTGAACTTCCTTGAAATTGGTCATTTGGCCAGACAAGAATTTGCCCTCATATCAACAGCTAAATTCAAATTTTTCATTCTTCTTTAACATCTAAGGAGTTAGTTTTAATTGTGGTCACCTAGCCACACACACATTTCTGTCCTGGAAAAATTCTTCTGTTTCATAAATATTTGTGATATAAATATTTGCAGGTTGCCTAAATAAGAACTTCTACTTATGCTAGTGACAGCAAGTTAGCTGGAAATCAATTATCACAAGCACAAACTCTAATCTCAATCAGCATTTCTCAATCTTTTCTTGGGAACCCTTTTTTTTTATTTTAAGTTTTCTCAGTACCACCAAACTTACTAGAAAATACATGACCAAATAGCCCTACAAACAGATTTGTTTCAGAAGGCAAATAAAGGAGACAGAACATCACAAGATATATATGTGGCACACATTTTCTTTGCTTTGCTGTAATTAACTTTCTAACCTCTAGGGACTCTTTTCCTCCACCTTAATGACCTTTGTTTGACCCCTCTACAGCTCAGGGATCACCAGCTTAGTAACATGCTGATGTAAATACACCTTACATGGCTGGAGCTCTTCCTTCCACCTTATATCAAATCCATAGCCAAGTAACAGGAAAACTGACTTTCAGAGAAGGCCAGCTTCTTTTGAAGGAAACATAGGCTAAAGATAAACCTCAGCTTCTTATAATTTAGATTCAGCCAATGTCTCAGCATAATCTGTTACAAAACACAGTGAATAGGGTTGTTAATGACACATATAATGTAATTGCTTCTCAATTCTTTAACTGGAAGCTGCATTGCCATCACATATAGGAACACCTGAGTCAGTCCAGATGTGCAAGAGAAATGCAGTCAGAAGCCTAGCTAGAGGGTGACAATTTCCAGGGTAAAGGTTCAAGTGTCTCATGATTACCTGACCTATGTGTAGGTGGTACAAAGACATATTCATTCCAGGCACCTCATGATTCTCAGACATAGAGCCCTTCCTTGTGACTTCGTTGTTCCATAGGTCTAAGAATGCACAACACAGAGCCTTCATGGCAATCCCTGAACAGTTAAAAAAACTATTGCTGCTTAAGGAAAGAGGTTAAACTGAGGGGATTTTTTTAGGGCACAGAAAAGTTCTTCCAGCCCTAGTCTCATGGCAGGAAGGCACTAAACTGATAAAAGATGTAATATTCCTAGTCAAAGGTCCCCCTCTCTGCACAAGGTGTCTGAGTATCTTCTTGTACTGACAATACTTCCCTGCAGCAGAAACCCCAGCTGAGGAACAAGGACAGGCAATAGCCATCAGTGGTTCAGTTGCCAGGTACCAAACTGGTTTGGCTCCTGATTCTAGAGACAGTGCACTTATATGCCCTCTGGTGCTACACTGCCAAACTTCAAAAAAAGCCTGGACAAGTTGGGACATGCTGAGAAGGAGGCAGGGGTTGTGGTCTATGTGGGTACCACACAATAAAAAGAACAGAGGTTCTGGAGGCAGGACATAAGATGCCAAAGACCAGGACCCTCACAATAACCCAGCTGGTGAGGAGGCAAAGTCTCAATGCATGACTGAAGCAATGGAGTAAGAAAGTGAGGCTCAAGTTCACCAGGGACTGGGGAGCTTCTAGGGCAGATTAGGCCCAATGAAGTATGACCAAATGTCCACCTGAAGTGAGAAGGAAACAGGATCTGCACTTCACATTAAGAAATTTCAAACTGACAAGTAGGAGAAAGCAGACTGGTGCACACAGGATGCCCTGTTCTGAATCCTATGGTAGACACTGCAACCAAAAGTAAAGAATGGGATAGAAGTGGACAAAAGTAAAATAGTGAACAAAAGTTTAAAAAAAAAGTCTGATATGAACAGCAGTGGCAGAAAGCCAAAATAATGCTTTCAGTGTTCCACAGAATTCTCTAAGACATTGATGGTACAGACTCAAAATGCTTACCTTAAATAAGGACTTGGACACTGCAGGTATGATGGAAACATGGTGGCAGGCAGGCAATGGAATGTGGAAATCCCTGGGAACCATTATTCCAATTATTTTCATTACTCCGAAGTAAAATGTGAAACCTTTTACATTGATCATTCAGATAATAGTGGAGTTCTGTTTAAGGGACAGGCAGCTAGGAAATCCACAAAATGAGAAAGAAGTCTTGATTCAGTCCCTACCAGTACAAACAATTGGTTTATCATCTTTCTGCCTGAAACATACCAGTATCAGATTCAGCATTTCTACAGACACCGAAAGCCAGAAGATCAACTACTGCCATGCTGAATTTCAAACACTGGAATCACATAAAATTATAAAAATTCCCTAAAAAGAGAACCTTAAAGTGTATGTTTTCTGGAGACAGACTATTTTAAGACATCATGTTAGCCTCAAAGCAAGTGCATCCTGCCTCTCAAAGAAAAAAAAAATGCCTTGAGGAAGCCTAAAGCTAAACATAATGATATCTTAAAGAAACAAAACCTTCTGGCATTAGTAAATAAAACAAATAAATAATAATGGTTATCATGAAGCCAGACCACTATCTCACAGGAATCTCTGCTACATTCATGAATGCTGTGGAAAAAAGAAATACTGGGATGACAATCATGCAATGGTAACTGTTAGTTATCACAGTAAAGAGAAAAACTACAGCATGCTGCAGAAACATCTCATAGTATTGAGATACTATGTAATGAAACAAGAGATGAACTTTGGAATTAAAAAGTATAAAGTGACATACATACAGGAAAGAAACCAGCCCTAGCCCTGTCTACGGAGGATCAGCTGTTGTTATTTTTTTCAGGAATAAGATTGAGGCAGAGTCTCCTATGAGAATAGCAACTCAGGAGCAGTCAATAAACCAAGAGGAATGCTAGAAACTATTTGCAAATAGAACAGAAAAGCAAAAGGAAATAAAGTTAATCCACATTATCCCTGAATCTTGTGTTAAATTCTGCTCCATTTGCCCCTCTGTGATACAGAGGAACAGTAACAGGTCTCTAAAGAAGCAGCACAGCTGACAAAGGAACAAAGCAGATTCTATGTATGGGATGCCCAAATAGACCAGGATTGTGCAACCTGACAAAGGTACAGAGGAAGGGATAGGGGTCTAGAGAGTAACGTGGAGTAGTGAAAACAAAGAGGAAAACACTGTTTACTGTTTCCTCTCATACAATAATTCTGGGACTTCAAACGAGCAGCAGATTTAAAACAAGAAAATATTGTAATATAATATGAGGTCAGGTATGTGACTTCTTGCTGCAACATATGTAAAACATCAACTATTTTGCACATTCAAGGGGAATAATCTTGCAGGGAAGAAAATGCCACAAATAGCTCTTAAGTATGATTATTTCACCTTTATGATCCAAGAATTCCCTGATTCAAATCATCAGAAATTTAAAAAAACACTCTCAAGAAGCACTATAATATTTCATATTCCCTAGGTGTCCTCCACTGATTACTCCACAAGGATCTAGTTCATTCAACTGTCAGGCATTCCTTCATAATAATAATGAAGTACTATTATTCCTGGGATAGAACAACTGCCAGCTTGGAACTGATGTTTTCCCCACCTGTCTTGTCAGCAAAATGTGGTCTGACCTGCAAAGCTAGATCAGTAGCCATTGGAGGGACATATTGGTGTCTTTGCTCTTGAGCAGCTAAGGAACCATAGCACACTCTCATCAGTTGGAAGGGTCCTATTAGGATCATTCAGTCCAACTGCCTAGAAACTATAGGCAGAATGTTTCTCAGCACTCAACAGTGCATTAGGCTCCATGTACAGAGGAAGCTTGTGCTCTGCAGCAACAGGCGTTCCTGGCTACAGAGTGCCCTCTCTGTGTAGTGTCTGTATTTGATGACATATCACACTCCAGGAAGGGGCTGTGATGCCCCCCAGGTAAGCTGGATGGCATTTCTCTTATCTGAGAGAGCCTAAAGCAACAGCACCTCATGCCTTGCATGTGACTGAAATTTGCCACTGTCTTTTTACAATAGACACTTACCTGAAGTCAAGGCAGAAAGTTACTTTTTCTTTCATATGTGCACACTGGGATGACATTAGTGCATCAGTGATTGATGAGCCAAGCATGTTCTTCATATTTGCTCCTCCAAAGCCGTCTGGTTACCAAGGCTTCTGCCAAGGAAACAAAACCCACTTTATTCATAACAATCCTAAATTAACATTAGAATAAAAATCTCCTGAGAGAATATTTCCATTTTTGGAGTGCCCTGCCAGACAAATTGCTCTTCCTTCAAGGAAAAGTCAATATAATTACAGCTCTTGAGACAGGAAACTCACCACAGCTTTGTAGCCACAAGTCTAAGAGAGTTCAGTCCCTAGTGCAGGACACTGCAGATGTGTCGCAGTTGTGATCTGAAGCCACATTCAGGAAAGAAAGGCTGCCTGTGGGCTGTGCAAATTGGAATGAAAAAAGTTAGGCCTATATAATTAAAGTCATAAAAAATTTGCAACACAGGCCCATTGTTACCCACTGCAAATGCAAGTCTAAGTTCCACACCTTATGCTTTTTGTCATGGTTGCATACAAGTATCTTAGCTGCACAATAGTATATTAGCAATAATTTCAATATTACGTATAAATACATTTGAAAATAAATCTTTTAAAGTATTCAGGAAAGACATAACTTTTAAACCTTTGCATGAGGAAAAAAAACACACTATACACCCAATACACTTTAAAACTTGGCTTGTCCCTAAGTTTGAGTGTCCTTTCCCAAAAGGGAACACCCTCTATCAGGACCACACAAACAATAGCTACTAAACCTTTCTTTCCCTTTCTGATTTTATTGAGGGAATATCTTGCATTATGAAACTTCAGGAAACAAGAGAAATTTTCTATACGTAAGGACCTTCATCCACATTTTGCTTTTTCACTTGGTAGCATCACTGTAGCTGAGACTCTAGGGCTGTGATTGATTACCACTGTCAAAGGATTCACTGCCAAGTTTATTTCATTAATAGTCTGTTTAATTCAAAATATGCTTGGAACTTGAAGTCTTCAATCCAAGTTGGGAGTCTGCACTAACCTAAATCTTGGTCTACCTGGTATGTCCAAACAAGATGATCTTGTGGAGGTCAGGTCCCCCTGAACGTGACAATCAAAGTAATACTCAGGCACAGTAACTGCAGGAACTGAAGCTGGAAGAAACTTAATATAACGCTAAACATTTTGATTTTTTTTAATTTTTTTTAAGAGTGTCTGAGCAGAAACACCCTATGATAGCAAGGTATGTATGTCACTTAATTTACCCTGGTTCTGCTGTTAGAGAGAGAGAAGAAAGTCCATGAAAGAGTAGACATGTGACTGATTCCCAGAGCAGGTTCACAGATTCATCTTAAGCCCCACAGTTTTCTACATGGCTTGCACAGAGATGGAGTTTCCCCACAAAGTGCTCACCATCCTGTCTGATCCACAAATGCTCTGATACATTTAGTGTCACCTGAATAATCCCACATCCTATGACTTCATTCCTATTCCTTGCATAAAGGACAGAGTAAGCAAGCCTTAAGCAAACAAAGATAGGTGCTGTTCCAGGCTTTGAAAAGGTATTTGATAACTTCCTTTTAGAGCACTGCTTTGACTTGCCCCTAACAAAACACTAACAGGATAAGTCGCTTTGCTAGAACTGTACCAGCACAAGCTACAGAACACCTAGGATTCTGTTCAGCAGCAACCAGTCCAAATAGCTGCGTACAAGCTGGAAATTATTTACAGCAGAGCTTACTGTGCACGCTTTTATCTTTAGCTGTCCTTTTTTATTACTGTATTACCAAATTAATTGAACTCATGCATATTGCAAACTGATGGAGAGGGATCCAAAGTCAGTGGACACAGGAGTAATTATTTAATGTTTACGGCTCTTCAGTTTTTTCCTTTTTTTCCATCTTGTTTTGCTTCCTGCACCCAAGCAAACTGTATAGTTTCACCCAGAGTTTGAGTCAAGCAGCATTTACTCAGTCTCTCACTTACGATAATCCTAAAAAAACCCTCCTCCTTAATAAATTACTGTGAAGAAATTTTTTGTTTGGAGCCTCCTGCCACCTTGTCATTCTCTTCCCTAATTGAGAAATGTACATTATCCAGAACTGCCCTGACTTGCAGAATGCTGAAGAATTGTCTTAAACACTAATCCGTTAACAAGATCCTGCTCTAGTAATGTGTCACCAGAATTGCTTCAGCAACCCTTGTGACTCCTCCTCATCATGTTTGCCATGACACCGCTCATTTTCTTCCGTAAATGTGATTGAGACACAGACTTGCCCACAGTACATTACTTTAGAGACACAGTACTTGCCACAGTAGTACTTAACCTCTCCTTGGGCAGTTCTTCTTGAGACACAGAGAAGCAAGAACAATTGGCTTCTGCTCTAATGAATTGCCTGGGTAGGACTTAGTGAACTAATAGAAACTGATAGGCTGATGCAGGTCTACAGATCATTCAAATCATCTTCACTGGGTCACCCAGTACTGAGCTATACCCACTAGCTGAAGATTTCTTTGCATTACTTCAGGGATGACTATTCAGGTACAGGCAACGACACATGTGCTTGGAGACTAAGCTACAAGTTTTGTAAAAGGCAAAGTAAAAAAGGGGAAAAGGAACAAAGAGATAAAGAAAAAATATCCCTCCTCCTAATTTGGTTTGGGTTTTACATACATCTCTAAGGGAGGAAAGATGACTCCAAAGAGTAAAGCAATTTGGTATTTGTGTTTTCTGTTTAACACAACTGTTTTACAAAGCTAGTATTAAGATGAAGAGATATTTAATTAACTTATTCCTACTGCAAAGGATGAAATAAACAACATATCCATGAGAGGACAAAAATATTTCCAGGTTATCATTAATCTCTATAAAGAAGGAAATAGAAGTACACATGATCTCGAACACAGGTATGGTATCTAAATCAGGAAAGGGAAAGTGGTGATGAGGAACAGTACAATGCGAATCAAAAATACTGGAAATTAAACCTTAAAGTATTTGCCCATGTATGCTGAGGCTGCTACAAATGACAAGGAACTAAACTCAGCTAAGCAGAGGAAAAAAATTAGAAATTTACATTATTCTCATGCTTCTACAAAAGAAGCAAGGAAAATTAGAAACTATAGCAACAAATAAAGGAATATCAATGTTTGAACTGCTAGACAGCAAAAAGGAACACCTCTAGGAAAGTAAACAGGAACAGTACTAGCCCAGTGGACCCTGCAATCTCCTGGAGTTGGAAACCTTCCTGTCACACTGAAGGCCTTGTCACAGTTGCACTACAGAGATACCAGACTTGGGGAATATGGAGCAAAGACACCACACGAGTAGCCATCAACATGTGAGAGACAGAAACCATGACCTGTTGTATTTCATCGCTCATGTCCATGCTGTGCAGAGCTGCACTAGACCATCACCAGCAAGAACGGTGTTGCCCTGGTTGTATACAACTGCCTGTGCCTCCCAACTCCAGCACTCAGAGAGGGCTTATTCTGGCAGACTAATCCAAATTCCTTTCTGCACCCAAAGCACCCCAGCAGCAAAGACTAGCCACAATCACAGATGCCTTTTCTTGTGAGCCTGGAGCTTCATCACCTGCAGGAAACAGAGTAAAGTGCAGACTGTGTTTTGAGTGCCCTGTAACACTCAGTACCACAGATGGTTCACACAGTGGTGGGAGACAATCTTTCTATAACCAGCAACCTTCCACTGAAAACACTGACAGCCCATGCTTCAAGATTTTACTAGCTGGAACACAGCATTTTTAAGGATTACTTTTTTTCCCTTTCTTTTAGAAATAAGAGAACAATCTCTACCCTGGTACTGCCACATATTTATACTAAAGCAGGAGACTTACATATGAAATACTTAGTTATAACAGTGCTGCAATAACAACACAGCAATATCTTTGTGCTGAGCATACAGATGATCTCCCTGCAGTCAGGCAGAGTTCTCAGGATGTTTCACCCTTCCTGCCTGCTGAAACTGGGTGGGCCAGGCCCTGGTTTGGGTTGCTAAAAAAAGAGAATGCTGGTGCAGGCAGTCAGGCTCACAAAACATTTGGGTGGGGACATGGAACCAAACAGTGCTGGTGACAGCTGCATTTCTTAGGCTGTGCCTGCATACTACAAATAGACTGGGTACCTCCCTTATTTGGGGGGAGATGAGGCTCTTGGACTTCACTGGAAGAAGCCTCTATCTCTCCCAATCATCTCTGCTATGCACAGATACTGCTAGGCAGCATATGTTCAGGGAGCCATGCCAGCACACTCCAGCACAGAGAAACTACAAGGAGAAAAGTTTTGGCAGTGGCAAGCCAGCTCCTGTGTTGTGCCTGTGCAGAGGCAAGTCAGTAAGATAATTTCTGAGACCATCTAGGTAATGTTGGAGACCTTGGTGAAATAGCACTCTGACATTTGCAAGGGATGAAGGGACAATACCTCAGAGCCGAATGGGCAGGAGTTACTCCTCACTCCCAGTTGGCAGGGGAGCAGAGCTGGATTGAGTGGATAGTCAAGGGCCTGCTGCAGGGTCTATTGCTGCTGTTGTCATTGATCCACATGCTCCATTGACAGTGAGAAAGATGGTGTGCACAGTGTGAGACACACTGCACCCACCCTGCCTTCTGAAGGCACAGTCCCCAGGCATGTGCTTGTAAGAGAGCTTTCTGAAGAGCTTAGGGGGCTGATACACCTAACAGTATGGCCTCATCAACATAGTTACTACAAGTTAGGGCAAAGGAGAAAAAATTCAGCTCTGAAAGCTCTCAGACTAATGAGAGTACACCGAGGCTGAAGTGAATCCTAGGGAATTGAAAACAAATCAGGATTTAATTCAAAAGTAAATCAGGCAGTAAATACAATAGAATGCAATAGGGTAAAGTGCAAGATCAATGCTTGTAGGCTAAACAACTCAAATTCTGAAAGATCACGCATGGAAAAGGGGAAAATACTTGCCCATGCTATAGGCAATGCAGAAATAGCTTGGAGCCAGGACTGTGATCCAGCCATCAAAAAGGAAAAGACAAATCTAGTCAGTAGATGCAGATGTCAGAGACAAAAATAGTATGCCATGAACAGCAATATAGACTACACCTGGAGCATCATGTACAATTTTACGTCCACAGACGAACTACACCCAGAGCAGACATGAACTGTTGTCAAGAGAATTAATGGAGAGCCATTCTTACAAGAGGAGGGTAAGAACTAGAGAAGACAGGGCTCCAAGTCTAGTTTAACAAGACACAGAAGACAAGAGCTAGACAATCAAAATCTGCTTGGGTTGCGACTTCACTATAAGACTTGGCTGTAATTAGAAACAGCTACAATACTGTAAAACACCAAGGCACACAGTGGAATAATATCTCCAAACTACATGGCAAGCCATGCATTTTTACTGGAAACAGCCATACTTTGACATTGAATGGCCTGAAGTTGTGTTAGGGGAGATTTAGGTGAGATATTAGAAAAAGGTTCCTCACTCAGAGGGTAGTTGAGCTCCCCAGGGCAGCCGTCATAGCACTACACCTGACAGAGTTCAAGAAGTGTTTGAACAATACCGTCGGGCACACAGTGTGACTTTTGGGGAGAGTCCTGTGCAGGGCTTAGTTGGACTTGATGATCCTTGTGGATCCCCTCCAAATCAGCATATTCTGTGATTCTGTGATTGTACCTGTTGCAATCATTTTGTTTATGACACTTTAAGTGCTGTTTTGCATGACATTACTCACATTCTCAAAGAAAAAAAGTCTTCAGTGGCATGGGGAAAACACTTCTTGGCTGGCTGCAGAGGTTTAGACAGCAGAGAGCATCTCACTGGTAATCCTGGATGATAGCTTATCCTTAAGTAGTCAGCTCCACTTTGACTAGCCCTTTTTTCCCCCATATTCTCTGGACTTGAGTGGAGGAAGCAAAGGAAAACAACCATTCAAAAGGGAACACAAATGGATACATTTTTTAAAGAAAACTGACTGCATGGTTTCTAATCATGTAAACTATCTTCCACCACACAGCTGATGCATGAAGCCACAGGGTAGGAAGAAATCACTCCATATAAAACCCCGTTTCAGCTCACCCAGCAGTTTTCATTGCTAAGCCACAGAGAAAAGTATTCTGAGCTTTGCCAGACTAACTACAGTACTGTTCAGGTGAGGAAAACATGCACAAAGGGTGAATTTTCACCCTTCATCTGTTCTTTCTCTCAGTTTTCACACACAGAGTCTCAAGGTGAACATAAAGGATTTGTCAGGGCCAATGCGTAATATTCATTAAAAATTGATCTTGCACCCATTCTAGAAGAAATGCTTCATATGAACAAGTGTTACAAGACTCATGTTCTAGTCAAGAGCATTCATGACTGTATGACTTAATTGCTAATAAATAACAGGAAATCTCTTTCCCTCTCTATTGTAAAGACAGCCAATATTGACACAACTTGAAGCCATGTAAATGCCATCTGTGCTTGATCCAAAGCTCATTCAACACAGCTGTTAGCACAAGCAGAATGCAAAAGTCTAGAAGTTTGCATGATTTTTAATTCAGGAAGGCAGTAATACTCGCTCACACTGACGTAGTCCACAAAACAAATCCTTTGCAATGATAGGGGTAACTGTACAAGAGTTTGGCATTTGACTTTGCACAGACTAGTGCTCATCCATTGTAAACAGTGTTTTAGTTCAAATACTCCAGAAATTCCTCAGGCCAAACCCTTAGAAAGTGCTTGGCA
This sequence comes from Sclerurus mexicanus, assembly GCA_013396755.1. NCBI lineage: Eukaryota > Metazoa > Chordata > Aves > Passeriformes > Furnariidae > Sclerurus > Sclerurus mexicanus. Next base: position 84,015 of record VWZF01005207.1, read on the forward strand.
ACCCTGAATCTTATGCTGGAGATGACAAGCATGTATTCAAGATGTTCAGCCATACATGACATTCCCCCATGAGTCAGTAAGACCTGGGTTTTTGAGAAAGAAAAGACTTCAACAAAAATATTATGACGTTTCAAAGATATCTTAACTGAGGTAATCTTTGCTACCAGCAAGACCAGAATGAGTGCTAATCCATTTGAAAATGAAAACTTATGTTTCCAACATCTCAAGCTGCAGAGGAAGTTCTCTTACTACTAGCCATACTCCAAACATTGACACTCTTGTGTTATAACTACTGGTAGCTGACTGTTACAAGTATCAATTCCCCTACCCCCCTAGTGTAGCAGTCAGGTGCTGCTGAAATGGCTCTTCTGCCTCTTTCTTCAAGACCAAAGTAGCCAACAGCAGGTAGCTCTGTGCCTGTGCTGTTGTCTGCATCATGCACAGACTCCCGCTTCTGCTCAGGACGGGTGAGGGTTTGACCAAGTCCTGTGTGCCAGCCCCAAGAGGACATTTCAGATACCCCAAGGTGTCTCAGATAGTGTTAGAAGCCAATACAATGACAACTGAATCAAACCCAAGGGGTCACTGCTCTTTCCAGTGCAATGACAGGAATTTCCATTACACTGACAGTATATGCCCTTCAAATATTGTCCCCGAAAGTTCAGAAATGATGAAAGAAAATTAATTCTCAGACATGATCCGGTAGGAAAGTGTTGTTTATACCATAAATAATTCAGGACCCTTACATTGAGAACAACCTGTGGGAGACACTGCTAAAGTAATTCAGACTTAATTTTGCACCAAAACCAAAAGTTTTCAGCTGGTAGGCAATTAAGTAGACATTTCTAACCATCCACACAAACAGTTCCAAGGATTTTTGATAGAAATAGCAAGCTCTACGCCTAGCACCTTTGAGAGTCCTATGTTTGAACACACAAGCTTGCCTTCCAAAGCCACTTGTCTTATGCTGGCTGTTAGGATCACAAGGCACAAGCGCTGTGAGGTGGCCCTGTAAGGAGCTGAGGCTGTAGAGAGATGCCTGCTATCAGTGAGTCACCACTGTATTCAATAGTCAGCTGCCAGCTGCAGGGTAACCTGAACTTACTTCCATCTGATTTATAACAACATGGCAAGCTAATATAATGTTGCCTTGCACTGTGATGGGGTAGAAACAACCATGAAGCCAACATGACTCAGATAAGCTGTACCGTGGTGAACAAAAGCAATCCAAAGGTCACCCCTTTTTCCGGCGTCCCCAGCCATCCTTCCTGTAATGCTGGGGTGCGGCACCTTTGCAGCATTATTAGTGGTTAACGATGAACTTCTTCCTCTATACTGAAGGAAAATAGAACAAAATATTAGGAGAGAATGTAAGAAACCTGCTAACCATCAATCTTTTCTTTTCTCTGTCTCCCCTTCATGTCCTGTATCGTTGTGGTCATTCTCACAAATAGCCCCAGGACTAGTTTACTTAATTTGTATGTAACTTGCCCTAATTAATGTTGGAAAGAGGTGGAGCTGCTGTTGTAAGAGCAAGAGGCAGTCTGTCACTAGCCACAAGATGCAAGATAAAAACCTAACAGGCAAAATTCTCCCACACACTCTATCAAGGCCAGACAAAAATCTAAATATAATTAGTTTGAGAAAATCTAAGCTCATGTTACTCTACTCCAAGTGTAATGTTTGCCAATAACACACATTAATTGTGTGAGGAGTGAAGACTCATTTGTATCATTTAAACTATTAGGTCTTCATTAGACATTCCTAACTGTTAAGTAAAGCAGCCTGCTTTGTTGTAACCATTATCCATGACTGGAATACCATATGCTGCGCTGCTTCATATTTCAGATGAAGGTCTGCATCTTTCTGTCTTGAAAACCAGTCTTCCTTGCCCTTCCCCCTACCTCCACTTCTGGTGACAACTGCACTAGTTTCCTCTGCAGACTGCAGGTTTTAAAATGATAGCTTATGAGCGACATTCAGTTGCACCTCCAGGATGGAGAGGGCTAGCTGCTATTGTCTGAACAAACATCAAAAAAACGGGTTAAGAAAAAGTCTGCTGAAAAAAGAGTATCAAAATACGTTTTGTTTGAAAGATGCTTCACTAGAGCCTAGGTTCTGACCATCTAAAACTTCTGTATGGAATGGAAAACCAGAGTCAGTTTGCTATTTGCAATGGCATAATGCATGATATATGTTATATCTATACATATTTAATAACCAAGGGTGGATTATTTCTCTTCAGTTCTTCATTCTCTTTCAAGAAAGAAAAGCCAAACAATGAAAATCTGTCATGAACAAGAATCCACTTGGCATCAGCTGGGAAAACACCAGCGCTTACTGTTGCTAGATCATACAATCCCAACAGCTGAACTGGTCTCTGACTGGAAGTGGCTCTGATTGTCAGTCAGTCTCTTCCCAGGTCCCCTGTGTACTGGTATTGAACATCTGGAACTGGGAGATTGTCTGTCTGGAACATACAGTTTTATACTACAGATAGGCAGGCAACTCATTCAGATACATCATATCAATAAATTAAAGTTTTTTAAGTGTTGGTTTTGGGATACATCTACTTAGTGCTCCACTAATGTGTTCCAGGATCGCTGTCCACAATATCCACAATTTAAGAGAGGCAGTTTGAACTCTGAACCCCTTCTTGTTACAGCTTACAAACATTATCTAGGACTGTCACTACCGAGTGTGTGCCAAGCATTAGCCAGTTACTTCCCAGCTCTACAAAAGGGGAGATAGGACAGAAAAACCCATCAAGAACAAGCACAAAACTAAGATCCCCAAGAAACCACAAATGGTGTGGTTTAGCGTGGGAATACAGGCAAAAATCACTTAATTTTTACAGTTTTCACCTGTGCTTACCTGTCTTCAGCCACTCTAGCTGTGTATTTAAACTCTGAACACACACAACCGTTCTGCAAAGGATTAAGAAAGGCCACATTTGCTCCTGACACAGCTCACACTGTTGCTCAGCCATAGCTTTTAGTAGGAAAAACTGTTATTCTTCCTTGGTCTGAGCATAATATGCATCAGATAGAGATGTTTTCACGTGAGCAAAAGAACGCAGTTTAGATAAATTCTCAGTTTCATCTGCACCTAAATGAATATATATCCCAACACAATACATATTAGCCACTTTCCTTGCTCAAATTCTCTAGTGCCACACCAGCCATGCTCTTCCTGTTTCCTCCAAGAGCCACCCCTGCCTCTTGCACATGGGCTACCTTCCACACCCTTATGAAGCAACCAAGGTTGTCCGTGGCCATCTTTTGCAATAGTTTTCTACAGCAAGGATGGTACAAAACTGGCTGAAAGGCTATATCAACATTTGATTCTTCCCGACAAAAGAGGAAACAGGATAAAAAGACAGTGCTGGAGGCAATTCCACTCCTGTAAAGACTTTTCCAAACATGAGATAGTGACTGTACAGACCGAGCGTGGACCCACGTGCAGAATTTTCACTAGATACCTATAACAAACCATGTTAACATAGGCCATAGTGAATCAACCCCAAAAAGAACAGAAGCAGATAGGTAGCATCATTGCTTTTTAATTACTCAATTTATTCCCTCTTATTGGCTCTTAGGCAGCTTTGGCAGCCTCTACTGAGCTTAGCTGGTCAGACATCCTCCAGAATGCAGTTTATCCAATTTAATGCTACCTGCAGGATGTCTGCCACACATCCGGTCCTCTGAGTGACAGCAGCGTGGGTGTGCTGGACCTATTCTTAGTGTTTCCCATCAAGTCTCAACAACGAAATGGGTTAAATATTTATAAGAAACACGAAGGTTGTTTAAGGTCACCATACTGGAAACACAGACCAGGTTTATTCTCTGGTGACATAAAAGGTTTTAGAAACAAGGGGGAAAAAGAGACAACACAGAGCAGAGGAAGGGAGTCTACTAAGAAGATGCCTTTCCAAAAGCTGGTGATATCTCCAAATGCAGAAGGCAAAAATAACAAAATGGTTTGTCAAATGCCAACATAATGAAGGCTCAGGTAAAGGACTATTAAAGGAGTAGTGATAGAATATTCAAAACAAAAAGTTAAGGAAATTCTTCACATCAGCCTGGAGAAGTTTGTAGTCTGGAACCTTTCTTTAGAAACAGATTATCTCCTGTGTTCTCCCGAAAGTAAATGTCAGCAGAACAGAATTTGATTTTATGCATTCTTCTATTACCACTTGCTACGGTCAGGTAATATTCACTCAAACATTCAAAAAGAACTTCTTCAAGGTGAAGTAGGACAGGGAGAACAGAAGCTTCCCATCCTGAAGACTCAGACTTGTCAGAGCAGCTAGGAAGGAGAGTTAGTACATTAAAACTTGAGCTGGTTCTCAAGATGCTGCTTCTCTACATGTAAGGTAGCTGGCAAATCAGAAACCATCAGCACATGACAATAAACACAAGAGCAGAAGTGGGACAGGCAACAAAATTTCTGTCAGACTCTTAGCTAACCATCAAGAGGGAACAAGATGAAAAATCTGAGGCCTGAAAGCCTCAGCAGTCTGCCTAACAAGGTGGCAAGCAACCAAACATGCCTCCAAAACAGTAGGGGATGATGCAGTGTGATAGTTTCAATCACTCTGTATTTTCTGAGTTCTCTGCCAACATTTCTAAGCATCTATAGCCAGAACAAGCCACATTTCTCAAGAAAAATGGAAGTGTCTCCTCTCTGATTTTTATTCCTTAAGACAGCATGACACACAGGCAAAGATATCACACTTGAGAGGAGACATGACTTAAACACCTGCAGGACCAGGTTTAAGTTCCAGCACTTATAAAATTATCAAACAATGCAAATGCTACAGGCATTTAGTGAAATTAAAAGCAATTATTTTACAGTGGGTTTTTACACATTATAGAATTACTACCTTGCTGCAACATATGAATGAACAACTGTGTAACATTTATGAATAGCATCATGCAGTTGTCTATCCGGCTTGAAATAACAGGGCAGTTCTGGGCTGACATCTGTTACTTGTAACTGGAGGGAATTTGTCTACAGTTGTGGCAACACTGCAGAAGTCCTCAGTTAGAATGTTGCAAAGCAATCAGCATAAATGGGTCATAAAACAAGGATCTCCCAAGGACATAACCTCCTGCACAACTGACATTGGCCACCAAGAGATAAACTAGCACATTAATTAAACCTGGATCACTGTATGATACAACTGTTCTGGTCTTGCCTAACTTGGATTTAGACAATTACACTACAAAGCTGTAGGAAAAAAGTGAAAGAACAATGAACAAACATATCCTTACAGTATCTCCCATGACAGATGACCTGAGCATGGTACCATACTCACTTCTAATATTTCCATTTTTCTTTTGAACTACAAGTGAAGCAGCAGATCTGGTTTTGGATCCATACCAGGCTGGTATCAGACCCATCCTGTTTGGTATGGGAAGAAAAAAGTACCACAGCCTGGTTTCTTATGGGAAAATGTCATCACACTTCCTCTGTATTTACTGTCAATTGTTTGACGGCCCCATTCAAAAGGGAGATGATGTTTACACATGTACGATGAAAGGCTGGAGTTTGAACTCAGGTCTTCTAGACACAAGAGAACTCTCATGAAAGATGTGTTTAATGACACAGGCAACACCACTGACCAAAAGCCAGTCCGTACAAACCAAACTTCCTTGGTGTCAGTGCACACAGCAGGTATTTTGAGACGGTAGCAAAAATGTTGACTTTGGCTCTGTGAGCAGTGCTAGCCATCTAGATAGACAGACAGCAGAAGCTCAGACAGGCATAGAGGTATTAATGGCTAAAGCCTCTGAACTTGGAATACAGCAGAAAGCCCCTGGTCTGTTAATCTACTTACAGTGTCTAGTTTTTAACTTGGAAGAAAACCAAGTCCTACACTCGCATGCAATAACAGAAAGGAAAGCCATTGCATTCCTTGCCAGCAGGTTCTCAAGAAGACCGCGTCTGTGCACCATGGGCCAGCTGGGACTGTCAAGCAGCCTGCCTGATGTCTGCTGTCTGCTGCCATCTGTAACAAGTCTCACCTGGAAAGCTGACCTACGCATTGCTGGAGTAGCAAGCTCTGCAGAAATTTAAAAGACTTTTCAGCTTAAAAAGGCAAATTTTACTAGAAACTAAAATTAACTTTTTAAACGGGAAAAGCAAAGTGCTTATGCAAAAATTAAAACAAAAAAACAAGCAAACAACAACAACAACAAAGAAATAAAACAGATGTATAGGCATATCCCTTCTAAGAGACTTCTCCCCTTTTGCAGGTTTGATTCTGGTCACTCTGGTGCATTTCTGGATTGCAGCAAACCCTGTACAATCCCTCCCCCAAGGAAGTTGCGCTTTCTACCACCAGGGGTGTGGTCACCTGCTCCATAGCATCTCCTCATCAGTGACAAGCTCCCAGGGCTCTGGCATCCCTTTCGCCACTTAGTAATCAAACAGAGATTATGTCCTAAGCATTAGGTTTCATGACCTTGTACTGTTCTGGAAAAGCCAAACTTCATGTTGTCTGGGTTGCCTTGATACCACCCGTATTTCTGTATGCAATCTAATTCCATCCATTTAAGAGTTTTTAATTTACCGACTGAATGAAACTACCTAGATGTGATGTGATCTGCTTGGTAACATAGGAACTGAAAACAGTACCTTTCACAAATAATCTCATAAACACTGTAAGGTGGCTGAGCCACAAAACAGTGCCCATGCGCTCTCCCACAGAAAAAAACTAAGAATAAGGGGTCCACAAAATCTAGGAATGTCTATTCCATAGATCAACAGTTGTCATCCAGCCTTCCAAGATGAGGCGACAACACTGATCAGGAACTAAATCTGAAGGTTTCTGTATTCCTCATTGTCACAGCCACCTTGTCAGACTTAAGTATAGAAGACAGTTACTGAAGTTGAAAAAAGTATCCTGTGGCCACATCTCAAAATTATGGGCATGACAACCAGAATAAGTGGAATTGATTAAGCTGAAGTGAGTAGCTCATATACTGAAATATTTTAATGCTTTTTCCCTAAAGAACAGCTTTTAAAAAAAGGTCAGTTTAAGTTTTGTTTTTAAGAAAAAATATAGAAGCCTTCAAAACTAAAGCAAACTAGCACTGCCAAAATCACCTTGAGAGAAAAAAAAACCAAAACAAAATGAAACATATTTGTTCCCAAAGCAAAGTTATTTTTGTTTCTCTTTAGATTGTCAAGTTCTTATCTAATATAGCCACATTTGAAGCAACTATAATACCCAAGGAAGCCATAATTAAGATAATTAACCTATCATATACACATAATTATTATTTCTACTTCAATACTCAGAAGAATTACTAACATGTTGCTACATGACACAAATTTTAAAAGAACTTCAAAAGTAGCAGTTAGCAGGTTATAAAATAAAACAGGAGGCAATTAAAACAGTTTAGCTCATATCAGAGACTGCTATCACAGAAGAGTATAGTCTTGGTCTGATTGAGATGGAAGTAATTTTCTTTGCAGCACTCCATATGGTGCTGTGTTTTGGATTTGTGACCAAAACAGTGTTGATAACACAATATTTTAGGTATTGCTGAACAGGGTTTGCACAGCAACAAGACTTCCTCTGTTTCCCACTCTAATTTTATCCTCCTTGCCAGCATGCTGTCTACAAGGCAGGCAAAAGATTGGGACAGGTCACAGACAGGGCAGCTGACCCAAACTGACTAAAGGGATATTCCTCACCACATAACATCGTGCTTGGTAAAAAAAAGTGGGGGTCATATTTTCCAAAGTAAGTGTTGCTTATAGATTGGCTGGGCATTCCACTGCTTGTGGACAGTGGCAGGTTACTGCCTTTGCATCACTTGCTGTTGTACACACACATGCTCCTTTAGTCTTGATCTTGACCCGAGTTTTCCTTCCATTTGCCCTTCTGATTCTCTCTCTCATCCTGCCAGGTGGGCCTGAGCCATCAACTGGCGATCTGTTGCTAGCCAGAATCAGCTCCCCTCAGAATCACAAAAGACAGATCCCTGACAAATCAAGGAACCAGAAGACACGCAGGTCAGATAAAAGAAAATTTAGGACAACTTAGGGTTCTGGAAATTAATTGAAAAATTATTGTAATAGCTAGGGATTTCAAGAGCAGAGACCAAACAGAATATGTAGTTTTTTCAATACATCAGAAACCAGATGGCTGAACAGTTTCTAAACTGCCCGGACAAAGATATAACAGATAAAGTCAGTGCAATAAGACCTCATATTTCTGTACCTGCTTTCATTTTAGGAGATGTGGAACAGAATATCCTCAGGCTTGTGTTAACTTTCTTCAGGAAAAGGAAAGTACTTCTTGAGGGAAAAAAAACTAAAGAGCAAAAACTCAAAATAGAAAACCCCATAAATATGCTTATTTGGGTCCCATAGTTCATGCCTGAGGAGTCCAAGACCTGCAAAAGTGTCCTAAAAATGAAACATTAAATCCTATATCAGAAAAAAAGCACACAAGTGGAGCTTGTGACCCAACGGTGCTGACAAACTCAAAACCACCCTGCAGATTAAATTAGATGCATGTATTATGATTCATCTCAATAATTGCCCAGCAAGCTGTGCCTGAAAAAAACATCTCAGCACGGAAGCATTTCTACACCTGGGTCAGAGAAGGTGAGCTGTACTCAGTTGCCTTACTTTGCAGCAGACTTTGTCGGTGCCTTGCAGAGAAAGCCAGGTGGCAGAGGAGGAGCAGAAAGGAAACCAAATAAATGACAGTTCTCAGTACAGCTGCAATGAGCTGCAGAAGCAGATTGGTCCAATAGCACACAGTTAAAAAAACCAAGGTTCCAAAGAAAAGGAAAAGCCATATTTCAGATGCATCAACACAGAGCTGTGTGAAGACATTCGGTGAGTAGATGCTGCCAGAAAACATCTGAAATAACATGTTAAGTTCTTATGGTTTTTTGGACTGAACCACCATTGCCTCCATCTCAAATCTATTCCATTTAATTACCTGCTCCCACAATAACTCCTTTCTGGGACAAAGCCCACGAAGACACAGGAGTTGCCTAAAGCCCCTCCTGCTACCTCTGACACACGTGCTGTCTCCCTGACAATCACTGTGTTTCGTCAAGACTTATCAAGCCCCACAGGAAGCCTTGCCACATAACTGGCACCTCAGCTTCCAGCAGCAGGGGTCAGTCATTAAGAGTTAGCTCACGTACATTTTCCAGCCAAAGCACTGTACTGCAAACACACACCGTACAAGGAGACGGGGTTATCCACATTGTATCCTAGTTTAAAATGGTGGAGGTTTTTTTGGGGGGAGGCGTGGGAGGCATATGTGCAACTGAGAAAACTTAGAGTTCCAAATGTGCAGAGGCCCCTCAGGATATAATTTAAAATATTACTAATTTGAATTATTCTAGAGGGACATATGTACAGGCTGAGAAGTGCCATCTCAAATGAGAAATATTTTTTGAATCCAATTCATGGACAATTTCCTGAGAAGGATGAACAATTCTTTGACCTTCAACTTTTTCAGTGCTATACTGAAACCTATTATATGAGATCAAGACTTCAAACACATGCAATCCTGCCAATACTGATTCTGATCACTGATTCAGAGCCCAATCATTTCCTTCCAGTATCTCACCTCTTACCACTCACCTACTATAGACAAGATACTTCTTGGTAACTTACTTTCATTTCTTTAACATTTACAGTGAGGCAAAGCACCAAAGTAAGAATCTTACTTCTAAAACCCAAAGGCAGTAGAATACCCACCCTTATGGTATCTGAGCTCTTAATAATTGTCCAACATGTTCTTCCAAGCTTCAGTTACAGATACTCTAAAGCTTCTATAAATAATCAGGAATGCTTAAACTGATCATGCCCGTGGTGGAAGAGGAATCAGAAGACCTAGCAACATCCTTGCAGCCCCAGCTCCTGCTACAGCTCCAATGTTTATCTATGAAACCCCATAGTTTTGCTATCTGACTCATGATTCCAAGCATCCAGTGAGGACAGATAACCATTTGATAAACAAGCAAACTCATGCGGAAAAATATTCCAAAACTTAAAATAATTGAAACAGGACACAGAATGAGCAAGTCTAAACTCCAATCCTATGAAGCATGAGTATTCTGGCAGCCCTAGAAACAGAAAAGCATTGTGGCTTAAAAATAGGGTGTGATACCAGATAACAGCAATGATTCATCTGGAAGACAATGAGAGTACAAAAGCAAGAGACAAGTCAAAACCTGCACTGTAATGACAACACACAGAGTCACAGCCTTAACATCTCCTTTGGTGCTGGAATGAGAGGTGAAGAACAGGGCAACCTGTTTCATGAGTACAAATCATAGGAAAAACTACAGCTATCACAGAAGCAAAAGCTGTCACAAACACAAATGGCTATTACCAGCTTATCTACCAACAGTGATGCACACTGCAGCCATCTGCCATCAACCACAGTAAGCCACTTCTTAAGTCAGCACAGCTTCTGTAATTTGAACCAAGACATTTAGTCACAACCAGAAGTCTACCATAAAGATTGCAGATGTACAAAAGTAACAATATTGGGAGCAAATGTATTTCCTGCCACAGTAACATTATCCACACGGCTATATGTGCAGAATGAGACCATAACTCCTTATGCAGTTGCTAATGTCTATTTACACACTGCCTTTTTTTTAGAAGGAACATAACATTTGGTCCTGTTCATGCTGGTTCAGGTTTTTGGGGTCAATAAATGGATATATATATATATATATATATAACCACTACCCAAACATGTATGCCAAACAAACATTTCTACAGTCATGAGATGGATTACACTTTTTCTTAGCTGCTTTCTGCCCTTCAATTCCCCTTGGATATTGCTTCTAATAGTTTACCCCTCTGAGCAGCTGCTACTTTGAACCTTGTTTTCAAAGACAGACCATTAATGCACACAGTGTCTCCCAAGAAACTCAATAGGCTCTGAAATTTTAAAAACTTGAAGAGGTGTTAGGAAACAGAGTAGAAGAGGCTACTAACCCTATTATTACCAGTAACTCTGATAAAAACAGACCGTGTTTTGCTTTGGTTAAGCTTCCCAAAGAACTACTTATTAATAGAAAACCCTCTACAAACTCACCAAAGGCAAATTTCCTTTTTTCTCTAAAGATGATTTCCCAGACATATTATCCCCATGTTCACATTCAGTCTTTAATCAGACCTTCAACCCTGAACAGCTCTCTGCAGAAGATGTTCAGAACTACCAGCATGGTGAAGCCTTGCTGTGCTTGGCTCCAACAGTGAGAGCTGGAAAAGGTGACCTTTACAATCCGGTACTTAAACAGCATATGGTGCTGCCTCCCTTGCAATTCTTGTTTGAAAGTCTGCAGTATCAGAAAGTAACATCCTCCACATTTCTTCATCAGGACAGAATGGAGGAAAAATATGCTGGCACAAGACAGGGAAGCCAGACATGTGTTCTGTGCATGATGTTATTGAAAGCTCTGTCCATCGTATACAGCTTTAAATTGTGCTGCTGTCAATGGGTGTGAATATTAAGTGCGTGCAGAGCCCTGGACACTATTTTTGTGACCAAAAATACTCCTTGCTTTGCATCATGGTGCTATTCATCTACTTCAGGATAAGTTAGGGTAGGGCTATCTAACTAATAATAGGGTCTATCGTACTACCATGTAGACACCTAGTCTTGTCAAGCTTGTTCTTTAAACCCCTGTCTAATTGGGCTAGACAGTTTGTACCACACAGTAATTGTTCGCATAGTTCCAGTGAGGTGACAGCTAAGAAGAGAGCTGTACTTTCAGCAACTATAAATCACAGCAGAGGGGAGTGAGTAGAGATTACCAAATACATACCTCATCCTTTCAGCACAGAAGAGCATGTAAGCTGAGCTGCAAGTATGGGGCTCACTGGCAATCAAGAATAACTGTAAAACAATTCAGCAAGGACCATAAGGCCATGCTTCAATTCAGGTGTCTGGTTAGGACCTCATGGCTACTCTAAGGCTCAGGCAGGAGCTCTCATAGTTCTCTAAACGACCAGCTGAACTTAGGTCAAGCAAATGCAAATGTCAAAAACAGATCTGAGAAATACATCTCAGGGATGACATTAATTGCAACCTTACACCCTCTCTTGTTTCCCAGGAAAAGAGACACCACACAAGGAGCAAAAATTTACCATTGAAAATATCACTCTGAACAAATCCTGCTATCTCTACAAGAGTTCTAGCTACTCCAAGCAGCACTTTTATGCCAGTGATCTCAAGTGGACCCTGCATTTCCTTTCCTCTAGCCATAACCACTGTGGACACTTTTTCTGCAGCAAAGGACTTAAAATAGTTCACACTGGTCTGGGATCAAATTGTGCACCAAACACAAGATGCTGCCACCTCCTGATTCAGTAGGAGACTGACCTAGAAAACCCACAAAGCTGTACTGGGTTGCAGCTGGACTGAGCACATCTAAACACTACTCACTGCTGCCAAAAGTCCCTTCTTCTCTGTGTTCGTCCTATTTCTTGAAAAGCCATTTCAAATCACATTCTGGAAAGTTATCCATGAAAGAAAAATGAAACTTTATTTCAGATAAGCAATTTAAATCATGTCAATGATGACTATTAAAACTGGGGGCAGCACAACTGAAAGCAAGGGACAGGCAAGATAGAAGAGAGGGTCACCACATCCTGAAGCAGAAACACACTGACTACCTTGGCTGTATCATCTAACCCTGCTCTAGGGGATTTGAAAAGGCAAATGATGGAAAAACAGTCTGCTTTCTAAAGTGGAAGTGCTCAAAGAAGGAAAAATTGCACTGATGATTATGAAATACAGATTCTTCAGGTCTCTCTGCAAAACCAGAATCAATGGGACCATTCAACAAACTCAGCTTTGTCTTAATTTGCCTGTTACTGAAGTGACTATTCAACTTTTCCAGGTCAGTTTGTCTCACAACATGCACTTCCAAGACATTCATCAGGTTTTGTTTATCTATCTATTCAGAAAAAAATCTCACCCTTCATGAAACCCAGTGCAAACAAATAGATATCACTCTTAATACTACCAGCATGAGAATCACATCACCTAAGGGAAGAGGAGAGAGGGGAAAGAGGAAGAAGCCAAAGGGTGGAAAAAATCAGGCAACAAACACGAACAGAAAAAATGATGGGAAAAAGCATCCGTGCCCATATCTTTTAGGAGACAAAAACTTCTTGGCTTCCAAGAACTTAAGTTTCCCTTCCCCACTCTCCCCGCCTTCCCCCACTTTATTAACTTACTAATTAAAAATAATTTTTTGAGTGATAATTACTGGGAGTTTCCTGTTTACACAGCAGTACCTCCATGAGCCAATAAACTCCCTGGCCCAAAGTACCTGGCCTTGACACACAGTCCAGAATACAGTAGTTCCCTGGTAAACAGGAAGCACACTACTACCTGTGCACCGAGGCAGAGGAAAAAGAACCACACAGAAGTTATACTTCTGCACTAGCACCTCCTGCAGCTTGCTTCAAGTGCAAGTCAGAAATTAAATCAAATACAAATAATACTTCAAGTGTTTGCCAGCATTCTTTGGAGCTTTCTTGAAAAATCACAACTTTTTTTAAATTGTAAACATCTTTCATGGGCTGACAGTCAAAAAGCTTTCAGGCATCACAGGGTGGCTTTTGAAAGGCTTTTAGGCATAAGCAAATTAGAGCAAGGCAGAGGAAATGTTTGTTATAACCTGGCATCTTACTATTTCAAGGCTGTAAGCAGATGACAAGGGTTAGTATTCATACATTCTGAAACATACCGGACTTTACGGCAATCGCACACATGGTAACACCAGCCAAACGTATAGGTGTACCAGTAGCAACTTAAACACCAGGATGCAGCTACATGGATGGCTTCCTGCTGACTTGCATCATAAAAGTCCATTTTTTGAGAAGAGCAGAAGCAGTAACAAGTCTTATCCTCCAATCTGGAAGACAAATTTCAAATCAGTGAACTTCGCATTTTATTCTTAGACATGCTAACCTACTTTACGAAAGTGATAGACCCACCTCATCTTGGTTCTCCACAGTTCCAAGTTACACAGACTGCAACAGGCCTACAAAAAAAAAATTCAAAAATACACCTCTTGAGCAATCAGCAACCATCCCCACTCAGTCCCTTGAGAGACAACAGAATGACTACACATAAAAGCCAGCTCAAATCTGTCTCTAATGCAGAATATAATTATTCTCGGCCACCCTAGTAATTTCTCAGTGGTGGCCCATCTCTAATAGAGTCTTCGAAGACTGTCCATCAGCAGTCACTTGCACAAAAAATCAAGGACAAATGGGCTAACATTAAGACGTTATAAAAACCATTTTAAAGGGAGAATTTCCATCTAGCTGTAGTAACCTGATTCTGAGAAGCATTTGGCTGACACCAAGGAAATACTTTAACATTCCTTTAAAATAGGTTTGGGCAAAGCAATTAGCTGTACCTTTAAGTAACTGTATCTCTCAAGTCTCTGGCATAGGGAGACCTGAAAGGAAACTCACTACCAAGCTTAGCACCTTTTCTCCCCCCTTCTTTCCATTGGGACTTGCTGTATTGTAATCCATGTGGGAAGCCACAGCTACCGGCTGCTTTGCTGCACCGAGTCTCTCTTACCCTATAATTCTGGAACAAGAGCCCGTCAATAACAAAGCATACAAATGGTTAAAGCTAAAAGGGACCTCTGAAAATGGTTTAGCCTATATAGAGCCACTACACCCTTGAAAAGAGCATCACCAGCTATGTTCACTGGCAGTCCACACACACCCTAGAACATACTACAGTAAAGGTGCTAGACTCATGCTACCAATATTTGAACTTTGTGCCATGTGAAAGCCATGAAACACGTGAAACCCACCAAAAGGTTCACGACTGGCTTTAAAGCACAGCCTTTCCAAAGCTGTCTTTTTGCATCTGCAGCTTCAAAGAGAAGTACCCTTCCATTTAACTCGTGCTAACGGCACCATCTAGTGCACAACACGCATATAGACCTTCTTTTTATTTTTGCTTTTTTTTAATAGGTAACAAAACATGCAGTAAAGTTAATACCACATGGTAACTTCTAGTAAATCAGAAAAATCCAGATATATCTTATAAATTATGCATGCTAAATACACTTGATGTGTGCATACCAGTTGCTGAAAGGTCACTCCACAAGCAGCTTACCCATGTGACTGGAACAGATGCACAAGAATTGCTCCAGCCTTTGACTACAGAAACAAGAGGTTGAGTAAAACTGCTAGTGTCAAGTCCTGCATATTTGACAAAATAATCCTCCAGAAAATGGATAAAGGCTCATGGGATAAATGCTGAATCAGTTCAGTTATAGCAGTACGGCAATAACCACATTTAATCAAATCAACAAGCCAATACAAAATTGAAGAATAAGTATCTTCATTTCTTTCTGTAAACTTCACAGTCACATCAAAATTTTCACCTCATCACATAACTCCAGCTTTTATTATCTCGCTGCAGAAATATTTCAGTTCTTAGGGGCATTCTTTCATCCTCTGTTCAGACTTTGTTTGCACAGCTTTGAAGTGAGATAGAAAATAACAACCAGTGCTATAGAGTGCCTTTTGTGTTTCAGCCTTCATCTCTCAAAAGAAAAATGCTTCCTTTAGCTAGCCAACAACTGCTGTGCTGACCAGACATTTTTACCAACCTGTCTACTCTGGGAGCACACCAAATATCATGAGCGAAGCAGCCTGGAACTGGATTGTTCTGGAGGGAGGAATTTGAGGCGTTGACTGGCTGCACCTACCAGGGTACTCTAGCTAATACCTGCAGTCTTAAAAAAGAATTATCCCATAGTCTACAGCACTAGTCACCTTGCTATGCCTCTACTCCAGTTAAAAAATAGAAAACAAAACAAAAACAAAAAAGCCCAAACAAGCAAGCAGGTAGAGCTTTTGCAACAGTAGCATGCCAGCTAATGGGATGTAAACTACCATAGCAGATACAACAATCTCTTACTTTATAATTGCAAGTCATACACATGGAATCACTAAGGTTGGAAAAGACCTCCAAGATCATCAATTCTGACATCTGGCCAAACACCATTATGCCAACTAAACCATTTCACTAAGTTCCACGTCTAGTTGTTTCTTAAATGCTTCCAGGGATGGTGACTCCACCATCTCCCTGGGCAATGCTTAACTAACTTCTCTGTAAAAAAATTTTTCCTGAAGTTCAACCTGAACCTCTCCTGGTGCAGTTTAAGGCCATTTCCTCTTGTCCAGTCACTAGTTGCCTGGGAGAAGAAATCAAACCCCACGTGGCTACAACGTCCTTTCAGGTAGTTGTAGAGAGCAATAAGGTCTCCCTGAGCCTCCTGTTGTTTTGGGTGAGCCATGGGCTGCCAGCTTCTCCAGGACAATGCTGGCGGACACAGTATCAAAGGCTTTACTGATGTAGACACATCCACAGCCTTTCCCTCATCCCCTAGGCGGGTCACTTGGCCATAAAAGGAGATTAGATTGGTCAAATTGGACCTGCCTTTTCTAAACCCATGCTGTGGGCCTGATTCCCTGGTTGACCTGTATGTGCTAGTAACCTACTGAAAGCCACTTAAGTGCCCAGGCTTCTTCATAAGCTGCCTGAAAGGGTAACTAAGGTGAGGTGGTAAAGTTTTCACCTAGGTTATGGTAAGATACGCTAACCCCAAAATTATTTTAAAATAATTTGGATGGATTTACACTTGTTTCGTATTTCATAGAATCACAGAATGGTTTCTGCTGGAAGGGATCTTTAAGGTCACTCCGTTCCAACCCCTCTGCTGTTAGCAGGAACATCTTCCACTAGACCAGGTTGCTCAGAGCCCTGTCCAGCCTGGCCTCGAACACATCCAGGGATGGGGCATTCACAGCCTCTCTGGGCAACCTGGTCCAGTGCCTCACCACTTTCAAAGCAAAGAATTTTTTTCTTAGTATCCAATCTAAACACATCCTCTTTCACGTCGCTCTTGTCCCATCTCTACGTGCTCCTGTGAGAAGCCTCTCTCCATCCTGCCTACAGGTAATGGAAGACCACAATTCAGGCACCCTGAAGCCTTCTCTTTTCCAGACTGAGATATCTTTCCTCATCAGAAGGGTATTCCATGCCCCTGGTCAACTTGGCTGGCCTTCCTCTGGACTCTCCTGACCATCGGGAGAAGGAAGATAAAAAAAAAAAAACGAGGAGGGGGGAAAAAAAAAAAGGTACAAGACAACAGAAACGCAGGGAACAGCAATGCCAAACACCAGGGGAAGCCACGGCTACTCTGACCCACTCGAGGCTTTCAGAAGGGGCTCCGTCACTGGAGGGAACCGCCTGGACACGACCCTGTGCCGTGTGCCCTGGGACGGCCCTGCTCCGGCGGGCACGTTGGACCCACTGCAGGCCCTGCCAGCCTCGACGCTACACAGCACAGCTGGCTCGCTTGTTTTCCGGAGTTTTTTGGGAGAAGGCAGAAACCTCTCCCACCCCTCCGCCTCCCTTCCCACCCAGGTGCGAAACCAGCTCCGGGCGCCGCCAGCGACTAAAATGGCGGGCGCGCCCTCAGCGCCGCGCGGGGGTGGGTGGGGATGCGCATGCGCGGGCCCGCGGCGCGCCGTGACGCGCGCAGCGTAAACAAAGCGGCGGCCTGTGGGAAGACGGAAGCGCTACGTGCGGGAAGGGGGAGCCTCCATCTTAGGCGCTCGTCGCGGCGGCGGGATGGCGGCGGACAGCCGCGAGGAGAAGGGTACGGGGCGGCAGGGCCGGGGCAGGCGCCAGGCCCCGGGCAGGCGGGGAGGCTCGGGTGGGAGCGGGGGGATTCCCCCGCTCGTTCCCCGCTCTCCGGGGCCGCCTGGGGTGCTGGTGCTGGGCCTGCACCCCGGGGGAGCGGAGAGGCGGCGGGGCCGGGGGAGCCCCTTCGAGGGCGGCTTTCAGCGTGGGGCGGTCGCCGTGGCTCGGTGCGGTGCTGGGGGCGGCTGGCCCCGGGTAAGGCGGTGTCCCGGCGGCGGCGGGCTCGGGGCAAGGTGACTCGGGCAGCGGGAGCAGCGGTGGGTCCGTGGGCCCTGGGCTTTACATGGTCGACTGCGAGTTACTGCGGGGTATCTTCTCACAGAAAGCGTCTGCTAGATTTAATATTTTTCTGTTAGATTTTTTTTTTTATTTCTGCTTGCATCGCTAGGCCTTTTTTTGTTTATTTGCATGCTTTTTGCAGGATTTTCTATGGAGAGATATAGTTACTTTAACAAGCAGAAACTGGCATCGAAGTATTATTTTGGCAGTTGTCAAAATGGTCCTTTGGCTTTTTGTAGTCAGCTCTGCTTTGTGGGCACTGTGGGTAAATGAATTCGAGTTAAAGGAATTGGACGTTTCCGGAGCCATTACTCTGGATTAATAATCTGGATTATTTAATTAATCTGGGATAATTGCTCTGGAGTAATATAATCACAGGTCTTATAACTGACTGCCGCTATACACGGAAGCTGAAGTGGTCTGTGTGTTGTCTGTGAGATTATATCAATTGCTCCTCACCAAACAGTCAATTTAAGAAGCAAAACCAAAGTTTAAATGTAGAAGATTGCCGTTTGGTGGTTAGTGCAGATAGTGGCAGAGTTATAAAAAAGGTAAAGTATCACTGTGGTCTTGTTTTGTTATGTTAAGTTTGGATTTCTGTGGAGAATACATTTCATGTAATGGTTTTTGCAGGACATGTGTCCACAAAATGACTTTGTCAGAGTGGTGAGGGCTAATATTTAGTGTGAAACTATATCCCATGAAAAATTCCCAATAGATTTTGTTAGAACTGATAAATAAAATTATTGCTGGTGCTTCATTCTTAAAGATATTACAGTAAAACTGGTAAATTAGGATACGATCAGGTTGTGTTAAAACAGATTGGATCTGCCACTGTGGATGAGCAGTGAATTTGAAGAGTTTGCTGTTGTCATCTATAAATTTCTATTCATACAATTATTTATTCAGTTTGGCTTGAATTTTTTTTTTCTTCTCAGTGTTTTTAGTCACTGACAGTGGTCAAGTCATAAGTAGCAGACAAGATATTTTTATCTTTTGTACTTTATTTTGTTTCTAATTAGTTGTCATATGAAAGGGATTATTTTGTCTGAATAGCAGGTGTTGATGCATGTTTGTTTGCAATTGAACTTAAGTGCTCTCTTTGGAAGAGAAATGCTATTTCATTGCTTTAAAAAAATAGAAACAGCTTGCAGACCTGCTTGGTTTGAAATCACCTGGTCTTATCTCTTCTGTGCGCCAAATCAGATTTTTGCTTGGATCCTCTCGTGAATAGATCTAAGACTTGCGGCTAGTAGAGGAGGAATGGCCTCCAAGGTTACTTTCCTGCTGTTTTGGGTGAGTTAAATTTGTTCATATAAGGATCGAACAAAAGATGAGTTGCAGGAGAGCCCTGTTGGGAGTATTTGTAACAAAAAAAAGACTCATTTGGTCCCTTGGCCTTCAGTGTAAAAAAATCCTGTAAAAAAATCTATCCTCTGCCGTTTTTCCTGTTTCTGCTTCTCTGCTTTTCCTGATACTTCTCTGAGGTAATTTAGCTCATGATGTTGAACACCAACAGTGGCAGTTCAGTGAGAGGAATCATTTTGTGGAAGTCAGTTCACAGTATATCCAGTGGAAGTGAGACACAGGAACCAGGCTGTTAAACAAATCTAGAAATGTGTTTTTAAATAAATCAGGTAGATGTATCTACAGAAGGGGATGGGGAAAACTCATCCTGCTCCCGTCTGAGTACTTGTTTAAGGTTTCAACTACAAATGAGGCCCATCTAACCTGGAAGAGATTTATCAGAGAGTATGTGCCAGACCTGCATTTTCTGTTAAATTTTCCTTCTCATTTATTTTTGAACAAACTGATATAGGAGTCTTTTACCACCTCTGAATGCTGCTGCAATAGTTGGGTTAAATTAGTTTACTCCAGTGTGCTGCTGTCTCACCAAGAGGGAGACAAATCTGAGGTTCAATATGTGTGATCTGAGATGAATGATATGTTTAGTATTTTAATCCTAGTGTACCTCTTTTTCTTTAGTATCTAGTTAAAAAAAAATCTTGTGTTCTGGACTTGCCAAGTCTTCAGTGGGGAAGAAGAATGCAAGCCAGGAAATTGCCCATGTTTAGCAGTTGCACAGCCGTGAATCTGACTCTCATGTATTTATCAGTAATAGCAAGAAGTGGATATATAGATATCTACAAACATAAAGGGCTGTTCCCAAGAGAATAGTGGTGCAAGTTTGTGTTGCGTTTGAATACCTGCTATCTGTAAACTGCCAGGAAAGGCTCGATCCAGCTCTCTCTGCACCGCTTCCTTTGCATTAGCTACACCAGTTGGGTAGCTCAGGGATCACTTCTGCGTTCCCTACCACTGAAAATGTGGAGAAGTGTCAGCAGGAAGGTTAGTACACGTGCTGACTTTAGATTTGGTAGTATATGGTAGAAAGACAATCATAATGTTAACTTTTTTTAATGAAGTAGAGTGGGGGAGGTGTGTGTGGGGCATATCTAATATCAAGCTGTAAAACTTCTTTTGTGGCTTGGCTCAAGATATTGAGATAGACAAGTTGCCAAACTGTGGAGGAATTGGTTTTCTGCATTGCCCCAGTTTCATCCAGTACAGGAGTCCTTACCTGCATCATCTACAGATATTGTCAACTACCTGAATCCTTGGAGTTTGCTTTCGTTTTCCTGAGCACAGAAAATAGAATCAATCATAAAGTGAAAAGAACTAAGAATTTAGCAGAAGAAACAGGAGATTTCAAAATTACTACCTTCTGTATTATTTTTCCCTTCATATGCTTAGGCTTAGTTCAGTCTTAATTTTTCTGTTTGTAAGTGAATCACAAAACCCACCCTCCTAACAGAGAAACAACAACAAAAATAGTGGGGCAGGAAGGGAGATCATTTAAGGTGCAAGTTTCAGGATTCTGAATAGTTAATGGTCCCTCCTCTTTACTAATGGCACTCAGACTATCTCCCAGTCTCCCTTTTTCTCAAATTTGGTACAGCCTTTTTTATGTTAAGCTTTCGTTTGTAGGTCAGCTTTCCTACAAAGCTAGTGAGACTTTAAAGCTAGTGGGACTTTAAAGCTAGTGAGACATGAGGAGCCAACTTGGACGTTATTCAGAGTTGTAAATGCATCCTGTGATGTATTTTAATTCTTTTATTTGCTTTGCTTTCTCCTTTCAACTGAAATTGTGGAAATAAATCAAGAAGACATTTTTTGCTCTGTGGCAGATCTGTAATCCTAAAGGAAATGGTTGGGTTTGTAAATACTAGTTGTGTGGTTTACATATCCAGACTTTTTATAGTTGTTTTTGACCTTTTTTTGTGTATTTTCAGATGGTGAACTTAATGTTCTGGATGACATTTTGACTGATGCTCCTGACCAAGATGATGAGTTGTATAACCCTGACAGTGAGCAAGATAAAAGTGAGAAAAAGGGTAGGTGACTTTGGTAGTGAATGTCCAGCAGAAACATAAATGGTAAAAAATGTCTGTCTTATTATAATTGAAGTCTTTAAAGTAGCATATTTTATAACCCGATTCAAGGAGTGAAAGATGTCCAAAAGCCTTTATTTCATGGACATATGCTTATTCATCTGAACTTCCAAGCAGACAGTCAAATCTGTTTCCTTTTCTCTCAAAAGCAGTTGCTGAGTCTGCTTTGTTTTGAATTCATTTGTTGTTAGAAAATTGCTGTCCTTTTTGGTTTCATAAAGTAAGATGAAAGTGGAACAGGGGGATCCCAAAGTCTGGTTCCGGCTAGATTGTTGATTTGGCTTTAGGCCAATCCCATAAGCATTTAATTTATAATTCCCATATATAAAACTTAGAAAAACCTACCAAAGCCTAAAGCATTGCTCTTACAAAAAAAAAAAAGCATGTTTTGGAACAGGAGCTGTTCATGATAAGCAGTTTTGAGTGTTGCTGCAAAGCCTACAACTGGGAGATGCTCCCTATGACTACAGCAGAGGAATTACCTAAAATAGAGAAAGTAGCAGCCTCTGCACAGTTTTTGTTTTGATACGGGAAATAACACTGAACTTTTTATTTCTTTCTATTTAAGGGTCAAAAAGAAAAACTGACAGGATGGAAAATGCTGAAAGCAAGAGGCAAAAACCTTCTGTGCATTCGTCAAGGCAGATGATGCCAAAACCTCCTAGTTCATCAGTTAGCAATAACAAGAGAATAGTGAGTACGAAAGGAAAACCAGTGTCAGAATACAAGAATGAGGAGTATCAGAGGTCTGATAGAAACAAGCGCCCAGATGCTGATCGAAAGATGCGTATGACAAGCAGTTCCAGGGAACCTTACAAAGGACAACCAGAAAAAACCTGCATGAGGAAGAGGGATATTGACAGAAGGGCAAAGTCTTCTACACCAGATGGTTCAGAGGTATTAAATATTCTTGCTGCCTTATAAATAAAGCAGTTTTATGAGACTTTTATAAGGCACGTTCTCTTAGGACTGTGTGTGCATCCTGACAATGTTATATGACTGCTGATTCACTTTTTCTTTAAACATCAGAGAATCAGGCATGATGTGGATAGAAGACCAAGCAGATCTAGCCATTCTTCTAAGGAAGAGGTGAACTCTGAGGAATATTGTTCAGATCACGAGACTGGCAGTAGTGGTTCCTCTGAACAAGGCAACACAGAGAATGAGGAGGAAGGAATGGAAGAGGAAGAAGATGATGAAGGGGAGGAGGATGAAGAGGTAGAAGAAGAGGGAGAGGAAGATGAAGAAGAGTATGAACAAGATGAGAGAGATCAGAAGGAAGGAAATGACTATGACACACGGAGCGAAGCCAGCGATTCTGATTCTGAATCTGCCTCTTTCACAGATGGGTCAGTCAGATCTGGGTCTGGTTCAGATGCATCAGGTAGGCAGCATCATGCATGCTAATCTGAAGTACCATGCCTCTGAAAGTTTGGCTGCTTTTAAAAATAACCACTTCCTGACCATGTCAAAAGTAAGCACACGTCAGTAAGATGTCAATTGTGAAATATCATAGGCAAGGAAAAAGTGCACTGGAAAGTGGTGTTTTCTTACAACAAAACTTGTGTGAATATCTGGTTTACCACGTTGAGAATTCATAGTGTTCTTGACTGCCTTGGCCTTGCTGTTCAGTGCTTTGAAATATTAAGATTAGTATTTTCTTCAGTATCTAGTGGTTTAGCTTTCCACACAATTCATTTTAAATTGGTGTTAAGCTGTTTGGTATTCGTTGACCAGGTAGACTAGTGTAATAAAAGCACCATCTCCCTGCAGAAGTATAGTTGAATCTTAAATAGTGACTGCCTTCAGCATGGGAAATCTAAACCTAAGTTGAAATGATTAGTCATTAGGGCAAATTTAGAAGGAAGGATATGTTTTAAGCAGAAACTAGAAACAAATGCTTCACAGTTGTATGTTATGACTGGTCCTGACTTACACATGTGAAGTGCTAATGACGTAAATACTTTTGGATTTGGCTGTTCGTTGTTTGTTTTTTCTAGGAAAGCAGCTTGCAATCCTGTTAAGATTCCTATTGTGTATCTTCCTTGTCTGAAGTCTCCATAGGTGGTCATCCTGCTTAACATGCTGCCTTTTTTAGCTCAGCTCTGCTGTTTGGAATTACAGAACAGCAAGGTGTAACCTAAAGACAAGTGAAGCTGTAATAACTGTTCTAAAAAGCTCTCTGGTATAACATAACTCTTTTTTAAGAGTGGAAATAGTTGCCTGTGTGCCACAGTGTTTTGTTTTCTATCTCTTGCCATTTTGTGCTCTGAGCAAATGAGCTATATCACTATCGCAACACAGTTTGTGCTTGATGTTGCACATTTGGGTGAAGGCTGTAGAGAACAGCTAACCCACCCTTACTAAAACGCCTAGGGGATAAATTCAGTCTGTAAACATTGCATAGAATTACTAGTTTTCTGGTGCTCATTTTCCTTCCACAAATAAAAAGCTTAAGTAATTAACATTTGCTTCTTTTGTGCATGGTAGTTTTGCAGCAACAACCACAATTATAATGTGCAAGCCAAACGCTAACTTCACTTTTACTGATACCATTTTCCTGTCTCAGTACTTCTTAATCTCAATTTTGCTGGCCACTTGGTGTTTAAAATATTGCTTTTATTTGCTATTGTTTCTTTTTAGATGAGAAAAAGAAGGAGAGGAAGAGAGCTAGAGGTATCTCTCCAATTGTTTTTGACAGAAGTGGAAGTTCTGCATCAGAATCGTATGCAGGTATTCTTTCCTTTTATTGCTTGTCATTGTGACTTGCATCAAATCTTAATGTGTAATCTAAAATAAATGTAACTGGCTGTAGAGATTTATGGGGTATGTAGCTTTGTATAATTTGATATCGATTTCTGGCATGTTGTGTGTGGATACCTTTGGGGGGAAGTAGGCTTTCTTGTTACTTTAATGCTATTCTGTTGCTTAAGTGGAATTCTCACTTTTTTTTTTTTTTTACTTGGAAGATGATGATTCAGTGACTAGTTTTCTGAGTAGGAAATTGTTCAAATACTATTTTAAAAACCAATCCCAAACCAAACAACCCAAAAACAAAACAAACAAAAACAAAACCAAAACACTCGTGCACATTGAGTAGTATTTTTTGTGTGTGTGGGTGCGCGCCAGAAAGCATAATTTGTCATGAATGAAAATTGTATGTAACAAGGCTGTAGAAATTGTATATTATCTCTATTAAGGCTCAATCTGAACAAATGTACTTTGGCTAAACACAGGTTCAGAAAAGAAGCATGAGAAATTATCATCTTCCGTTCGTGCTGTCCAAAAAGGTATCATTTAAATTTGAATTTTTAATGCATGCCCCATAGCAAGCCATTGTCTCGATTGATTAAATTGCCTGTAAGTGGTGATGTTCCGATATAAATCAATTTGAGCACGTAATTGTTCTGAGCATGATAAGTGAATCTTGAGCTACTTTTGCATGTGTTGAAAGTGATATGTGAAAAGTTCAGTCACTTTGCTACTTGCAGAGGCAGCAAATTAAAAGTGAAAGTGCTTAAATCTGAAAAGAGGAACATTTCAGCTTTTTGTGTTGAACAACTTGTGCTTGTTGTGAGTGTTACCCAGTATCTATCCAAAGATAATTATGCAAGGAAATAAATCCTATATATCGGAACATCACTGAATCATGCTGATTTATTCTTTTCTTTACCTGGATATCTGAGTTTTATTTTTGTTTTGGTTTCCCTTGGCATTGTGAGCTCTACAGCTTAGACTTCAAGTTGGGTGGCTGACTGATAATACATAGGTAGGAACTGGGTGGGATATTGTATATTTTGAAGAAAGCAAACAACTATCTACACTCAAAGCAATGTGCTTGATAGCTAAGTATTTACACTTCAGCTTATTTGATTTTTTTTTTCAGACCAAACAAGTAAACTTAAATACATTCTCCAAGATGCAAGATTCTTTCTCATCAAAAGTAATAACCATGAAAATGTATCACTTGCTAAAGCAAAGGTACGTTGAATTTTCTTCAAACTGGTCACTTTGTCTGTTTTCAAACACTCCCACCCATTTTAGTATAGTAGATATAGGTGAGTTCTTTTCTGCATCACTCAGATCATGGTAGGTGCAGGGATAAAAGCTACTGCACCCTGGTTGTTCTGCTTCCACTGTAACCTACAGAAGTTTCTAGACCATCAGTCATTTATCCTGATAAGAGTAAGGTTAAAAAGGGGCCTCAGGGTCTATTTGATAATATCCTAAGCTAACCTCCATCAGGAATGCTGGGCTGGTATTTTCTCCCTTTCATCAGCACCTCTCTTAGTATTGCTCTGCTGTGAGGAGGCTGAGAAGGTTGTTTTGGCTTTCATCTAATGCTATAAAAGCAATTTTTCTCAGTTGATTCAGGCATGTGAAGCTTTACTGTTGAGATGTAAGCCTGGCACTGCTGGTGTTGCTTCAAATGGAGGAAAAAACCCCTTCCTAACAGTATAGATAAAGCAGAGAACAGTTTTTCAGTGAAAGCGCTTCCAGGTGCCCAGTACATAAGTGCACACACCAGCATAGAATTCTCACAGTTTTATAGCTTTAACTAATTACCATATGTAGTGGGTACATCCAACCTGAAAACCATTTGCCCTTTGTATCACCCTTAGAACTGCCCCACTGGAGCTCCTCCAAGGGTTCTGGGCACTCTGTCTTGTTTTGACTGTAATGTATCTTTTTATTCCGGTCCAGCTGCATGTGTCCCAAACAAGATGTCCTTGCTAAAATCTCTTTTCTTGAGAAAACTTTAAACAGAATTTCAAGAATGTGGCACAAACCATGAGAAATGGGTTTAGAAACTTAACTGCTACCTTAAGAATGAGAAACTATACAGCTATATTAAAATCTACAAATATATAAAAAATCTTAGGCATCAGTGTGAGTTCTTTGACAGGGATTTCAGAGCACTAGACTTCAGCTGTTCAGGAATTGCACTAAGTATCCATTGCACAAGGCCACTCTGATGGTTTTGTTGGTTTGAAACAACTTACAGAGAAAATACCTTATTTGTTGTTACACAATATACACAGTGTAGGTGACTCTATTTATGAAGATTTTCTAAAATACGGTAGCATTAAAATGATTAAATGAATCTCAGAATTTCTGGACAGATTTGGCTCATGCCCCTGCCCCCACCTTCAGGTCTGATCTGTGCAGTGAACTCCACTGTGACTGGTTTTTGCTTTAACTCTATAAAGGAGTATATTCTTTTTGTGCCTCCTCCATGCTTGGGGCTGCAGTAGTATCCTTGTTCCTAATGTTGCTGGAGTGGATACTTTGTCTCTCAGTGTGTAGACTTCAGCGCTTTGCCTCTGCACTTCCATGAAACTCCCTTTTGTGGTGCCAATATAATGAGTTGTTACAGTTCACAGAAGGGCTTTACAAGCAGCCTAAAGCCATGTAATCTGACTGGAAGCTAGTAAAAAAAATCAAATAGTTCTCTGGTCGCTCTAATGAATTACCAGAGTCAGTCACACATTGATCTAAATTCAGAGTACAACTTGTGTATATATACCTTCATTAAAAAAAGTAAGAGGAAAAGCATTTTCTTTCGTAGACCCTAGATCCTATTCTGAGGCTCAAGTTTGCCCAGAGAATGGACTGAGGAGTAATTCACTAAGCTGGTATTCTGTATCGCAGCTCAGTTGGTACCTTAAAACAGATTGGGTTTTGTTGTGCATGGCCACATAATTGCTGATGAAAGGGAAAAGGTACCAGTTAATATGTGGAGATGTGGAAGGCTGACCCAAGTGGTTTAAGTTGTCCTGGCAATTTAAACTGTTACTCTGGTGTCTTGCATGTTGCTGACCTTTCACCGAAAGACTTTTAGAAAGTCTGCAAACTGTCCTCAACAAATCTGCAGTACTCTACTGAAGTCTACCTGGCCACCTTTAAGTATATATGCTACTGGTTTTCATCATTTATTTGTGTTCTATATATAATACGTGAACTCCCAAAGTCACTTAAAACATACATGAAAACCTTTACCTTTAGTATTTTTTTAGGTATCTGTCCATCATTATAATTACAATGGAAACATTATAGATGATCTGAAAGAATCTTTAGTGTTCAAAAACAGGTTGAAAAGCCTGTGTTTTAAAAGTTTTAGCACAAGGCAGGCTAAAAATAGCAACACCTTTCTTCCATTTTCTTCTATCCCAGTGCACTGTTTTGATTTTGTTTTCCTCATCTTCACTATATATCTGTTAGCTAAATCACTTGAGATGACCTCTTATGTGTTGGTGGTGGGGCGGGTATTGTTCTGTTTTAGGGAGTATGGTCAACACTTCCGGTGAATGAAAAGAAGCTTAATGCTGCATTTAGATCAGCAAGGAGCGTTATTTTGATATTTTCTGTAAGAGAGAGTGGCAAATTCCAAGGTAAGGGAAAGTGAGCTGTTATCAAGGTAAGTGAAAGTGAGTTTTATGTGTAATAGCTTTTCTGTTGTATCGCTGTTACAATTCATATGAAATCCTTTAGGGTTTGCAAGATTGTCTTCAGAGTCCCATCATGGAGGATCACCTATACACTGGGTGCTGCCTGCAGGAATGAATGCAAAAATGTTGGGAGGTGTCTTTAAAATTGACTGGATTTGCAGGTAAATAATAGTTCATTTATGTTGCTGTTAGTAGCAAGGCATTATAATACCACTTCTGCATGTTACTCAAGTGCTGACCACATCCTTCTGAAACTCAGTTCAACCAGAGATGTGTCCACCAATCTCCCAGAAACCATGCCTCTGTGTTACTCACCTTGAGACTCAGGTCTGTATCTGACACACACTATGGAAAGTATATTTGGGTTTTTTAATATAGACAATGTGTTATAGAAAGAATAGGTATTTTTTAATGTAGACAAGTAATGATCTTTAACATTTGATTGCATTTCTTCACTGATCTTTTGCACTGAAACCGGAAAACTGTATTCTGAAGTGTTTGAGTAAAATCACTTGAACAGACAGCTGTGAGTAAAAGGGAAAAAATCATCCTTTAAAGGACAAATCTGTCTCGATCTGACTGAACAAAGAAAATGCTACTATTCTAAAATAACATACGAAATAGTACGGGTATTTTGCATAATGTGTAATTTGTGAGCAGTATGTTCATTGATTTAACTGAGTATGTTCTCACAGAAAAGTTTTTAAAACTCCCTTAAGAAAAAAGTTATAGCAGTCCTGGGAGATACATTGCATGGTTGTACAAGCACTTCAGACTGCCAGAAAGACTAAACACAGGAAAAGTGAGACTTCTAATTAGAGAAAAATCTAGGCTGGAAAGGTCCTCTGGAAGCTATTTATTCCCATTTCCAAGTCAAAGGAGTTCTAGCTTCATAGTTAGGTCAGATGCTCAGGGATTGATTTCAGTAGGTACCCTGAGCTACCACGTCGTGTAGAGACTGGTCCGTGTATTCAGATGGTGAGATAATAAGCACAATCTGGATAGTGCACAGAGATGAAAAAAGTTTTCTCGAAAAGACTATGGACTATATCAGTTAATATTGGAAGAAGTCAAAGTGAAATCTTCAGTTACCAATACATAGTACCTAAGAATATGTTCAGAGACCTGACAGTACAAAGGATAACAGGATTATTTTGTATGTAATATCCTGCTGTATGCATTTTTAAATCTAATGAAAAACAGAGGCAAAACTGTAAATGGTGCCACTTGCCTATTTAGGCGGGAATTGCCGTTCACTAAGTCTGCTCACCTGACCAATCCTTGGAACGAACATAAGCCAGTAAAGATTGGACGCGATGGACAGGTTTGTTAATTGTTACTTTTTTTCTATAACCCATATCTTCTAGTGCTTGCTTTCAGCTTTGTGTGTACAGAGGATTAGGAATGTTTTAGATCTCTTGCAGTAGAGTGCTGTAGCAAAGACACTCTGCTTGTTTCTAATGCTGTTGTGGAAGAAGGAAACAGAAAACAGTATGGTGCCAGTTCTGTTGTCATCTTTGTGATAAACAGTGTTTACTTCAAAACTGATATTTTGGATTTGAATTGTAATGTGCCTTGCATTGTATGGTATGCAAACCATATAGCATCAGTTTCTAAGAACAAGTTCTAGTGTTTCCAGCTGTGCTCTGCATTGCATTTTTTTATATAAACTATTGCTTAGGATGTAGACTCCCATTAAAAAGTATATGCTAAGCAAGTTTTAAGTGGGGGTGGCTCTTTGTCTTGTTAGATGTATCAGTGCAGATTTGTAGCTGCTGTCATCAAGTATAACCAGGCCTTGGGTAAAATAATGGGTTCTGCTTTCTTAAGGTGAGAGTTGTATAATCCCCGTATTGTATGGAAAATGTCAACTCTGTACCACATTGTTTTGCCCATATATATGTTTGCTTTGTTGTGTAGCAGAAGTAAAACAGTAGTATTGGTCTTGGTTTTACGTTAGTGTGAATTTTAAAAAAAAAAATTCAGTTAACTTTTGATCAAGGAAATACATTTTTTAATGGTTTGACCACTTCACAGAGTTCCAATCTGGACATGGGTTTTGCCTTTTTTCATAAGATTGCTGTACTGTTAGATTCTGGGCAAGTGTTGTCTGATGTTTGCTCTCCCTGCTTTTTAACTCTGGTTATTTTCTGAAGTGGCTGTTTGTCCATTTGCATTTGAGTAACCCTGAGTGGATCTCTCTTCCGAGAATGTGCACATTGAAATTCTGCCTTTACAACATCATTTGGGAAAGTGTTCCACAGGCCTGCTAGTCATCAGATTGAAGAAGCGTTTTTTTGGATTGATTCTCATCTGGCTCCTGCTAGCTTCATTTGATGGCCCCAAGTTCTTTTACTGGAAGAGAGAGTCAACAAGTTGATCTCTCTCCTTCTCTCCTCAAAGTAACTTGTGGTGTCTGATGCTCCCATTATATCCATGTTGTTCCCCATACCCCACATACTTCTCTTTTAATCTAGGCTGAAGAGACACGACCTGCTCAGTCATTGCATGTAGGAGTTGTTGCGCTCATTCAGTTACTCTTGGTGCCCTGCTTTGAAGCTTTTTCATTTCTACTATCACCCTATTTTTTGAGATGCAGGGGTCAGAACTGCACCAAGTATTTAAGGTGTGGATGGAACGTGAACCTTCAGTGTGGTATAATGACTTTCTTGTTTTATGTTCCTTTCCTAATAATCTTGAACACACAAATTGCTTGTTTTGACCGGTGTCAGACATTGAGTTGGTATTTTCATAGATCTGTCTGCCATACAATGAAGAACTCATTTTGAGTGGAAATAGTCAACTTCATCAGGCCATGGCTTTATATGTGAAGCTGGGGTGGATTTTTTTCCTACGTCTGTCGCTTTTCTTTCTGTAATAGGTGATCATTTTCTTTGTGATGAAAAACAGTCCTCTGATTTTATAGCAAAACAGTGATGTGGCCTGTATGTCTCATGGGAAGATATGGTTGCCCCAACTGTTGGACTATTTTATGAAAATTCTAAGTAGTGCCTAAAGAGTGAAAGGTAATGTAAGTGAATTTTGCTCTGTCTCTAGTGGTACTGAAATCTCTTCAAAGTGTCCTTTTTTTTTTTTAAAAAATGTATGTTGTCAGTGTATTTGGGGAGAGTTTCGTTTCTTCAGTTTATAAACCACTACTGAACTTCTAACTAATTCTAGGAAATTGAGCCGGAATGTGGAACCCAACTTTGTCTTCTCTTCCCTCCTGATGAAAGTATTGACTTGTATCAAGTCATTCATAAAATGAGGCACAAGAGAAGAATGCACTCACAACCCCGATCAAGAGGACGCCCATCCCGTCGAGACCCTGTTCGGGACGTGGGAAGGTTAGAAACGTTCTTTGGACTGATAATAGGCACATGTATCAGAATAACGTGATGGAGGAATATGATTCGTCAAAGCTTTCCCTGCGATAAAGAAGAGAGAAAATCCTCAAATCAAGCTGCATGGACAAGTTTGTGGCTTCATTGAGGATTTCACATGGTTCCCTGGTCTGTCATTTTTCAAGAGGAAAATGGGGATCTTTGCTTTTGCAGAAAAAAAGCTCTTAAAGTGCTGTCTCTAGTTTAGATTAGATCATTTATTGAGCTAATGCAACGTGTAATGCTAGCTGTAGGTAAGCTTGGCTTGATTATGAGCAGGCTAGATGGAGAGGAGGAAATATTTATATGCCAAAAATGTGTTAATATCTTGTAAAAGCCTTTTCTTTCAGGTGTGTCTCTGGATAAGCCTTATCAAATATGGGACTTTTATAAGGATCACTTAGAATTTTGCAGAAGATGCCGCCTCATTTTGAGGATAAAATATTTAAGTTATTTTGATATTCAAGAGGAGCATTATTGGGACTGTTTCAAATTGTGTCACCGTGATGTGTTAACCCCATTGCAAAATATTCTCTAACATGTAACCACTGAATTCACACATCTTGCTGAGCTTCTGAAAACAGTAGGTTCTTTCCAAAAGGGATCAAGTGGCCCTTGGAGACCCGGCAACAAACCAAAAAGAATGGCTGTTGCTGTGTCTGTATATACAACCTTTCCAGATGCTGGCAGTACCTGTGGACTTAAAATATTTTTAGAGGATCGACATGGTTATTGATCACTGCTATATGAACTTAACATCATTTTCCAGAAAAAAGGGGGTATAACTTGTTACAGAATTGGAGAAGTCTTTGCAAAGAACTGATATTAGCCCTTCTGCCAAACACCTTTTCCCCGTGGTAGCCACTTTGCATACAGACTGATGTATGGTTTGGGCTGAAACCTTTGGTTAAGTTTCCTTTTTGTGGAAACGTCCTGTGGTAGGTACAGAGCCCCAACAAGAGTCCCCATTTCCTTGACCTTAAAAAAAAAGGACACTGTAACGAGTAGGTAGGAGGAAACCTGGCAGCGCCCCCCTATTTTTGGCTTTAAAGGACTGAACACCAAGATGGCTTTTGGAGTTAAGCTAAGAGGTTTCCAGTGCAATAAAGTATATACAAGTGAAGGTTTTGCAATGGACTGCAAACTATACATATAACACCACCACACCTTCTCAAGCCTGCCAGGGCCTCCATTTATGTATGTGGCTTACAGCTTAAAGTCAGTAGTTGGACTACTATATGAACTGTTTCTATCATATTTTATACCGGTCGTAAATGCACTCTCAAAACTACAAGAAAGCGGTATGTTTATTCTTTACACCAGCTTTTATTTTCTTTGATCTGAATTTGCTGTAGATGCAACTGCTTTGGTTTTTGGGCTTTTTGCTTATAGTAAAGAATCTGCTTCCATTTTAAGAAGCTTAGTAACTGGGTATGGTGGGCTTTAAAGACTGAAGTGGGGAAGCGGGGAAGGTGGGTGGAGGGAGGAGTGAATCCATAAAACTAAAAGCTATGTGAGCTTGTTACTCAGCCAACAAGTTGCACAGTAATTGATTTAAGAAAGTGTTAATGTCTTGTCATAAGGAATTATGTTGCTGGGGTGGGGGGAAGGGGAATGAATTTGTAGCTGCTTTGTGTTTAGAAACACTGTTATGTTAGCATTGGAGACTCCCATTAATGTTTATGTACCTTGGTGGAGCAAAATTAGCAGCCCATTTTCAGGGGTTTTTTTAAACATAACAGCAACTTGGAATGTAACTTTATAAGGAGGAGTAAAGTTCTTAACCTATCTTCTATCAAAGAGCTGTTTGTACAGAAAGAAGCTCTAATTATTTTAATTATTAGGAAGCTTAATCACTCTTAAACTCTGTAAAATGCACCAATGCATTGCTGGTAAATTGCTTAGAACAGAAATTATTTTTAATAATGTAATTGGCCTACCCAATTAGGGAAGTTACAGTGAAAAGCATTTTCACACAGCTTGCAGAGTTTTATTTATAAATGCTATGGAAATACACCTTTAATAGAATTCTTTACCCCATATCAAATGCAGCAGTCTCCATGTCCACTGACTGATATTGTGAACTTTTTTGTTATCCAGTAGGTTGTTTCAAAATGTAATCGGAAAAATGTAATGTTAATGCCTCAGTTTGAGTTTGGTTTAGACAAACTTCTTAGCTTTTGTTTGATATGAAGGTACAGTTGGGTAGAGTTCCTTCCTTAATTACCAAAATTCCTGTAGACAGAAAGTAAGTGGAGGGTATGTAACTGAGCTATTCTGATTATATCAGTTCAGATTTAAAGCTGTTAAGTATTTTGAAGTAAATGGAGTTCAAAATTATTAAATTGAGATCCTGGGTAGCTCAAACTATGCTGTGACGAATGCTCCAAGCAACTTTGTGTAATCTTTGATATCTAATTTGTGTAGGCGTCGACCAGAAGATTATGATATTCATAACAGCAGAAAGAAACCAAGGATTGACTATCCCCCTGAGTTTCACCAAAGACCAGGTTAATATCTTACTCTGAAGATTTGTGTGCACCAGTTCACAAGTGTTTTCTCTTGTAGCATATCCTGATTAATTTGAAAGTGAAATATTGATATGACTGGGATGTAAAAATGTGACTTGTCCCAAGTGCTGCATGCTGGTTTAACACACCTCTCGCAGACATGAGTGACGTTTTCATTGGTTTAAGAGAGAGTTGAGTTAACCTATGCTGAGCCCTTTCTAAGAGCCTCAGAATTGTGTGTGTTGTTGTGAATGATCCTTTCAAGCGCTTTGTTAATGCAGGCACAATAATTGGTCTGACCTACCTGTCAAGATGGTAATCATCAAATGAAAATGTTCATCAGAAATTTCCAACTGGGAAAGTCAGCTGAGATGACTAGGCAGCCTCTGTTTAGAGATGATGGCAGACTTTCAGTTTTGTTTTCAGAGGGAGTTTTCTTACAAGTGTGCCATAAGGAGTCGGGGAAGTTTCACTGCATTTTACAAGAGGATCTAATGATGAGTTTGAGAAAGGAATTTTGTTGTCCAGAGAGAAATGTTTGCAATGGTAGTGCAGCAACAGCACTGGTCATAGTGCAGTTTTGGTTTTTTTCTCTTCAGAAAGCAGCTGTTAAGAAACTGTCACTTTTAGTCTACCAAATTGTGCTTCACAGATGTTGGAAAAGTGTGTTCCACTATTTCAGTGATGAGTTTCTCAATCTCTAAGAACCTGCATTTATCTGTCCAGCTTGTCTGCAAAGCCTGTAGTCTTTGACGCCAAGAAGTGTTGTTGCTGCTCTCTGTCTGTCTAAGACCATTGTTTAAAGAATAGAGATTTTTTTTTTAAATAATGAAGCTCAGAAGCATTATTTTATTATCACAAACATGTCTGGTGTTTTGCACCATTATACTGAGCTCTTTAAACTTTAGTCCCTTGGATTTATTGAAGCTGCAAGAATTCTTCCCCCTGTGGGGCTTTTCCAGATGCTTTTTAGGGTATTTTTAATTTTCTCTGTAGCATTGTACCCAAAGCTTACTAAGAAATCAACTTTAAGAGTTGCCCAGATGAACACTTGCTACTGAATACAGTTAGTAAGTAGTAACAGCTGTGTGCTAACTGACAAGAGACAGTACTCTTCAAATTCATGGGCATTCCCCATTCATTTGACTAAATGTCAAGTCTTTATTTGCACAGTTACCCCCTTACATATTTGTTTGTACTGTGTACAAATTCCTGTGGGTTTATCCGTGCCACTTCTTTGTTATTATGTTATACTATTTGTCTGAACTGTCTATAAGAAGTTCAAGGTTTTTAAGAGTTATTTTAAAAGTGAGGGTAATAGTGGGTAGACAATTTCATAGCTGTCTTTCCTTTCATATGAAAGGACAGTTTCTATTGAGTATATTTTTAAGAGTGTTATTTGAGATGGTAAATTGAATTAATGCTGCTTGATGTTCGAACAGGGTATATAAAGGATCCCAGATATCCTGAAGTAGACAGGTAAGGTGTGTTCATGTTATTCATTTTATGTCCTGGTAACTTGTCTGTATGGACAAATTGGATTTAGTTCTACAAATTTTTATTCCCAACAGACGATTTTCAGGAGTTCGACGAGATGTATTTTTAAATGGGGTAAGTTGGTGCATGCAGATTTTTGGGGAACTTTTATATTCAGCTTTCTGCGCTTCTTCCAAAGAACACTCATCACCAATTTTAATATTACTGTCTTTCATTTTAGTCCTACAATGATTACGTGAGGGAATTCCACAACATGGGACCACCACCACCGTGGCAAGGAATGGTTTGTGTCTTGTTGAGTTTGATTTTTCTCCATAGAATACGGCTTTTTTTGTTTCCCTCTAAAGGAGCCTGGAATACTCAGTGTGCACTCAACTCTTCCCTTTTCCTAAAATGTATCTTTGCTGTAACTATGTAAAAATTTTAGGGGAAAAATACTAATACCAAGTATTTTGAAATTTACTTAGCTCTCAGCAGTAATGTGGCATTCTAGTAAGCAATAAGGTAGCTGAACTCTGTCTTGGTTTGAATCTACAAGAAAGTGAAAGCTCTGAGAAAACAGCAGAATCCTCCTTTAGCCTACACAAGAGGGTGTAATGACATTTGTACTGTGGTACATGTTCATAGTAATTGGCTTTTTCTCGAACAGCAAATGCATCAAGCAGGTGGACTTGTTGAAGAGGCTCATGGAGTGGGCTGGTGTGCTCTGGCATGCAGTGGCTTGCTTTTGGCTATGGCAGTGAAGCATGCAGGAATGTAGCAGAATGTGCTGCACAACATAATTAAAATAAGTCTTCCTGTATTACAGCCTCCACTGAAATGCAATTTTTTCCCAGTCAGATGAGCAGATACGTGAGTGCACATATCTACATCTATGTAGGTAGAAATTAACTGATAGTTCACTTCTACAAGCTGTGGCTTTGCCATTG
The DNA here is from genome assembly GCA_013396755.1 of Sclerurus mexicanus. Taxonomy (NCBI): domain Eukaryota; kingdom Metazoa; phylum Chordata; class Aves; order Passeriformes; family Furnariidae; genus Sclerurus; species Sclerurus mexicanus. The sequence continues at coordinate 120,272 of VWZF01005207.1, forward strand.
TGTCAGAAGGAGTAGCCATTATAGCAACTTATTTTGGTTATATTTAGGAAGTCTGGCCTGATTTTGCATAACTAAGAGTCTCCTGGCTCTTGTGTATCCTGGCAATGAGTGAAAAGCAGTGCTGGATGTAGAGATGTTCCTATAGCCTCTGATTTTTCTCAGCTGAAACACAACTTTGTTATAGCTGCTGGAAGTAAACAAGGTTGTCAGATGGGGAGAAAAACGATTTTTCAAACACAGCTAAGCCTTCAGAAACTTTTTTTCCCTTCCCTCTTCTCCATTTTGCATGCTGTCCAAGTAGTCATCCTAAAATCCAGCGCTTCCACTTACTTTAATTGTAACAAAAATGCAAGCAATGATTGCTTTGGTCATATGGGAAAGGAAGGCCTTGCTGATTGAAGAAATGGAAGAAATCAGCCAAAATATGTCTTGTTTAAAAAAAAAATCTGCCATTTGTCAAATAATTTCTCTTGCAAAGTATTTATTTTTTCATGTAAAATAGAAACAGATAAGAAATTACACTGAAAAGACTTGTTCCGTAATAGCTGACTGGTTTGGACAGAATTCATGTTCCTTATGTACATGTTTGAAAAAAACAAACCCACCACACTTAAGTTGCAGAAGTTTTATGTACAGTATCACTTTGAGGGAGATACAGAGGGAAGGCATGTTTGGTTTTGGGGAGTGTGTTGACCAGACTTCTAAAACCCATGGTAGAGAGATGATAAAGTGTGCTAACTTGATGGAAAGTAGTCTACCATTCAGTTAGGAGGCTGTGATCAGATTGTTGTGTTGCTGTGTTTTCCATCTGAATGAAAGTAACCTCTGCACTTAATTCCCAGCCCCTCAGCCTTGTGTGCATTCCTTTGCTTTGAAACACTCAACAAACTTCCTGTAACTTTCTTGTAGCCACCGTATCCAGGTATGGAGCAACCACCACACCACCCTTACTATCAGCACCATGCACCTCCACCTCAAGCTCACCCTCCATACTCAGGACATCATCCTGTACCACATGAAGCGAGATACAGAGACAAACGAGTAGTAAGTGTCCACAGAGATAAAGGGAGGTGCAAGTCTGCAGGCCAGAGTAGGAGCTTGGGATCCAGATGTAGCCTAGCCCGAGCTTTGTTGACTACGATAAACTGCATTTTTATCACCTGTATTACTGTTCCTTAGAAAGATCAGTTGTTCAGATTGACTACACACCTCCAGCAAATGTGAAAGGCCTTTCCCAGGTGAAGTAGAAGCACAAAATTTTCAGACTCTTAAACTGAGGTGTGTGTTTAAATTAACATCCAGCTATCCAGCTCTCGACATCTTCATGCTGAAGCCCAGTTTGACTAAGGACATGCCTGTAACATTGCTTGTGCTCATGCACAACAAATTACTTTATCAGCAGAAGTTTGTGTTTTACAGCTTTATACGGGCATGTCAGAAAACTGGGCAGATTGTTAAATTTCTGTTAGCTGGATTAGAAGGGTGTTAGAACCCCACCTTCTGCACATGGATGCTGGACACTTGGGGTTTGTGTGGTTATTTTTTTTTAAATACTGGGCTTTCTGAAAGGTTACAGCCAGCTGTATGAATAAGAGAGGGAATTTTAATCTGGGAAAGAAAGTAAACAGAGCTGTCCTTCCATCACAGCACGACTATGACATGAGAGTAGACGACTTTCTTCGCCGCACACAAGCAGTTGTCAGTGGTCGGAGAAGCAGGCCCCGGGAGAGGGACCGGGAGCGGGAACGGGACCGTCCTAGAGATAATAGAAGAGACAGAGAACGCGACAGAGGCCGTGATCGGGAAAGGGAGAGAGAGAGGATTTGTGACCGGGACAGAGACAGAGGTGAAAGAGGTAGATACCGAAGATAATCTATCTGGAACCAGTGCTCACTTGAAACAAAAAAAGCTTGTATTTTTTTGTGTGTTTACAAGTAGTACATTTTATTTTCAGCTGTCTACTTAAAGTTCGTTGTGTAGAAGGATTTATAATGACCCTCTCTGTTCCAAGCATGCAGTGAATTACAAACTGGAAAAAAACTCAGAGGCCAAAAATAAAATACGTAAAGCTGACACTCAGCTTCACGTTTCTGTTGGAACGGAGTTGGAAACAGCTTAGAATGTAGATACTAATTAATTCTCAATAAGTGTTCATCTACTTAGTGACTTCATTCTAGGTTTTTGAATACTGAGGGATAACTGCCTTTTTTTTTTTTTTTTGCTTTGATGTTTTCTTCCTGTAGTTTCATATGGTTCGATGGGAGAATGCTGCTATCAAGTATGCAAATATTGAAGTATGTTTGTTTTTTTTGACTGTATGGCAGTGTTGTAGCAGCCTTTTTTCTTTCCCCTCACCCCATTTTTTAACCTTATCTGTAAAGTCAAGTGGTTTTTTTTCAGTCTTCAGTAATGAAAGCAATATTAAGAAGACACTATTGATATCTAATTTTTAGCCTTTTTTAAAAATCTTCCCGTGTTCAGTAACATTTTGGTCAATTTTCTTGTCTAGTCTCCTTCCAAAATGTACACATTGCTTGGAATGTTCACAACCTGCGTGCGTGGAACCAGAAAATATTGCTGTATTCTACATTGCTACCATTTTTTTATAAAAATAAATTGGTAACTATTGAAATGTTTAAAACATCACATCAGGTTTCTTTATTTTGTAAGCTTGTCGGCTTTGATAGATTCTGGCAGTTCTAGGAAAACATGTTCAAAAATAGTTTAAATGTTCTTGTGATAGGTGAAATTGATCTGAAGCCTGAATTTAGGAAGAGGACTGCTGAAATAAAAGGAATTGCTATTCTGTTTCCACAGTGAAGTAGTCAGCTTACAATTCCTGCACCTTATCAGAGTTACTAGAGTTATATGTTAATCTTAATCATACGATCTTTGAGCTATTGAGAGGATGTCCTTGGCCACAGTCATACCTGTCTCTCAGGAGTGTGTTAATTCTGCAAGATCCAGATGCTCCCCATATGTTCTTTGTAGTGATAACTGCATCACGGTTTCTTTCTCTTAAATGGGAAATATTTTAACTTAAATGGCAATGGTAAAACTGGAAGCGGGCGGCAGAAAAGAAAAGTAAAACTTGCAGTGAAAGTTCTTCAGTTTCTTCAACAATTTCCAACTTTTCAAAACTTGTAGGAGAAGTGCTGCCTTGCTGGACTTCATAAACTCTCTTCAGTGTCTGATCGCATAACAAAACCAGACTGTAGCATGTGTTTTAAAGACCCCCAGCTCCACCATACTGCAGATGTTTTTAAAATGGCAGTATAGGATTGGCCACGGTGCAGCAGTTGTGGGAGTGTGTGTTTTTTTAGATCTGGCAATAATTTGGGCTCTGTTTATTTTGGTTTGCAATTCCAGTAAACATCTACATGTGTTAGGCACAAACTTAGACCTCCGACAACATGCAAGTGTGTGTGGATTCTTTAAGCAGTACAACATTAGCTGAACATATGTTTGGGTTCCTCACAACAGTTTATTGTGCATGGAGGGGTGTGCCTGTTAGCTGTAGGACCAGATCAGTCTGACAAATTTAGTATACATACTGTGTGTAATTGGAGAAATGCACCATAGACCACCTTCATACTTTGATATCTTTCTCTGCTTTATATGCAGCTTCTAAAATGAAGACATGAAGAGGGGGTGTTTGATTTTTTTGGGTTTTGGTTGGTTGATTTGTTTGCGTTTTCTTGTTTTTTAAATTCAGTACTAGATAAGCCAAATTTTTCTGAGTAGGTTACAGCAAAAAAGCACCTCCTTCCAGTGACTGTGGAGCACTTTCTCTGTCTGACTTTCCCAGCTATCCTGTTCTCAATGTCCTTAGTTAGCCCTGTCTGACCAATGCCTATGCAATATGCTCGGGGCTTTGCTGGCCTTCTGGCATCCAAACTGACACCTCAGCAACTGGGCGATGGGGGCTGTTGTTAGTGATCATGCTTGGTGGAGCTGTGCCTAGGGACCTAGCTCTGAACAACTAGAGCAAACCCTTTCAGATCGGGGGCCTGAATGTCATGCTGTTCCACTTTCTGTTTGCTATGCATATTTTAATATGCATATTCTTGTATATTATCCCATCGTGACAATAGGAACAGTGTAACGAGAAATTGTCATGGGATGCAGTAGTCCTATTCTAACCTGTCTTTAGTTTGAAAACAATTCACTTGTCCATGCAGTATGAAGAGATTAAGCAGATGTTGAAACATGACAATGCTAAAAAAAAAGTTGATGTGGTGTAAGGAATTTTATTATGTAAACAAGCATGTTTTCTTAGCCTGTTCTGTTTAAAAACAATTTCAGAGTACAGCAAATATCAGTTAAAGCAGGCTCTTTCTTGAGTAAGCTGGCAGAGCAGTGAAATAACCTTGCCTAGAACAGGAGGCCTGAACTAGCAGCATTTTAGCAGACACCTTTAACAAGTGAAGAAGTACCGCATTTACTACCGCTCTTATCTGACCCAAGAGCAGCATTATTTTCACTCAGACTTTTCAGGCAAGGCAAGTGATCGGTGCACTGATCCCACATGTAATGTTACTGCTTTGCAAGTTCTCTCTCTAGAGTTTTTCTTGCATGGCTCAGAGGCATTTGTGGGTTAAAATGGGCAAGTTCGTGACAGGGGTGATTTTCATACCTCTGCAGTGTTGCAGTTAGAATGATGGCCTAGGCAGCAGGACTCCAGACTGAAAGGAAAAGAGAAATGGTTCCCAGAAAAGTAATTTCTCTGATAGCCTTAGAACTCTGGTCTCCCCTTAGCCCACAAGTAGTCAGTGCATTTCCCACTTGCAACTCCCGGTTTTCATGATCGTGGCCCCTCATGACGGGTGCTTTTGTTGGGAAAGAGATACTCTGACAGGAGAGGCATTTTGATTGTGAATTGTCAAGCCTGGGTGACACTAGAGGAGAGGACAGAGTCAAGGTAAGGAAACTAGTTGCAGACCCACAGCACCACACAGGGAAGAGCTAAATTTATGAAATATACCAAAATGAATTTGAAAAGTTAGAGCAGTAATTACCGTGGTAGGGACCATGTGTGATCAGCTGACAGTCCCAAAGGATAAAGCAACTGTAATTCAATTTTACTTAGGCCAGAAGGAATTGGCTTGCCAAGCAAGCATCTCTGCCCCACAATGGCTTTGTAGCATGACCCTGTTCAGTGGGGTGCTTCATGATATGGCCAGATTAAAGCGTATCCTAATAATTTTATTCACCAAAGAATGTGCATAAATGCCTTGCTGAATCAGCCTAGGAGAAAAAAAAGTACTGATGAGAACAAGATGTCTATGCTTTCTTCTTCTTTGAAATCCTGCCATGTCTTCTACAGCAACATAAGCAGCATTTAACAAGAATGAAGACAGCAATGGCTATGCAGGTGAACAAGAATGCCAGGACATCCAGGGAGTGGTACTGGTACCAGGTGAGATGGTGAGCAGCTGGTCTCAAGTGCTTTGCTCCTTTGTGGCGCATTACAAATTCAATCCAGAAGACAGCTCTGTCCAGAGGCTTAACTGGCTGGTCATGGTGTATCTTGGATAACTTCAGTGCATTTTCCTTATAACTGGTGAAAAAAAAAGAAGAAACAAAGGAAATTTCTCAATGATTCCTGAAACAACCTATTTAGCACCTGGCAGTCCTCTTGAGGAAGGTAGACAGCTCTATTTTTACTTTCATCAACTGTATTTGAACGTATTTAAAACTGGTCCAGTTAATTTCTGTATACATAAAATTGGGTTAAGAGTAGTAATAGAAAGCTAGTATTTTCCAAAGAAAATTTACTCAAAATTGTTCCAGATACTGCTTTAAAAAAAGCAACATGGAAACATTTGCAGTATTCTAATGTGATACAGTGCTGGTTTTGGCTGGGGTAGAGTTAAGTTTCTTCACAGTAGCTGGCGTGGGCTGTGTTTTGGATTTGTGCTGCAAACAGTGTTGATAAAACCAGGATGATTTCCGTACTGCTGAGCAGCCCTTACACAGAGCCAAGGCCTTTGCTGTCTCTCACATCACCCAGCCAGCAAGGGGGCTGGAGCTGGGAGGGGACACAGCTGGGACAGCTGACCTCAACTGACCAAAGCGATATCCCAGGCCATATGGTGTCATGCTCAGTAATAAAACTAAGGGGAAGGTTGGGGAGGCCACATACACCAAATATCATCCAGATTGTTACAGGTCACCTCCCCCATGGCACACTCTCTCAGGTCCTAGATAATCTCCATCAGGGTTGATCTATTTTCTTTAGGAATTTGAAAGTTCTTGTTGAAGGAACACCTGTCCTTCACACTTGACAGGAGCTGCTGCCAAAGACTGAGGACTCCTGCATTTTTTCCAATCCCTTTGTCAATGGCCTTATCCTTAGCAAGGGATCCCAGCTGCCAGCCTTCCTTACCTTCTTAAGTCCTGAATAATAGGTATGGTAACCTGACTAATACGTATGGTGATTGGTAAATCAGGGGTAGGAGAACTCTTGTCACTAAAGACAGAGAAGACCTAATACAACTAGAGTTGTCAACCAGCACCTCCAGAAGATTTACACTAGCAGATATCCCTCTCAAGAACTACTGTGGACTTTCCAAGAACTTTTTCTTGAAGGGATCATAAAATGTAGTATAAGGAAAAACAACTTGCTGATCTCTCCTATTTGAGAAATGTTGATTCTCAGAAATTAAAGATGGTTTTCATCTAAAACCCAAACTCAGCTGCTCTGCATTTTCCATCTCAGAAGAGCTAGCAGAATTTCTCACATTAGCAGCCCAAGATTTTAATAACCTCAGCTTACTGTAAGGCAAGAACAAAACTCACGTGGAATTGTAAATGACTGTATTCAATGCATCAACCAGGTCCTGAGTCTTCAGTGTGTTGAAATCCACCCGAACTGCAACTCCCTTTGCCGTCATGTGAGCAAGGTTGTCGTGCTGGTCAGCAAACATGGGAATCCCAACCATTGGGATCCCGTGGTAGATGGCTTCATAGAGCCCATTGGTCCCCCCATGAGTAATAAAAGCCTTTGTGGAGGGATGGCCTGAAACAGGGAAGGAGAGATGCATTTAACAGCAGCTGTGGCAGACTGTATTGACTGGGAGGTGAACACTGCCAGCCACTGGGGCAAATGCACTGCTAGCGAAGGGAACAGCCCTGATCTCTGGGTCAGCAGCAGAGCTTGCACACTCAGCTTTCATGCATTCATACTTATTTTACTGCAGTGTGTGAATCATCATGTCCCACCAGACTCCCCCAGTTACTTCAGCCCTTCTGCTCTTGCATGGTTCTAGTTTACACGATATCAGGTTCAGAACAGCCCCCTGCTTCAGCTTTGCTTAGGTCAAGCATTTTGAAGAGATTAACTGCAGAGGCCAAATCCAGCTCCAGAGTACATCTCTACTTTGGTACTTAACTCCTGCCTACAGGTGGTTTTGAGCCCTTCCAGATTAACTGCCACCAAGCTCTGTTAAGTCAGAGCCTTTAAGGAAATTAAGGCTCCCAAGAGCAAAGCTCTGCAGCTTAAGCTATGAAACTAAGTGTATCCACAAGTGTTACGTGGTTCTGTTCCCCAAATTAGCCATTTAGGGGAAAACCAAAGGAGTGCAATCCATCCTAGATAGAATCAGTCTCACCAAGCAGGTCATTTTGGGGTATCCAGTCATAAATCCTGGTATTGGAGCCCAGAGTTTCTGGTTTTTTTCCTTTGTACCGCCAGAGGACCTTGAACAAAGAATAAGATAAACATGGTGCATGTGATGTGTACTTTTGTATTATTACATGCAATGTAGGGCTTTATCTCAAACCCTTGCAACCTTTCCCAGTATTTCAAATGGCTTTGGCTCCAGTTGAGCTCTTTGATTAGTTATTATGTGCTTATTATAACACACCTCCACATAAGTTGGTTCAGAGAAGGTGAAACACTGAAACTCCACGTGAGATAGCTCAGCAGTCTGCCTCCCTGAGAGAGAGCCCAGCTTCCCAGCTGTAGCACGTCCAGCAGGGATGCACATTAAAAACAGGCAAGTTCAAATGTAAAAGTCTCACTGAAGGCAACAGGAGTGAAAAAAACCCAAGGCAAATCGTTTTAAGCGTGAAAGGAAATTCACCTTTTGTGGAAGCTGGCTGAGGGCTTTGGCAATCACATTACTTTTTTCGTCACTTAGGTTGTAGACCATTGACCCAAGAGAGAATACCACAATGCCATGTTCCCCTGAGCTCTGAACAAATTCTTCCATTTCCTAGGAGAGGCAGAAAACATACCAGGAGCAATTATGCCATGCAGATTACATGGATTTCTGTGAACAAAGAGAAAAAGTCTTTGTTCTGCTGCACAACCAACCAACCAAAGGCAGAGCAAAGCTGGGGTACCTTTGGTAGTGGCTTTGCAGGCTGGCAATGAAGTCCTCCAACAAATTCAAAGTTGGGCAGGAAAGGGCGTGGAAATTCAAAATCCCAGTAAGTTCTGATTAACCATATCTCTGCTTTCCCCATGGTCTCACACAGAGTTGTGGGCCTTCCTGCGGATGAGGAACAAGAGGTTTACAACATGCCCGGGAGTGACCTTGTTTGCTGTAGATTGTGAAACAGGAGCCTTACCTTTGTCTTTTGGCACTCCCAAGCAGTCTAATCTATCAAACCATGCATAAAATGAAAACATTCACAAATCTGGACCTATTCCTTGCCCTGTCCTGTGTTCAGCCTTGGCAGGTGGCCACGAACAAGGCACTACAATCTTTAAAAGGATTTTGAACCTTCAGGATTAATTTAGGGTAATACAAGTAGGAAGCATTTATTATCTGTATTAGAGAAGTGCAATCATTGCTGAAATTCTTGCCACTGAAAGACTTCATTATCTGTGCTTGTAATAAAAAGGCACTTTGTGGAAGAAAACAATCATGAAAAATTTAGTTCCAAATAAAAAATAAATGAATCACAAAGTGATGATCACCTGTGAGGAAGGAGGAAAGTTTTTTAATGAAGTTCTGTAGCATCTTTCAAATGGTGACTCAGTCAGTGCCTTCTCAGACAACAATAAAAGACATGTACAGACATCCCGAGTTTTCTTGAAGACTAGGTCAGCTGCTTCTGACACATACTGGGAAAAATTGGCCAAATCCATAAATACTTTGAATGTCTTTTTATGCAAAATACATTGTCTCTAGGAATCCATCTACAGAAAAAAATCTAATGGTAATCTAATGTTTTATACCTCCCCAATATATTCTTAGATAGATGTTGCAAGTTGTCATGTCAGAAGCTTCTCCACAAAACAAAACTGGGGAGTAAAAGTGTTAGAAGTATTGATAAATTATTGCCCAAAGCCAGTCTAATAGAAGCAGGAATCAAGCAAAATGAGCAGCAAGATAAAAATTATCTGTTGGGCATCTTCTTATACTACTTGATCAGTGTCATAATCTACAGCAGTAATTTCTTTGTAAAGAGCAATGAGTGATTTACAAAGTTGCTGAAGTGAAAATTAAGTCTGCATTACACATAGAGTGGAATAAAGGTGTAATTAAGCCTTATGTGGTATTAAGAAAAAATCAGTCCAGGAAAGAGGGACTAGTTTGCGGAGCAGTAGCTTGCCTGTGTTTGGCAAATGCAGGAGGAGATGGGACAGCAACAGAAGAGATGCCCTTGTGCTTGCTGTTCACTTGTTATCTGTCTAAACTGGCAGATATTCTGGACAAGATTCAAAGTCCATTGAACTAAAAGGCCTCTTTAATAGACTTTGAATCATTCCTGGGTTGTACTATGTTTGAACAAAATTTCCAGGTATGCAAGTAGTTTAAGGAGACTATTTCAAACGCTGAATGGTGGGTGAAAGATGACAGTTCTTAGCATTTTTTTGTTCAAGAATCTGAACTGATGCTCAACATCCTGCACTATGCAGCATTGCAAGATACTTCCAGATGATGCATGTCATGTGAATGAAGGGTGCCTTTTTTTCTCTGCAGTTGTCCAGAGACAGCCAGTGTTCCCAAGGTTAACTCCATCCCTGTGTTGTTAATGGAGTTGTCTCTAGTACTTTACATTTAGTTAAGGAATGATTTTGCTCTCCAGCCTATATCTTCTACCATCTTAATTGTAGAAGTTGGTGTCATCAAGATGAAGAGGCAACAACTGTCCTCTGAAAGCACTAAAATGAGCATACAGTTCACTGCCTTAATTCACCAGCAATAGCATCATTGACAGAAATTAGACCTACATGCTCTGTAGATCTTCAAGAGGAACTAAAGCAAAACTGCGCTCATGTCTGACAGACTAGATCAGACCTAAAAAGAAAAGCAGAGCCTCTATGACCAGAACAGGATTGCCACCTCTGCTGGCCTTTGAGAAAGAGTATTTTGAGACAACAGCATTGAGATCCTAAAACATTCAAAAGGTACAACCTATGCAAGAGAAGAAACCACTCAACAGCTGCCTTACCTAAGACGTTGCTGTAGTATCCATCCCATTCATCTCGCCAAAACTTCAAGAAAAATAAATCCGTGTAGAAGTAAAAGAGAAAATTCTGTAGTCTTTCCTTAAAGGACATCTGGTCTGTCAGCCCACTTGTACTAGCAGGCACATAGGAAGGTGGGGATAGGAGCCCACCACACAGCCGCTCTACCACATTCCCATCAGAGAAGCGGAAGCTGTAGATAAAAGGGATTGCTAGGATTTCTGCTACAAGCTCCCCACCTACAGACAGGGGGTCAGCAATCAGAACATCAAACTTGGCCTGCTTCAGCTTTGCTATCAGCTGAGAGTTCATCACCAAGGTTTTACAGGTTTGCTTTGACATATTGGTAAAGACCTCCAGGTCCTCTTTCATCCTCCACATGACCTCCCAGGGGAAGACATTAGAGACTTCATTCAGCCAGAAATTGAGGAAGTCCTCCATGGCAGCATCCAAGGTTTTCTGGCTGAAGGGGACTTGCAGGACCTCAAAGGTGAAGGGGGAGGAGGTGTCTTGGTAGTTGATGAGCAGATTGCTTGAGGGCACCAGCACAGTCACTTCATGACCCCGAAGAACAAGCTCTTGCAGCAGCACTTTCATATTGATCCAGTGACTTGCATCAGTGGGCCATACCACCACCCTCCCACAAAAGCCAGTGCTCCAGCAGCATGCATAGGCCCAGAGCAGCCAGAGGACCTTCGGCCTCAGCATCTCAGCATTCCATGTGCAGCTCTGGTCTGACTGAACAGGAAGCAGTTTACTGCATCACTGTGCAAACACTTTAGAGCCAACCAATTAAAGGGACATCCATTTGGTGACAGGACTGGCAAACGTAGTCAGAGGGCATGTCCTAACACAACACTCAGGAGAACTGGGCAAGCATCAAATCCCGTTCTGGAGTCTCCTGCAGAGTCACAGCTTTAAAGCATCCCTGTGTTATCAACACTGTTTTCAGCACAAATCCATCATGTAGCCCATGCAAGCGAACAAAACAGGTATTGCACATGAAGCCTTAAACGCTAAACCCCACGTTTAACAATAAAAGACACCACAAGATCCAAACAGCTCTGAGGCTTACACAACAGATCACCAAACCATGCTTCTGCCAGCACAAGATTTTCTTATCATGTCAAACAGGTTAAGCAGCAAAAACAGACAGCTAGGTACTCTAATAGTAGGATATCTCAACAGCTTAGCCCTCAGCAGAATTACACCTTACTAGTGAAATAAAAACACTTTAAAGTCTCTCATTGAAATAATATCCACTTTATCTGCCCACGAGCGATGCATATGTTTGGCCTGTTTAAGTGTTAGTCTAACCACTTATAGCAAAAATGGGAAAATAATTATACAACTATTATTTTAAAAAAATTAAAAACCATAAATAAATACAACTATCCTCCAGTATTTTTTTTAGATACTTTCAGATAAGGAAAGAACCATGTCTCTGCAAAGATCCATTTAGCACTGCTAATTGGGGTTCGTCTGATCTCCCAGGCCTTTCAAAGATCGGAGGAGGCCATTATCTCTCATTTTGAGACAAGCTAGCAAGGGTGCTAGGGGGGAAAAGGTAGTATTCTTGCATAGCTTTTCAAAACTAATACTAGTGTTTGGTGGGTTTACAGTATTAATTGGCTGTTCTTTGTCATGATTCATCTATGAATATGACTGATGAGCTCTGTTTCAAGTGGCTTTAGCACTGTTTTACCTGTCCTAGAAGTGCCTGTACGGACTTAGCTGTACTTGTGTAGCAGGTCAGGATTAACAGGCAACATTTGTACTTGCCTGGATTGTTTGACTTGACACCGGAATTTTAATGGAAGGAGTATGAGTTCAGGGCTGCCTTGCTCCTAATTTGCGCTTTAACCTCTCAGCTCTGGGTATTTACTACTGTGTGTACAACAGATGTAATTTCTGGAAGAGACAACAGCCTTACCTAAAACATCACTGCTTTATTGATCCCAGCTGTCCCAGAGAAGGTAATGATATATGATATCCTGCGCAGTGTAGAGGAAGATGTTTTTTAGCCTTTTCCAGAAGGTCATCCTATCTGTTAGGCTGCCTAGGGCGGCTGGCACGTAGGAAGGAGTACACATGAAGAGGATACCCAGCTTCTCAGCAAAAAACTCCCTGCTGGGTGACAGTGGGTCTGCCAAAAGGACATCACTCTCTCCAGCAGTGCGTCATTCTTCAGGACTTCATCACAAATGGTTTTGGTTAAGTTCTCCAGCTTTTTCAGATGTTGAGCTGTCCTGTAAGCACTTTTCCAGACAGGTAGCACTCTCTCCTCATAAAACCAAAAATAGAAAACTTCATCCATTATGGCAGCCATCTCCTTTTTGGTGATCAGCACCTCAATCACCTCAAATTGGCACCATCTAGCACCCTCTGGGTAAATAGCTTGCTAAAGCTGGAAGATCTGCTTCCCTTGGAGTAGCATGCAGAGCTGTCAGCCCTGAGGGGCTCAGTCTGGTGAGGATTGAATCCTGCTGGTAGTCCAGTCCTTCTGCCTGTCTAACTACAGTCTCTGTATTATTTGTTTGGTAGAAGACGTGACCTTTTCTTTCTTCTGGTTCTTTGAAGCACAGCTGGATACACAGCAAAGATGTTCACTGACTGTGTGGGCCCACTTTTGCTTTTATAAAGCCACTGAGTATCCCTTTACAGTGCACTTAAAGTAGTGATCCAGGGCTGCAGCTCAAGAGTTGCATCTCAAAGTTCATGAAGCTACACAGCAAATTACTCCAGTATCAGAGTAAGACTGTCCTGAAGTGAACTTGCCTCTAGCCGAGCATGCATCGTGGGTGGCCAGAGCTGGTTGGTGATCCTGTGGGCTTCCTGCCTGCCACTAAGTGCCAATTACGCACTATAAGTTGAACTAGAAAACTCTTTAAAGTTTTATTTGTGGTCCCTTCTGATATGCAGTTAAGAAATACTCTAAGTCCTCTTCACTGTGCTAAAAACCATTGTTTACAGAGTTTCCAACCATCTCTGTTACACACTGTTTTCCTAATGTTGTTGTGCAAGGCTTTTGCTACTGTTTCCATGCTGCCTAGAACATCCTTTCCAGGATGAAAATGAGTGTAATGGCAACAGCTGGACTGTGAGGAGCCAAGCTGATATACCTCATCTACTGTGCACATGGCAACAGCTTGGTGTGCTTCTGGAGTCCTGCAGCTTTCGGACATATGCAGGCAATGTTTTGAACACCAAGAGATTTGCAAGTGGTCTTTTTCAAGAGCTCAGTGCAAGGGTAGTAGAAATGGCATGTTGATTAATAACAAATATTTTTCTACATATTCACTCAAAACTGCTCAGAAGAAAAGCCTGCAGAGAAAAAGACTTGGTTTTTTTCACTGTTTGCTTGTGGGTGGAGAGTATGTTTTAAATAGAACCTGTTTTGCGCAGAGAGGATTTGTTTTCTATGACCAGTGACATAAGTGAAGTCTTTATTACAAAGCCACAATGCATTTCATATTGCTACTGAGAGTGGCAAGGCTGGCTTACAATTCACCCACTCCCCCCTCCTTGATATGGCTGCCTTCTGTGCAAGCAGTCATTGGAGGGGGAAATGTGTGAGCTGAGGCTCCCTTGCTGAGGGCCCTATATGGTGTGGAAGTTGTATGAACCTCCACATTAAAATTAATTGTGACAAAAGTCCGTCTATTGGGAAGACCCTGATCTTGTCTCAGTGCAATGACATAGCAGCACAGCATCCTGACAGGGAAATGGGTGCAAGTGATGGAGCCTGGTGGCTCCTTCTCTTTTTTGGGACATAGTGACAAACCTCTTTGTGACCCTGTTGGGTTCCTAGCTCTGCAGGTCAGAAGCATGGAGGCTGTATAATGATAAGTGAAGTATCAAAGACTTACCTAAGATCTTGCTGTAATAGTTATCCCAATGTCCCCAGTAGGTCTGGAAAACATAGTCTTGCAGATGGTAAGACACAAAGTTTTTTATTCTCTCATCAAAGGACATGTGGTCAGTGAGCTCAGACAGGCTTGCAGGCGTGTAGGACGGTGGGGTTGGGATCTTGCCACAGTGTCTCTCTAAAGTGAAGGCTGGAGTGAAGCGTAGCGAGTAGACAAAGGGGATGTCCAGTTTGAGAGCCACGAGTTCCCCGCAGGGGGTCACTGGGTCTGACAGCACCATGTCATAGCCAGCGCCCTGCAGGCGAGCCATCAGCTCTTGGTTCTCTAGCACCGCATTGCACATGACCTTGTTCATCTCCTGCCAGCCTACGGACAGTCTTCCCAGCTCCTTGTAAAACTGCCAGAAGGTCAGGACGGTTGGCCTGTTGTTGAGCCACAGTGCCACTATTCCATTAATCAGTCTCTGAGGGAAATCTTTCTTGAAGGGCACATTATAGACTTCAAACTTCTCCCCAGCCTTAGGCTTGGGATCAATGAAGAGGGTAGCATTGGATACCAGGACGGTAATGCTGTGCCCACGGCGGATGAGCTCCTGCATAATTACATTCATATTCAGCCAGTGGCTGCCTTCTGTTGGCCAGACCAACACCTTCCCACAGAAAACAGGCCCTAGAAGAGCAACCTGAAAAAGGAGCAGCTGGAGGTATTTCTTTGAGCCAGTGGTTTTCATGGCCATGGCAGAGTTGAGGGCTAAATAGCCTGGGAATTCTCCCTTCCAGTTAGGAGTGCTGCACCTCTGTGCTGTGTTTGATGCCTCCTTACTAATACTCTCAGCAAAAGCAAGAATTTGCTGTTGCACAGGTGGTGCCTTTATAACCCACGTTTGGTCTCAGGTCTGAAAAGACAGAAAAAGATAATTGGTGATTCATTTTTTCCTTTCTGCCTTTGACCCTGTTAGTTTCCCCTTGAGAGATCTCCTTTCCCTGCTTAGCAGGGTGGCAGCAATCTGCACTGCAGCAAAAGGAGCCAGTCCCCTGGATGCCAACTTTGAGGTTCAAAGAAATC
The DNA here is from genome assembly GCA_013396755.1 of Sclerurus mexicanus. Taxonomy (NCBI): domain Eukaryota; kingdom Metazoa; phylum Chordata; class Aves; order Passeriformes; family Furnariidae; genus Sclerurus; species Sclerurus mexicanus. The sequence goes on from VWZF01005207.1 coordinate 135,632, forward strand.
CCCTGCATTTTTTCCATGATCTACTGATGCCAGAGGTAGGCCAAGGGAGGAGAGACCACAGGGCTAGCTTGGAAGTGGCATCCTTTTTCACAGTGAGATACGCAAATTGTTCTGATAGGTGGTTCCTGACTGTTCCCAGACAACTCTTTTAATAGGGACTCCATTGCTACTGCCTGGGGCTCATCACCACCAACCCAGTCCTGTTGTGGACTCAGTTCAGGTGTCTAGACATGGGTCTAGGCCCCTTCTGGCCCCTAAAGGTGCTTCCCAGAGTAAAACCTACATCTTCTGGGATAGCTCTCTCTTGGAAAGTTGTCCTTTGAATGTAAGCACTATGTCCTGGAAGGAGCTTTTAACCACCAGGAGCCAGAATTAGAACTAAAACCCACACACATAATGACACACTTGATCCAGCACAACTTGGGGAACAAATGCCATGCAGCAAATATCTCTTACCTACTGTAGTCTTCCAAAGTACATAAGCATCGTGCTCTGAGTTGCAAGGTGCAACTTGCTACACCAGTTTGCTTCTGTTCCTTGCCACTCCCCTCCTCTGTGCCTGGGCTGCTCCAGCAGGATTGGTTATCAGGCAGAAGAAGCTTAAGTAAGTTACCCTCTGAACTGGACTTTCCAAAAGGAGGAAGTAATAAAATAGGGGATGATGGCAACAAGGCATGTATTCTGTGTTTATTCATTGCTTTGTTTTGCTCTGGGAATGTAATAGTTGAGACGGTCTTCCCAGTGCTAAGGCGTATTATAATGTTATTATAGAGCCAGATTCTCAGGAGGACTTTGCATACTATTGCTCAGAAATATGATGTCTGACTGCTAAAAAGATTTTTTTACTCTCTATAGGGTCCCAGGTGGTAAATAAAATCATTTGTTAGGTAATAGATTTATTTATAAACTGTCAACAGGAACAAGGAGAGAGTCTTGTGGTTTGTTTGCAGAGGTTTTCAAAAATTGGCATATTACCTGTACTGGCTGTGTGGCACCTGATTCTGGAGATCTAGGCAAGTTTTTAATAACCTGAAAATATAGGAATCTAAAGGTGCATCTCCATGGTTTTTAAATATTGTCCATAATATTCAACCAGGCTTTTACTAAAGCCTCAGAATCCAAGGCAACTATGCCAGCATGTTTCAACAGTAATTTGGCCTTACAGCCAGGAATTTCACTACAATCTCTCCACAGACCTTTGTATCCAGGATAATATATTTTTTCAGACTACTTTAGCTTATTTTATAAAGTCCTGTAATAAACTTACACCTTTTCCAGCAACTATGGAAAGGCCATGTTCATGTGAGCTAGAGCAGATCATAGAATTATAGAATATCCTGAGTTGGAATGGACGCACAAGGATCATCAAAGTCCAGCTACTGCCCCTGCACAGGACAGCCCCAAGAGTCACACCATGTGCCTGAGAATATTGTCCAAATGCTTTTTTAGCTCTGTCAGGTTTGGTGCTGTGACCATTTGTCTGGACAAAAACTTGGATGGGAACTTGGTTTTTGTTTCCAATCCCTTCATAACTAATTTCTCCGTAGCAAATGAGAGCTATTACTAAGGGAACCAAAGGGTTAAATTTGTCTTGTTTCCAAGGCCAGCTTTTAAAGATGATACTCAGTTTACTCAGATCAGAGAAGAGAGGCATTTTGAGAGGATTAAATGACAAAATCCAGCAAATGAGAGAGAAGTGAGGCAGAAGAAAGTACATGGTCTTAAGTGCCTGTATTTCAAACATCTAACATTACTAAGTAGAAGTGCTGCAGACAGTGATGCAACCTCCAGCCTTGTTAAATAACAGGCTTTTCAAGGCTAAGGCCCTTACGCAAAAGTTAGGCAACGCAAACTAGTGCTTTCTTAGGGGTCTCTTCACCACTGTGCCGGCTGGTTGGTGGTTGCATGTGTGTGGCACCTTTCTTTCCAGAAAACCTTAATGGCAGCCAGCACCTCAAAAATTCAGGGCCAGAGTGGAAAAGGGAAGCTTTTGCCCTGAAGAAGTACCAAATGACTCTCTAGTTTCCCTTTCAATTAATGCAATAAAGCAGCTTCTGGTCTAAAAGCAGAATTAAAATTTTGTCTGGACCTTTTTTTTTTTTTTTCCTTTTTAAGGTTGGGTAGGGGGAAGGTGGCAGCGGGGAAGGGGGAGGAGGAAATTTCAAGGTTGGCTCCTCCCTGAGTACAAGTAGAAGCGTGTGGATTGAGCAATTCTGCAGAGCCACGTGTGCACGTGCTCAGTAAAACATCCATTTCCATGTAATTCCCAGAGTATAGGGAAACCACCTGAAGTTAATGATCTGAAATAGCCTCCAGCCCATGACCATCTTTCTCGGATAAATAGTATCTTTATGCCTCTACCTGGGAGCTACAGGACAAAATTACCAGGGGCTAAGTTTACAGAATTTCACTTGGATTTTTTGATTCAGTTTAAGATTTTATGAACTCTCTTCACTGCTGCTGCAACACTAGAGGGGCACCTTGGCATGTAAACATACAGAAACCAGGGTAGCTGGCACTGAAGCCATTTCCACTCTGCAAACCAAAACAATAAAGAAATCAGAGAAGGTTTAGGCCAAGCTTTATGTCACTGCTAGAAACTGTACATTGTTGGTGAATAGGTGCTGCAGCTGTCCTTGTCAGCTCTACTGTGAAGAGCAGCAGCAGACAATTAAAGCAGATATGGTACATTGTCTTGCCATCATCTATCCAACCCCAAGGGAAAGTTCCCTGCTATGGTGATGGGCAAATCTGCAAATCCTGAGGGCATAGACATGCTGGGACTCACTGAATGGCTCATCAGCCCTGAGAGAAGTTGCTCTCTCCCTTCCACTTTTCATGCATGTTTGCTGATCATGGTCCCACAGCAAGCCTTTCCCCATGACAAGTCAGCTTGCCAATGATTTATATTTAGTGGATGAGTTTGCTGCTGGGGCAGGAAAAGGCTGGACAAAGAACAGGCAGTCTACCATGGCCAGGGCAGCCTGGGCACCTGGCAGACAGCCTGCCCAGGGAGCAGCAGTGATAGCACCACCACAAAGACCAGAGCTCATCACAACCACAGTTGCACCCACCGCTGGGGACAGGGGGACCATCGAGGGGACAGGGGGATAATCTGCAGGGACAGGAGCACACTCAGCGCTCCAGTGAGGGCAAGAGCTGCCCACGGGGAATCAGCATCACCCAAACCAAGCACTTCTCCCCTTGTCTCAGCACCACAGGGAACAGGGAACTGGGTCCCTGGGGTTATTGCAGCAGACCCCAGATCAGGAAAAGGTTAAGGTGGCTGATTGCACCCCAAAGTACCCCAAACCCACCACCCTGGACCCCACAGCACACAGCTCTGTGCAGCTAAGCATGGGCAGAGAACCCACAGGGCACACCAGGACACCCCTCTCACCTAACACGGTGCTGCTCTGCGCGGAGACAGTGACGCCGGGACAGTGACACGGGGAGGGTGACAGCAGTGGTTTTGACTGGGGAGAGGCAGGGCAGTGAGGGCAGCAATGTTTGCCAGCTTTGCGGCTGCCGGAAGGGAGGAGCAAGCGCAGGGAGAAGCCATCAGCCACTGACCTGCAGGCAGGGCCACAGTGGACATCTCCAGCCCCATCGATCTTGCTTCCCACCCCCAGGTGCCAGACCGTGTCCTCCCACGTGAGGACAGAGAGACCACCTCTCACTGCCCGCATCCAGCCAACAGCTTCCACACGGGCAGTTTTGTCACAACCCCATGAGCTGCTGGCAGCAATCCCCCCACCACGGCAGCTGAGCGGTGACACCCGCTTGTCCCCAGCCCAAGGAGAGGACAGCAGCCCCAGGGGGATGGCAGGGTTGGGATGCGCACAGGCGTGGGGTAGTGAGCACCCTATGCAGGGGTCAGGGAGGACATTTTATTTCTCTCCAGCACTCCCAGGGGAGGGGAAGGAGCCGCTGGTGTGGGAGCAGTGCCATCAGCACGGGTCACATTTGAGGGGCTTCTGGTGATGTCTCCTCAGATCTGAGTGCGGAAGTGCAGGTCCGTGCCTGACATCTTCTGCGCATAGTCCTGGTCAAAGCGCTCGTTCTGGGCCACGGTGAAGTGGTTCTTCCAGTCTCCGGTGGTGCCTGCAGCCGGGAGAGATGGGGCTCAGCAGGGGACAGGGGGACAGTGCACCTGAAGCCTCCCCAGAGCCGCTCACCTTTGCGCATGAAGGGCGAGACGCTGTGGTCCATGAGGTCGGTGGGCACCTTGCTGTAGTTGGTGGTAGGGTTGTCCCGCATGGCCTCGAAGGAAGTGTGTCGGGTGATGGTGTCCAGTGCTGCCTCCGACAGCTCCTGCCCCAGGAACTGGGCCACCTTGGCAACCTCCCGGCGGAGGTCCTGTGGGACACAGACCAGCACTCACCCCTCCTGCCGCCACCCCCAGATGCCACACCACCACCCGCCCCAGTCCATCACCTCCTTCAAGTCCTCGTAGAAGAGATAGAGAATGGGGTGATCCTTCCTGCGCTCCCAGTAGTCCTTGACGTGATTGTACCAGGAGCCATATGCCACTGCAGGGGGAGAGCAGCCAGGGGATGGCAGTGGGTGACAGCACCCCGTAGGGTCCCCACATGCACCCAGGGGTTCCATGTCCCACCTCTGCCGGCCATGAACTCCTCCAGGTACTGAGCCCATGTCCCGGGGTGTGGCTGTAACTTGTTCATAAGGTCAAAGTGGTAGTAGGAAACGGCCACATCCTTGGCATTGCGCCCCACATAGATCATCTGCAGATGGGTCATGACATGTGAGTGCAGATCCAGGACCCCTAACAGGAAGGATGCTCCAGCTCTCAGAAGTCCCATGCCCACTTAGCATGCTGAAGGGAGCAGTGGGTGTTCCTGTCCCCCCCAGAGGGGACTTCAGTGCCCCTCAGGGCAGAGACTAGGGTAGGGAGTTACCTTGCAGTTGTTTTCCCAGAAGGATTTTGGCAGGACACGTGCTGACAGGTGAGTCTTCACCACACGGGGTGAGGGCATGGTGGCCAGCAAGTCTGTCCCTGGAGGATTCCAAAGCACTTCCTCAGTGGGCCCTTGGCAGAGACCCCTAGGACTCAGCCCCTGTTGGGATGCCCATGGTCAAGCCCCCACACCCCAGTACCTGCTGGTATCTTTCCAGGGACAGAGAACTCCAGCATGGGCACCCTCTTGCTGATAATGTCCCGCTTGCACTTCTCAGGGTCTCCACCTTGCAGGATCATGTCCACAATCTCGCACACCCAGGTGGTGCCTGAGGAAAGGAACCCATCAGGGGGGCAGACAGGGTGGCATGGGGTCTCATCACTGACAACCCCTCAGCCTTCAACCAGATGCTGAGAGGGAAAAGGGGATCCCACACAGGTCTGTCCTGACAGCCCGCACATGTGCTGCATTTCCTCAGGCAGTGGGTCTCAGATGTACAACACACTTGCCCACATGGTACCAGCACATCTGGTGGACTCGGGGAGCTCACCAGACTTTGGGAAGGTGACCACCACAATGTCCTCAGGGCGGCTCTGGAAGGTGTCCACCCGCTCCCAGTTGTGGGCAAAGGCGTTGACCATGGGGATGCCATGTACCGTGGGCCAGGGCTGACGCAGGTAGGGGTCTGGATCAGCCATCCTGGTGGGGACAGGAACATGTTGCAGGGGCTGATTCGTGGAGGGAGCCCCCCCTCACCTTCAAAGGGCAGCCACCAGCCAGGGCAGCCCAGGGCACCTGGCTCAGTGCCTGCCCAGGGAGTGGCAGTGATAGCACCAGCACACAGAGCAGAGGTCACCACATACATCACTGCACTCACCACTGGGGACAGGGGGCCCATCTGAGGGGACAGGGGGCCCGTGTGGGGGGAGAGGGGGCCCATGTCGGGGGACAGGAGCACACCCAGCACTCCAGTGAGGGCAGGGGGTGCCTATAGGGTGCCAGTATCACCCAGACCAAGCAATTCTCCACTTGTCTCAGCACCACAGGGAACAGGGAACTGGGTCCCTGGGGTTATTGCAGCAGACCCCAGATCAAGGGAAGGCTTAAGGTGGCTGACTGCACCCCAAAGTACCCCAAACCCACCACCCTGGACCCCACAGCACACAGCTCTGTGCGGCTGAGCATGGGCAGAGCACCCACAGGGCACCCCAGGACACCCCTCTCACCTAATACGGTGCTGCTCTGCGCGGAGACAGTGACGCCGGGACAGTGACACGGGGAGGCTGAACGCAGAGGACAAGGAGAAGCGGGGCCTTGCAGCAGTTTTTACAGGGAGGAGAAGGGAAGAGGCAGGGCAGTGAGGGCAGCANGTGACAGCAGTGGTTTTGACTGGGGAGAGGCAGGGCAGTGAGGGCAGCAATGTTTGCCAGCTTTGCGGCTGCCGGAAGGGAGGAGCAAGCGCAGGGAGAAGCCATCAGCCACTGACCTGCAGGCAGGGCCACAGTGGACATCTCCAGCCCCATCGATCTTGCTTCCCACCCCCAGGTGCCAGACCGTGTCCTCCCATGTGAGGACAGAGAGACCACCTCTCACTGCCCACATCCAGCCAACAGCTTCCACACGGGCAGTTTTGCCACAATCCTCTGCAACCCCATGAGCTGCTGGCAGCAATCCCCCCACCACGGCAGCTGAGCGGTGACACCCACTTGTCCCCAGCCCAAGGAGCGGACAGCAGCCCCAGGGGGATGGCAGGGTTGGGATGCGCACAGGCGTGGGGTAGTGAGCACCCTATGCAGGGGTCAGGGAGGACATTTTATTTCTCTCCAGCACTCCCAGGGGAGGGGAAGGAGCCGCTGGTGTGGGAGCAGTGCCATCAGCACGGGTCACATTTGAGGGGCTTCTGGTGATGTCTCCTCAGATCTGAGTGCGGAAGTGCAGGTCCGTGCCTGACATCTTCTGCGCATAGTCCTGGTCAAAGCGCTCGTTCTGGGCCACGGTGAAGTGGTTCTTCCAGTCTCCGGTGGTGCCTGCAGCCGGGAGAGATGGGGCTCAGCAGGGGACAGGGGGACAGTGCACCTGAAGCCTCCCCAGAGCCGCTCACCTTTGCGCATGAAGGGCGAGACGCTGTGGTCCATGAGGTCGGTGGGCACCTTGCTGTAGTTGGTGGTAGGGTTGTCCCGCATGGCCTCGAAGGAAGTGTGTCGGGTGATGGTGTCCAGTGCTGCCTCCGACAGCTCCTGCCCCAGGAACTGGGCCACCTTGGCAACCTCCCGGCGGAGGTCCTGTGGGACACAGACCAGCACTCACCCCTCCTGCCGCCACCCCCAGATGCCACACCACCACCCGCCCCAGTCCATCACCTCCTTCAAGTCCTCGTAGAAGAGATAGAGAATGGGGTGATCCTTCCTGCGCTCCCAGTAGTCCTTGACGTGATTGTACCAGGAGCCATATGCCACTGCAGGGGGAGAGCAGCCAGGGGATGGCAGTGGGTGACAGCACCCCGTAGGGTCCCCACATGCACCCAGGGGTTCCATGTCCCACCTCTGCCGGCCATGAACTCCTCCAGGTACTGAGCCCATGTCCCGGGGTGTGGCTGTAACTTGTTCATAAGGTCAAAGTGGTAGTAGGAAACGGCCACATCCTTGGCATTGCGCCCCACATAGATCATCTGAAGAAAGCTTGTCGGCATGTGGGGACTTGCAAGGTCCTAATGGGGCAGGTACCCCCCTTATCGCTTCTGGATCCCTCCAGGTGTGTTTACTCCAGCCTGTTACCTTGCAGCGGTTTTCCCAGAAGGATTTGGGCAAGATGTGAGCTGGGATGTGGGTCTTGATGATTCGAGGGGGTGCCATGCCCTTCAGCTGGTCTGTGCCTGCAAAGAATTCCCACAGGAGCTATCCCACTGCCAGTGGGCTGCCCTCCCCTATGAAACCAAGGCTGTTCCCTATCCAGCACCCACTGCCACCTCGGTACCTGCTGGCATCTTCCCAGGGGCAGCAAACTCCATCATGGGCACCCGGTTGACGATGTCATCCCGCTTGCATTTTTCAGGGTCACCGCCTTTCAGGATCATATCCACGATCTCACTGACCCAAGTGGTGCCTGGCAAGGAAAGGTCGGGTGTGCAGCTGATGCCATTCCCACTGGAGCCCCATCTCAGGCACCAAAGGGTCACCATCTTCCAGCATCGCCTTTGGCATCCCCTCCCATCCCAGCCCCAGCATCTTCAGGTTGGTACCTTCCTTCCCAAGCACTCTCTGCTGCCTGCTCACCAGACTTTGGGAAGGTGACCACTACAACGTCCTCAGGGTGACTCTGGAAGCTGTCAATCCGCTCCCAGTTGTGGGCAAAAGCGTTGACCATGGGAATATCGTGCACTGTGAGCCAGGGCTGACGCAGGTAGGGGTCTGGATTGGCCATCCTGCTGGGGACAGGGACACACGGCAGGGCTGGCTGGCAGCAGGGAGCATCACAGGGCCACCTCTTTGCCTGGGGTCCCCATAATCCCTGCTGAACCCAGCCATCCTGCCCATAAGAAGGAAACCATCCCCTGCTTGCTGGTATCGTGGGAGGTGGCACCTGTCTCCGGGGGGGCAGGTGGCAGTGCAGGGAGTGTGGAGGGCTATGGCTAGCTCTGGGGGCTCATGTCAGCACAGGCAGTGCTGCCCATACCAAGCTGACACCGCTCTTCCTGAGTGTAAAAGTTTGCGGAGGCTTTCCGGGCTGGGGTTTCAGGCTGCTTTCTCTCTGCCTTTTCCTTCCCTTTTCTCTGCTGTACGGCAGCGTGCGGAAGCCTTTCTTGCAGGGAGGTGAGTCAGGGTTTGAAGGAGACAAGGAACGAGGAGCAGGGCTCCCAGAACTCTCTCCCTGGAAAGCCTTTCACCCACCAGCCAGGATGGAAACCCTGGATACGACAGCTACAAAACCGCCACACTGTGATTTTTGGAGAGAGGCTTGGTCGCTTGCTTCCACCTCCCAAGGATTTGCAAGGACCCTCTGAGCCCCTGTGCCCCACCACGAGGCCAGGGCACCCCGAAATGGGTGAGCCTCCTGACCATGGCCAGAGTCCCCCCATTACCTCTTCTCCGGGTGCTCTGGCAGGGAGGAGGCAAAGCTTCGTCCGCTGCTTTCGGGGCAGGATTTGCTCTTTTGCCTTCCCTGCGTGGAAGATGGAGGCTCAGGGAGGCGGGGGGACACTGCTGCGGCAGGAGCCTGGAGCAACCTTGTTCCGGCAGGAGGAGCGCAGGGAAGGGGCGAGCGGGGATGGGGATTGGGGACTGTCCCCAGCTGCCTGTGATGAGCTGTGTCGTGCTCAGCAACCCCGGTACGCACACAGGTGGCGGTAATGGAAATCACAGCCTCCCCATCCACCCGCAGAGGCAAACAAAGCGAGGAAATCCCAACCCACATCCCGGGGGATTTAACGTCACCCTGTCCTGATCCAGGAGTCACCTGAGAGAACGTCCCCAGTTCCTCACACAGACGTGGGACTTGCTAGTGGGATGTGGGCTTTGATTATACCCCTACTCCACTCAAATACGGGTTCAAAGTTTGCAGGGTTGCAAGGCACAAGTGCTTCTGGGAAAGGTGTTTAAAGGTGCTGGTGGTGGTGAAATGCTCCTCCTTACCTGCTTCCCACAGGCGACTGCAGAGCCGGCAGGGAGTGGGGAAGGGTAGGAGAGATGGCAGCTGGGCAGGGGCAGCACCTTGCCTTTTTGCAACCTTGAGAGAAAAGTCCCCGATCTGGACCCAGGGCCAAGTTCCCAGTGAGATGGGACATGCCGTGCCAGGCAGTCAGGTGTTTTGCAGGTAGGGACGCATCTCCCCGCCTGTTCCTGTATCCTTATGTCAGCAACACTGTGTGTGCAAACACTTCACGCGAAACCAGGAGCTGGGGAAGCATGGAGATTTCTACCAGCATTTAAATAAACGTGTGGAAAGGATTTATTCCTGTGGGTCAGGTCCCCTCACAGCATTGCTGCTCTGTCGGAGTCAGATCAGAGTTGCTTCTCTTTGGGAACAAGATGACTCCATGAGGCTGTATTGCCAAAAAGCTGCAATCTTGGAAACTCAAGAACGGGCCAGAAATGGGGTGTAAGTGGGGAGCTTGGGGCTCCAAGGCACACCCTTGCCGCCAGTGAAACTGGGACTGGTTTGCACTGGCCATCCTAGAACAAGGGCTTGGTGCAGCCAGGTCAGAGGTTGCAGGGTGGGTTACCTATCCAGCAAGGACAATGATGTGGCTGAGCCTGGCCATACGCCAGCAGGGAGGTGTTTCCCTTCACCTTTGTTCCACAGACCATGGGCTGCCAAGCTCCAGCTGGGCCAGAGCGCCCGGGGAGAGCCTCACCACCACCCACTCTGTCAAGAAACTCGCCACAACCTGGAGGCATGAAAGCTCCTGTGCACACAAGAGCTGTGGCAGCAACCAGTTTGCTGGTGCTTTGGGGCTTTCCCACTCTTCACCAATCCTTGCTCCCTCCAGGCACCTTGGAAGGCTGAGCCTGGGGTGTCCAAGGTGACAGGGGCCAGTGGTGGTTTTTGGGAGGATGCCCACTCCCAGTGATGCCTGACCATCACCAGCTAAAAATCTACCGTGTGTACCCACCTTCTCTCCTGCTGACCATGGTGGTGCTCCTAAATGCTGCCTGGAATTTGGGGGTTTCAGCCCCACCCCACCTTTCCCTGAAGGCAATGACTCACTCTCCATTTATCACAATTTATTGCAAGGGGGAGAAGTGAATCAGTGCAAGGATGCTCCATCTGAACCCACTCTCCCCACCGGGGGAGCAAGGAGAAGCAGAGTCCTCCTGGAAAGAGGGGTGAGCCCCTCACCCCTCCATCTGGAAGTGGAGGTCAGTGCCTGCCATGTGCTCCTGATAGTGCTGGTCAAAGCGCTCATTCTGGGCCACAGTGAAGTGGTTCTTCCAGTCTCCACAGATCCCTGAGGGCAAGAAAACAAGTGGTGCATATCCCAACACACACAAAATACTTGCAGCCATACGGATGGTGGCTGAACGACAACCCAGGGATGTCCCTCCCAAACCCTCCACCACTGGCTGAACCACACCTTTCCGGAGAAACGGGGAGAGGCTGTGGTCCATCAGGGCTGTGGGCATGGTCTCATAGTTGGCAGCAGGGTTCTTCTTCATTGCCTGGAAGGAGGTGTTCTGAAGGATCCTCTCCACTGTTCCCTCTGCCACCTCCTTGCCCAGGAACTGCAGGATCTTCTTCACTTCCTGCCGTGGGTCCTGCAGAGCGGTTGACATGAGGAGGCTGCCAAAAAGGCTGTGAGGGGCAACCAGGCCACCTTCCCCTCCATCCCACCCTCACCTTCTTCATGTCCTCATAGAAGAGGTAGAGGATCTTCTTCTCCTTCTTCTTCTCCCACCAGCCCCGCACATGATCATACCAGGACCCGTAGGCCGCTGTGGAATATGGTCAGGGGATTAGCTGAAAAGCTGGGCAGTGGGGGATGTCCTTCCCACCGGCATTTCAGGGTGGGCATCCAGTGGTTCAGCCCTCACCTTTGCCAGCCAAGAAGGTCTCCAGGAACTCAGCCAGTGTGCCAGGGTCAGGGTGTATCTTGGCCATCTGGTAGAAGTAGTAGTAGGAGATGACAACATCCTTGGGGTTGCGGGCCATGTAGATAATCTGGAGACAGACAAGGATGTGGCTGGGAGATAAAGAATGGTGCCTCCTCACTGCCAACCCAGATGGGGAGAGAGGCAGGGGGCACTTGCAGCATTACCTTGCAGTCCTTCTCCCAGAAGGACTGTGGGAGGAGCTGGACCGGGAGATGGGTCTTTACCAGCCGTGGGGATGGGGTATTCTCCAGCTGCTCAACACCTGTGGCACAGGGAGTTAGAGGTGTGAGACCCGGAACCCTCACCACCACCCTGGCTCTGCTCTCTCCCTACCCAACCCAGGCAGCCAGGCTGGGAAAGCTCACCACTCGGTATCCTGGGGACCTTCACTTCCAGGAAGGGCACACGGTTGTAGATGGCATCCCGGCGGCATTTCTCCACATCGCCATCCTGGTAGATCATGTCCATGATCTCGCTCAGCCATGTTGTGCCTGAAGCACAGGGACAGCAGTGCAAAGGCTGGTGTCACCACATCCTGCCTTCACCCTTCCCCACCTTCCCCACTGCCACTCACCCGATTTGGGGTAGGTGGAAATGAGCAGGTCATCTGGACGGGCTTGGAAAGCCTTCACCTGCGGCCAGCCCTCAATGAAGACCTTGTAGAGGGGGATGCCGTGGAGGCTGCCCAGCTCCTCCCTGACTACATTTTCCTGCTCCATGGCTGATGGTGGGTCCTCACAGCCCTGGCTGTCCTCCCTGCTGGCAGCCACCACAACCTCAGGACCAGCAGGATCCTGTGGCAGGACTGTGCTCAGGGCAGTGCCCCATCGGGCAAAGTCCAGCCTGGATCACGTGCAGCAGAGGTGTTGCCATGCCCTGTTTCCCAGTAGTATGCCACCCCAATATCTTTGGTGCCAGCCATCCACTAAGCCCAAGCTATGAGGGGTTGGGAAGAGAGCCCAGCATCACCTCTTCTCCCACCTGTCTGTGCTTCTCGGACAGCTCCAGCCCCTTTGATAGGTACCACAGGGTTCTAGAGCTGCAGGGACACCTCTGCCACCCCATCCCTGCTGCAGCCATACCTACCAGGATTCCAAGGGTTCTGGTATCCAGAAACCTTGGCACCCCCCCCTCCAACCCCGTCCAACTGGTAATAGTTAAGGACAGCCGGTTTGGCTTGGAGCCAAAACGGAGCATGTTCAGTCAGCAGGTTCAAGAGGCCAGCAGCCAGGGTGTGGGGCAGTTTTGGGGTGGCCTCTGTCTCCCTGCCCACCTGCCCCATGAGTACTCTGTTGCCCCTCCTTGTCCTGGCTGGGAACCAGACTGGCTGGGACCTGCCTGAGGGTGCTGCAGGCTGAGGGACGCCTCCCTCCTTGCCGTCCTGGGTGCTCCTTTGATGCCTCTTTTAGGAAAGTGCTCAGCATGCTGAACTTCTCCATCCTGGATTATGTGATCCAGCAGGTTGTGCCCTTCCAGTACCCAGCACGGTGGAGCAGGTGCTGCTCCTGCTGCAGTTGATCAAGGAGAAGCAGAAGGAAAGCGGTGCCTGGCCCAGGCAAGGTCAGTGGGGCCTATGGGAAATGGGACACCATTGCAGAACTTAGAATCTGCACCATTTGGAGAAATATGATCCCACAAATCTTGATTTTTTTTATTCAATGAAGGGGTTGGAGGACAGCAAACGGGTCTATTACCCTGACAAAAAGTGAGATGCAATAATTGCGCTGTCATCTGATGATGAGGAGGTAACATTACAGCCCCTAATTAAAACTGAAACCACAGATGATGGTCAGGGTCAGCAAACCGCTACCAAAATGGTACCGTATATGGCAACTGAGATATCAAGGTTCCAGGAAAAGTTCAGCAGACTGACATGGGATGGAAACATGGGGTGATCCCAATGACAGGGATCCAGGGCAAGATGATTCTTTATCTCCTTCAGCTTCTCCTGAATCTACTAGACCTCAGGGTGGAGCGGAAAATCACACACAAAAAAACTACTCCATTAGATCTGATTCAGGTGTCTGACTTACAAGAGAATTCTGGCCATAAACCAGGTGATACTGAAATCCAGAAAGTGGAATCCCTCAAATGCATACATAATAATGGCCCATACATTTGGATTGCAGTCAGTTCTCATCAACAATTAACTAACACCATTGAAACACCCCAAGACAATGTCTCTTTGGCTCTTGGTTGGATTCACATCAATTGTGTGTGCAGTATAGGACAACTGCTATCATATGGAAAGGTGAAGACAGTACCTTGCCCACTGAGATTAGAAAGATAATTTGGGGTAACCCTTTGAAAGAAACTTCCAGTCCTGGTGGCATTTAGTCAACTTTACCTATAACCTCAACAATGATATGGTCACTGCCTTTGTGCTAACAGTGCTTTGCTCTAGGATTAGTTTATAATGGAACTGTACTGTATCCCATGGGCGTATAAAGAAGGCAACAAATGGCAAACTACAGATGTTATCGCAAACATTGTGCAGGAACAAGGGTTTATCTGCCAGGGACATACACTAAAGGCTAAAGACATTTGTCCTGATACTGAGTAAAATATGCCACTTTGACATTTGATCAGACCACAGCCCAGAAAACATGCATGTAGGCAAGGGATGTGTTCCCTTAGGAATGCCTTGGGACCATGTAATTGTAGATAATTGGGTAGTAATAACTAAAAATCATTCTAAGATTCATGTTTGCAGATTTGTTCAAATCAAGGATTGGAATTTTAATTATTCAGCTCTGGTTACCAGCTGTTGAAATCTAACTACACCTTGATCTTAGTGTTACAGCCTATTTCCACTGGTAGGAAACTCACACTGGTAAAGAAGCTGCTACAACATGAGGACTTGAGATGACTGTTGAAGCAAGCACAAGAAAATGAATTTTGATTACTGTTCATCACAACATGGAAGAAGTCCACTGGGTGATGGAACAGGAGAAGAAAGATGCGAAACACCACTAATGAGATATTTCATTAGGATGGTTGCCAACTGCAACATGAATTTTTAACAAAATGTCACACTCTGTGATTGTTCTTTTAATATTAACCTTTCTGCCTTTCATGTTAGTAATTAGATTGTATGTTAAGGTGTGGAAAATTATAGAGAGATTACCCCCAAAACTTAGAGATAACTTATAGAATGCATTTGCCCCTCCCTCCCTCTCCCTTTTTCTCTTCTTTTTTCTTTTCAAGGGATCACCTTTTCAAGAGCCATATCAGTGTTTGAGCCATAGGGTGATGTAGAAGCCCAGAAGAAAAGGGGCTGTCTCAAACACTGATAGTGGATAGTGGGATAGCCATAGAGCAAACCAAGGACTACAGGCACTAACATGCCATGAGAACAAGATATGACTGAATAAAGGGGCCATGTGGAGGGAGGGCAGCACTTTCCTGGGACAAGCATCTCTATTCTAGCCCACAGAGACACAACCAAGAAAAAAACACAGCATCAGCACAGAAGTGGGCACATGCTGTTGACCAAAGGTTGGTCTAGTAGGGGGGGATGAGACCAGTCAAGATGCTCAAAGCCCTCTGACACATTTGCAGAAAATTGTGAAAAAACAGACTGTGTGATAACTAATTTGCATAGAAAGCAAGAAATCTGTCTCTAGGGCGGGGAAACCTATCTATATAAAGGTACCCACACCAAGCCTGGGCTGCTCCCCTAGGACCCTGGACATCCCATCAGATGGATCGATGCTGGAACCAGGACTGGTGACTTTTTCCCTCCCTCCCAGTCCTGGCTCCCTGATTCTCCTGGCGCTCAGAAACTGCTAGGGTAGGACCCTGCTCCCCACTGTGCCATGGTGGCAGTTGGGGGAGCTGGTGGGTGCCAGCTCCTGCCACCTCTGAGGATGTCACATGGGTCCCCTGGCCCCAGGCAGCATCATCGGGGGACAATCACACTGCCGTGCCAGGCACATGGCTACATGCTGTCTCACTGCCTGTTTATTTAATCCCCCATGATGAAATAGGACTGGTTGCACACTCCCGGATTTCCCGTGTCCCATGGGGTTCCTCTTGTCCTGAGGTGAGCTTCCATCCCATAGCAGACAGGGTCTCCACTGCCCACAGCTACATTTCCCCTGCCAGGGAGCCCCTGCCTGCCCCGTGATGTCCAGCTGGGGTAACCCCAACCCAAGGTCCCCCTTTTCATGTCCATTCATGGCCATGTGGAGCCACTGCCCGCTGCCACATGCACACAGAGCAGTGCAGGAACACAGCACAGGAAACGGCACAGGAACATGGCACTGTCCCAGCTATGGATGGATTTACAGGGACAGCTATTAGCTCTCCTGTGACAGCGTTGGGGGATAAATGGATTAAAACCCTGCTCTTTGCTGGCTCGTTGCTCTTTATTCCCGAGCTACTTTTCTCATCCATCCTGCTGGGGCTTGGCGACCATCCGAGATCCCTCTCTTGTCTCTCTCCACTCAAAAATATCCAGGGGTGGTGGGCAGGGATGTCATCTGTAGCTCAGCGGGATGCTTTGATGCCCAGCTCCCGGTCTATGGCCTGGAGGAAACGTTCGTTCAGAAAAAGCATCTGCCCATGGGGCAGGAGACGATCTAGGAGGCCATCGGCAGCATCAGGACGGAGCAAGACGTCAGCGCCGGGGCTGAGGAGCCGCAGGGAGAAGAGCAGGCGGGGAGCCAGGCGCCGCAGGGTGATTTCGGCCAAGGACAGATTTTCCTGGGGGTCACAAACCAAAGCAAAGGCGAGGGCCAGCACTGATAACCAGACTACCGTCACCTGGTCAGAAAAGGGGTCTCCGGGGGGCATCTGAAAAAGGCCACCTGGGGCATCTTGGAGTGACACCGGCTCATCAGGTAGCTGGGGAAGTTGTGGCGAGGATGGGCGCCCCAGGGATGACTGAAGCAGCTGGCACTGGGAGGCCACTTGCCTGGAAGAGAAAGAGAAGACCCTCGTGTTAAGGACATCCGCCTCATCCAGGGATGGAGTGACCCCCTTTTTTTGGGGGACAGGGTCCCAGGGGTCCTGCTGAGCCCAACATCTCCAAAAAGGATGGATCTGATGAGTGGAAGAGGTCACGGTCCTGGGGTTCCCACTGAGCCCTGTCCTCCCAAAACAGGGCTGCCACAGTTCTGGGGGTCCCACTGAGCCCAGGCTCCCGTCAGGAAGGGAGGGTGTCCCACAGTAACAGGGTGTCCCAGCTCTGGATAAAACCAAGGAGCCCCTTCATTAATTAAA